>JAKSZT010002772.1:575487-740159 GCA_026826555.1 Tolypeutes matacus
AATTTTATCTGTGAAGCCCATCAATATAAACATGGTGACTTCAGTCATATTCTTCCACGGAATCCTGTAGGTATCCAAATTGGATGGTTCCTCTGACATCTCACCTTATATGCATAGATCTGCAAAACACTGTCTCGTGATATGGAGTTTACTCAATTATATCCCCATGTCTGCTTCTTAGAAAGATGTTGATAACCTCGGCATTGATTGGATAGGCATTGATGAAGAAATTGGGCCCAGGTGGATGTGGTTCCCTGTATACAGAAAAGGAAGTTATGGTTTCATTCATTTGTTGCCTAAATTTGTCATGTCAAAAAAGAAAAAAATTAATTAATGTGGGTTTTTTCCTTAAATTTTGAACTACTTTTTCTTATATTATATTTTCTTTAAATTCACGAAGAACAATGAATGTCAGTGTTTTTGTATCTCCATATCTTAAAGTATAGTGTAACCCTGAATACTAGTTTGGAATTTCCTACAATAAGCATGAAATACATTTACTTAATGATCATAATTTAAAAATGGGAGCAAATACAGTTACCTCACAAGATGTGTTAAATGTAAAGGAGAAAATCAGGGTGAAAGTTATGTCATTTAACAATGTTCCCATATGACTAAACCTAGGATTTCAACTTGTCTTAAAAATCTGCCATTTTACACCAAACTATTATATGTGTTCTTTCCTGGCAAAGATCCTTTCCCATTAGTTTTTCTGGAATAATGTTCTACAAGGCAACCAAAGTTATTCTGGAAGAAAGTTCACCTTGTGTATGATAAAAAACAGTGCAATATCTTTTTTTCCCATTTTTTTAGTTTTCTTTCTTGAAAACATAACTCAGTTGTCCATTTTTGTCTCTTAAAGTGCTTATAACATTGTAAATGTTATTTTCAAATAGTAACAATAATTGCATAAGATGTTTCCTATTCATTTACTCATTATTATTGAAAAGTCATTGGACAGATTTTCCAGACATATTTCTATAAAAATAAATAATGGCCTTTAAATTGTTATCATTGCTAAAGAAACTTCTAAAATAATTATAAAATATTATCACCCAAAAATCAGTAATAAATTGATTGTTAAAGATCTTGTTATTGCTTTGCTACAATATAAATTTTATTATGATAGGTTTTCTTATATAATAGTGTTTCTTTTGTGGAATTGAAGAAAGGAAAGGTCATGACAATAGTTAACAGCAGTATTGTAATATTCTTGCATCAATGTCAAAGAAGGTACTAAGGGTCGATAATTAGGGGGTATGAGATTTTTTCTTTTACTGAGGTTTACTGGGACAATGTCTGTACAACACTGTGATGAAGGGAAGAGCCATCAGGGAGAGTACTGATGAAGTGTACAGAGTATACAGTTTGGATAGAATGTATAAGGAATAGACTGTATAACACAGTGAACCATGTGATGGAAGATAGGTGTGGTTAACAGTGTAAATATAAGAACATTTTTCCATGAACCATAACAAATATACAGCACTAACATATGTGTTAATAATAGGGGGTGTATGGAAAAAAATATACCAAATGTAAGTGATGGACCATAGTGGTAATAGTCTGATGAAGTTCTTTCAAAATCTGTAACAAATGTTCCACCATTATGTAACGTGTTGGTGGAGGGGTGATGTGTGCATGCTTGTTTTGTAAGCTCACAACTTCTCCAATAAAAATAGATATTTAAAAAAGAAAAGTGCATCAACAATAAAAATTAATGTTTAAATGCAAAACACAAAAACAAAATATTAAAGTGGTCCTGACATCTGGACCAAATACCTCAGTGATTGAAATACAGTAATGGTTCTAACATATTAAACATTATATTTCAGCATAATGACATTTGTTTGTCTTTTACTCATAGCTGGCATATTACTAACTCATTCGTAAGTAATTGGCACCTGTGTTTTCCTGGGTTTAACAGAATGAAATATCTGCCATAATTTGGGCTGGGCTACATTCAGTGACTTACAAATGGTTTATATTCATGATATGAAACACTACACAGTTTTGTCATTTTGAGATTCCCTGCATCAAGAAGAGAATGAGGATATCAGTTTAAAACTGCAGCTGGAAGGAGAATAAAAACCATATGTCATTTTCACCATGAAAATTTATCACAGATCAATGTGGCCATATGAAAGACAAATAAAAAGAGTAAAGATCAATGTAAATATGGGGCTGGGAACTAAAATTGCACATTTGATCCTTAGAGAAATCAAGGTAAAAGAGTATAATTAAGGTAATTTCTGTGCAAATTTAAAAAAATTAAACGATTTCTGTGCAAATCCATCACATTACATATTATTCATAGAGAACAAACACATAAATATAATTTCTAGTATAGTTTGAAATGCTATATTAATGAAATAACAAAGAAATCAGTTAATAATATAAATGTGCATTATTGCATTGTACATAATAAAAATATCTTTCTATTAATAATAATCCTCATTCTCTCTCTCTCTCAACTCTGCATTCTGTCTTCTCTCTCTCTCTCACACTCTCTCTCCCTCTCTTGCTTGTTCTCTCATTACCTATATATTGAAAGGAAATAGTTAAATACTTTTAAAAAATGTACCAGTAGTTATCTAAAAAAGAAATTCATTACAAAGTACACTTGACTAACAATCACAAGAGAAATTTCAGGTACATCACAGCTCTATCCTTCACTTCTCTGTCAGCTATGAGAGAAGACAACAATTATGAAAGAGTCAGAACATTATATTTGGCCTCTAAGACCCTGTATTAAAATGTCTGGTTTAAGGCTTAGGGAGAGTGTGAGCTTGGAAAATAACTCCATCATTCCAACTAAAAGAATAATAAAACTGAACAAAATTTTCAGACTCAAATTGTTCAACTACATGAACATAGTATCATGGCACAGTATTTATTTATGAGCTGCACTAAATTATTTGGTATTAAATTCAATTTTTGATTTTATATTTAGGATGCACAAATTAAAATATAACAAATTTTATGTATGTGAAATACAATTAATGGAGAGTTATAAAATTAAACTTTATCATTAAAACATTGGAAATGAATGGGCTCCAAATCATAAGCTAAGTATTTCTTCTTTTAATCATATATATGCTTGTGTATGACACTAAATAAATTAATTAAATAATTAAAATGCATTCTATTGTGATTAAACCCAAAGTGGCTCATTATTCTTTGCTTTAAGGTGCCATAAAAATTCATACATTTCACAGCATTCTGCCTTTGCTATGTCAGTAAATGATAGTGTTTTTTCCTTTAATTTTCCTAATAATCTTGCTGAAAGAATTTCCTGGCAACTCTTGAGGTCTCTGATTCTGTATATAGATTAAGAAAGTGATTTATAAATGAAGGCATAACATATCAAATGATGTCCCACTACTGAAATTATCTACTTCACTACATGGAATGAGACGTGATAGAGAAAAAGTTGATGTTTAGCACCTTCATTAATCTGATTTTCACACTGGCATTTCTGTTAAGTAATATCTGAGGAAATTTGACTGTGTTTTTGTGCACCTGATTTTTCTGTAACAGGAGAAAGATAGAAAGAAAAAAAATGCATAGGTCTTGAATTTTTTAAAAGTATATAAACTTTTTGGAAGATTCTAAACCATTTCCTCAACTCTCATTTAGTCTGAAAACAAAAAGTAACAGAAACCCATGAGAACAGTTTTACAAACATCAGACTTTAGATGAAGGAAAACTGTGATAGCAACTACAATTTATTAATAAGTGGCTACTAATGGATTGGAAGTTTGTGCCAATTATCTTGCATAATCAACATAGCAATCTGCAAGCTAAAAATATTAGAGTCCTTGTATATATGAGGAAATTCATGCCCAGTTAGAAATACAACGTAATAAAGTTCACAAAGTTATTTACAGAGCCAGGATTCAAGCCCAGATTTCTCTGACTCCTCACTATAAGCTATTTCCTCTCGACCACAATCACACAAACATGAAATTAAAAACAAATCAACTAATGTGGGTGCTAGATCATTTAACTAATTAGTAAAATAAAATTTAAATTAATTATTATTCCTACATCAGAAAAAAAAATATATATATATATGCTCTATATGGTATATACTAAATGGTTGGTTGTAAGCCAATTTTCTCTCCATTTACTAAAATGTCTTATTTCTACTACCCCTATTCTGACTATTATCTTCCATCAAGAAACTTAAAACAAATTTCTCATTGTATCTCTGTTTACCTAAACATGTATGACGTCCTTCTTCTTTAGCCTTTTATCTTCCCTCGAAGGTCTCATCACGCAGTTCAAATTTTTAATACAGCACTGAGTTAACTAAAATGAACTGTATCAAATTTAAATATTAAAGCCTGTAATATTAATGTAATAAGCACACAGTTTGACAGTCAGGATTATAGCTTCAAGAATATTTTAAGTGATTAAAAAAAAAAACCTTCTTCTCACCCCTGGAACAGAACTGCTAACTCAAACCATACTCCGAAAACTATGCTTTTGGATTCTTCTATTAGCTTCCTGAGTTATTCTTGAAGTCCACAGGGAATTCCCCAGGGAGAAAACACACTAAGTCTCCTTTGGGACATAAAAGCCCAAGTTACTATTGTTGTTGTCGTTGTGTTATTTTTTGGTTTTGTTTTTTGTTTTTTTTTCCCTGTAAAAAACATGTGAATGGTTGAGGAATAATCTACTACATGATTTTAAAAAAGGAAAACATGAATGAACTTTGACCTCTAGTAAGGAAATGATCCTTCAATGGAAAATATATATGAAATAGAATTGGAAATCAAATCTAATGTTAAAGGACATAATCTTAGCTCTGATATTAATGAACTAAGTTGACACAGCTTAATAGCACAAATTCCCTGAAATCAAGTTTTCTCTTCCTGAGAATTGAAACTGCTTAATTTTCTCAAAATACTGTAAAAATGCAGGTAATAAAATAATATGAAAGCATTACATGTGACAGAATTTATAATTGATTAATATAAATTAGTATTTGATCGCTAAAATTTAGAGAGCTACACTTCTAATGGAATGAGAGACAATTTTAAATTCAATGAGACTTTCAGAAAAGAGACATGAATAAAAATCATGATGTAAATTCGGTGTTCGAGAACATTAAGAGGAGAGATGAGGCATAATATAGATAACTGTAACATGTTATATAAGAACATATGACAGAATTAGAATATTAGAGAGCTGGCAGAGTTGATGTTCAGACATTTTGAGTAGTATACAGTCTTTTCATGTCTCAGGGCTTTAATACAGTAATCTATAGACTACTAACTTGTTATGTATATAAGAAAGTCTAGGAAACTTTTTTTAAAACAATATTGAAGTAAATCTTTCATACATGAACATACATGAACAATAAGTGTTTAGTAAGCATTGTGAACTTACAAAACAAACATGCATAACATCATACAGGACTCCCACACGTCACCCCACCACAAATACTTTGCATTGTTGTGAAACAACAAATTATGAAAGCGCATTGTCAAAGTATTACTACAAACTATAGTCCATATCTTACTCCCTTATACATTTTTTTAAGTATGTATTTTTTATTTCCTTTTATTCATTTTTACCGCCCCCCTTATTTTTGCTGTTTTTGTATCCATTAGCTGGGCAACTTGCTGTGTCCGTTTCTTGCCCTCTCGTCTCATACTTCTCCTCTTGTCTTCACTGGGATTCGATCCTTGGAACCTCCGATGTGGGAGAGAGGCATCCTACTGCCTATGCCACCTTAGTTCCTGGTTTTTTGGCACGTCTCATCTTGGCTCTCCCTTGTATCACTCTTCTGTTACGTCATCATCTTGTTGCATGACTCGTGGGGCCTGATGGCACACCCACGCATGGAGCCTGGTGGCACACCGGTACACGGGCCTTGGGGGGGTGCACTCATGCAAGGGGCCTGGAGGCCCATGGATATTCTATGTTTTACTTTTTAAAATTTTTACCAGGAGGTCCCGGGAATCGAACCCAGGTCCCTCCATATGGGAGACAGAAACCCAACCATTTGAGCCACATCTGTCCCCCTGCCATATCTCTTAAGGTTGATCAAAGATACCTAGAGTTACAGTCTTTTCCCATATAAGTTGGTCTTATAATAAATCAGACTTAGTTTATCACCAGCACTCCAAAAACCAGACCTAGGGATAAAAATTAGGTCTGGGGATACATGCATGATTTCTAATACAGCGAATGTTTAGCCTACCGAAGCTTTTTAAAAGTACATGTCTGCCTTGGTCTCATATGCAAGGATTTTATGTTAGATAGGGAATGCTGGTCATCAAAGTTGAATTTAAAAAGAAAGAAGGAAGATGATACTGGTAGGCCAACCACTTGAAAACAGTCAATTCATTAATTAACTGCAATCCTAAATTTTTCTATAGATTAAATGCAACCCAAATTATAATTAAGCAAGCATTTTTAAGAAATTTGACAAGCTGATTCTACAAATGAAAAGATCAGTCAAAGAATCTAAGACAGTTACAACAATTTAGAAAATGATTAAATTTAGAAGGCACATAATCTAATTTCAGAGCTTTTACTAAAGCTAAAATACTCAAGAGAATGTGGTATTGGTGAAAAGATATACATCTAATTCCATGGAATAGAATAGAGAGTGCAAAAATAGATTCACTCCCATATAGTCAATTGACTCAACAAAGATGCCATGGAAGATCCATAGGGGAAGAATAGTCTTTTGAAATAATGGGGATTACATAATAGAATAGCCTTTTGCCACACAAATACACGCACACAATACATTGATTAACCCTTTGCATCATAAGTTGTCTTAGTATGAGCCTTAGAGATTCATGAAAAACCTAATGCTTAACAAAATGTAAAATAGCATATGCATGACCAAGAGTTAGTCCATTTTTAAAATAAAAGGCAAAATGCATGAATCTTAAGAGAAAAATTTGATATACTTGAAAAACCCTGTTGAAAGAATGAGGAAACAAGCCATTGACTTGGATAAAATTTTTGCTAAACCTCTGTCTAATAAAGAACATATATCTGGAATGTATAAAGAACTTCCAAGTCTCAACAATATGAAGACAAAAAAAATAAAATCAATTAAAAATCTGCAAAAATTTCATCAGACATTTCACAAAAGGAGATGAAGAGATGGGAACTAAACCTATCGGAAGATGCTTAGCATCATTTGTCATTAGAGTAATGCAGTTTAAATCCTCTACGTGAAATCTCTTTATTTGAAACTTTCCTTCCAGTATTTCTGCTCTATTCAAATGACATTTTTAGTATCTAATGTAATAGTGAAACATTACAATACTTCCTTCTGAAATTGATTCCAAAACAATGAGACCCGGTTGCAGCATTTATATTCATGTGCTCTCTACACCCTATGAATTTCAGTATGGCAAGAAGGAAATAAAAGGTAAAAGATGGAAATGAAATCACAAACTGCCAATATTTTGATAAAGTTTAAAAATTAATTTTTGTGCCTTTCATCACTGTACGATTTGTTATCTTTTATGTATATTGACAATTTCTTCTGTATGTTCCCCCAGTGTCTTATTTCTTTCACTTGATTTTCTAAGAAACTTTATGTTACAGAAAAGTCATATAGATAAATATAGGGGATTCCCACATATCCTCCCTCCCACACTACATCCTCCCCTACATGAGTATGGTACATTTGTTACAATTGATGAATACATATTGAAGCTTTGCTACTAACCATGGTCAATGGTTTACATTATGGTTTACATTTTGCATCGTACATTTTTATAGGTTCTGACAAAATATATAATGGCCTATATCCGTCTATGCTATATCATGTAGAAAAATCCCTATGCTCTAAAAATGCCCTATTTTCCACCTTTTTTCTTTCCTTCTCTCCTCAAAATCTCTGGTAACCACTACCTTTATATCAATGTTACAAATTCTGTTATTACAATATGAGTAGAACATAGCAGAATAAAATTTTAATTAAATTAGCAAGGAGATCTCTGTGAAGATAGCATTTATGCAAACACTTGAAGAATTCAATGAGTAGGCCATGTGGGTGTTCACTGAGAGAACTAGGTCGGTACAAGAACTCTTATTTGATACTATACTATTGAGAAGAAACAGAATCAAAGATTTTGGAGGTGAGGACATGATGGGTAAATAAAGGTGATGATAGATTTTAATGTGGGGCCTCATTATGTTGGACTATACAGGTTGTTGTAAAATTTGCTATTTATTCTGTTTAAAAAATGTAACTTATGAAGGATTTCTAGCTGAGGAGAGATGTGATATAATGTCAGTTACAGGACTGCTGTGACTGCTGTGTAAATAATAGGATGTAGGAGACTAAGACTGAAAAATGGAAAATTCTGAGAGGTTTTTATTAAATTTTAGGAGAACATGGTGACTAAGGAAGAATGGAAGCAAACAGGTTATGGTAAATGATCATATTATTGATGTTTTAGAGAAAATTTCAACAGTATTCTTCAAATTTTGTGTGTAAGTTATTAAAAGTTGATTAATAATTAGAAATTAAATAAAATACTAAATTGAGAACGCACCTCAAAATATACTGATTGCTCACTCCCACTTCCAACTAATCTGAAATATTAGGAACCATATTTAACCTCCCATCTAAAACAATAACAAGAAAACTAAAATTATATTAGAATATTGATATTCATGACATGATACTGACAGGAACTGAAGGAAAGCTTCCATGATTCGTAGAAAAAAAAATGAGATGAGCCTTATGACTGAACAAAACATACTGCCATAAGATATTTTCCTATGCAAAAGAGGGAACACAATCTTGGCTAAGCAGAATCCCTAAATTAGATTGTAATTTGCAGAAGATTTCTCAATTTGTAGCTACAGCAACAGAAACTATCCAAAATGAAACACAGAGGGCAAAAAGAATCTACATCGGGGAAAGAGCAATAATGTGGCTTTGGGGCAACATCAGGCAGCCACATGTATATGTAAGTAAAGTTCCTAAATGAAGAGGCTTTAAATTATTTGAAGAAATAAGAGCTGAAAGTTTTCCAATGATGATAAAAAACAGATTAACAAACTCCACTGGGAAGTGGCTGTGGCTCAATCAGTAGGGCTCCCGTTTACCATATGGGAGACCCCGGGTTCGGTTCCCGGGGCCTCCTGGTGGGGGCAGGCCCGCCCGCGCTGCGCGGTTGGCTGACCCAGCGAGCAAAAGCAGCAAGGGGGGTATAAATGAATAAATAAATAAAATCTTAAAAAAAAACAAAAAAAAAAAACAAAAACAAACAAACTCCACAAAGATGAAACTTAAAGAAAACCAACCAAAGGCATACTTTAATCAAATTGTTCAAAACCATTGAAAAACAAACTCAGGCAACAAAAGAGAAAAAGGTTCTTTGTATTCAGGGGAACAAAGATAAGGATGGCATGAGATTTCTCCTCAGGGACAAAGCAATTGGGAGGAACATGGAGCAACATCATTAATGCATTAAAAAGAGTCCCTGTGAATCTAGAATTATGTACCCAGGAAAGATATGTTTCACAAAGTAATGCAAAATAATGCCATTTTAGATACACAAAGAATCCATCATTTGGAGACATGAAATATAAGGTGTGATGAAGATTGCCCTTCAGGTATAAGTAAATTGATGCCATATAGAAATATGGCACTAGACAAAAGAATGAAAAATGCCAGGTATGATAACTAAGCATATGATCTTTAATTAATTATATCTCTTTTAAAATAATTGTTTAAATAATAATAAAAATGTAACAGAAATTGCATGTGAAGTGGTGTAATTACTATTGAATGTGTGCTGTGAGAAGGAAAAGATGTTACCATCTATACCAAGAAACTGAAAGCAAACAGAAAAATGCAAAAAATATGGTCTTAAATTAACACTAAAAAGATATCATGGGGTCATAAAACCAATGATCAGTTAATTAAAAATAAATTTAAAAAAGGAAAAGCAAACCAAAACTGCATGGGAAAAATGGAAAGCAAATAGCAAGATGATGGACTTAAACCTAATTTTAACACCAACCACATTAAATATACATGGTCCACATAACTAATTAAAAGCAAAGATGGTCAAATAGGATTGAAAAAAAAATGTAATACCTAACTTTATGTTGCTTACAAGACACAATTGAAATAAAAAAGGCACAAATAAATTTTTCAAGATTGATAAATATATACCATGCTGGTTCATAATTTAGAAAGTAAATAACTTTATTTCTCTTAGGTTTGGAGGGAAGCCAAGGATGGGAGCTGTTTTAGAAATCAGACTAGGAGCTGAAGTTAAACAAAGCCTTTAATGAGAGAGAGCTTAGCAGGAGCCTGAGCCTAGAATAGACTCTAGCAGTGAAGGTTGGGGAGAGAGTGGTATTTATAACCCGCTCTGGGGCTAGACTACAAAGCAGCTAGTTTGTGATGGTTTCTGCTAGCTTTGTAGTTTTAAGGTCAGGGCAAGAGATAACTCATACGGTTTTGTAGTGCCATACCTGTCCCTCAGGTGTGGGTTGTTACTTTTCTATTGATGGGAATGTTCAGGGAGAGAACCGAGACAGGGGCTCTAGTTAAGAATCAATTAGGAAAAAAAAAAAAAGAATTAATTAGGAATGTGCACCTGCAGGAAGAAGGGCCAGGGAAGGCGAATGAAGAGAGGGGGTCAGGACAGGAGCCCTGGGCCTTAAATCCCAGACTCTTTCTATTTCTTTTGCTGGGGGGAAAAGGACGATG
Organism: Tolypeutes matacus; assembly: GCA_026826555.1. NCBI lineage: Eukaryota > Metazoa > Chordata > Mammalia > Cingulata > Chlamyphoridae > Tolypeutes > Tolypeutes matacus. The sequence continues at coordinate 586,205 of JAKSZT010002772.1, forward strand.
AGCTGTCTTCTGTAGCTTCTTCCTGCTGACCACGGCGTAGAGCTGTCTCTAACAGTCTTGTGCCAGGGGTCGGTAGCCGTTGGCTTGCTGTGTGAGAAACCCATTGCTGACGGCATGACTGGTCATAGCAACAGTCCTGCGGAAGAAACTTGTTAGGAGTCGTGCAAGGCAGGCCTGAGGAGAAGGATTAATAAGATTTTTATGAGGGGTATGAGAGTGGCATGAAGTGGAGAAGAGAAATAAGAAAAAAAAAGGGTTTCAAGCCAGGAGGTGTTGTTAGGTGTGTTTTTTTCTGGCTTGTTTGATGATCTTTGGTTTACTTGGGGGGGAGGTTCAGAATAGTTGCTAATTTCTTCCCTGCTGAGGAGGAATGGACTGTTCCTGATATTGCTTTCTCTTTCCCAGCCTTTTTGCCTGTAGGTTAGGGAAAGGGCATTTTTCTATATACTCTACAAAGGGGAAAATGGGTAATTTATGTTCTTACATTCTACCCCAGTGCCTTTTTCACTTTCCATTCTATGTGAAAATATTTTGAGATATCAGTTCAGCAGTTAGGGCGTTGAAATATTGCATGAAGGTTATAGGACAACAATATAAAAGACAAAAGAGTAATAGGGGTTAACATATAACAACGTTGAACATTAATGTTTGACACTGAAATTACATAATTTAGTGGGTAACTATATCATATTACAGATTTCTTTGTGTTACTTCATCTAGACAGGGGCAGACTAAGCTGGTTTAACAGTATTCAAGCAATACTTTCATTAGTAGATAAAGTACCAAGTAGGGGGCCTTTACGAGGGGGGTTCTAATACAATATATTTTTCTATTTCTAAATTTAAAAATCAGTTTAGGCACAAGAAGAGTTTACATAGACATACATAGAGTTTCAGCAGGAATAGGAGACTTTAGAGTATTAACTGTGATTTCATAACAATGATTTGGGTGACTTTTATTTCTTATGGACTTAAGATTCCCAACCAGTAATGCTGCATGAGCCAGTTTTACAGTGAAAATGATTTCATTTTTCCCAGTCTGTATTGGTTGAGGCATAGGCAATAATAAATTATTACTACTTTTCATTTTGGGCTGCGGAGTGCCTGACATTTTAACTTATAACTTCATGCCTGCCTTGGTTTTGCTGTTAGCACCTTAACTGAAGCACTGAATTTAAACTTATTACATTGTTGTAAAAATATTTTATGACTTTTTATCTGTTTAATTAAAAGGCCATTTATTTTTCAAATAAAAACTTCAATTAATATCCTGGTTTATAATTTAAGAATGCATGAGGTGACTGGTAAATAGAATTTCTGGGTAACTTAATTTGGGCTGGCATCTCATATAGGGCATTTATTTACACTTTCTAGGCAGCAAATAGTAGCTGGCCAGAGTCTCGTGCAGTGTCTATAGCAGTGAAAGCATACCTTGCTTCTTCCAAGAGCAGGAAGGAACTGACATACAGTTGTTGGAGTGAGCACGATGAACACTCGCGGGTGATATCCAGGAGCTGTTGGCGAGCAACAGAATTCAGTAGTCGTGATGCCTGTTTTTCTTTTGGAGCCCCTCTGCTGCTTCTCCAGTTTCAATGGTGTGGCTGTGAATCTTCATGAGGGTATCTGCTGTAACAGTCTTGAGAGGGGTGTTAGAGGAGTAGGCAGGGATAGGATAGACAGTTACCTGCTCCCGCTGGCCGGGGTCTCAGATGTCTTTTTATAGATCTCTTTCCACAGAGGCTGGTTGATGAGAGTTTATTGTTCTTGTTTTGTTTTTAGTATCTGCAAATCACCCCTTGATGTGGATGGTAGTTTTCAGATGTCCAATGGAATCAAAATTATTTTCTCCCTACCACCACTTTAATATGTAGATTGAGGTGGCTTCTGATAGGTTTTCTTGTTATGAAGTTACCTTTTGTTATTATCACCAATTTAGTTTCTGTTTAATAATGACTACTTGAAATTAACCATTTAAATATTTCAGTTTAAACAATGCTTCTACAAACTCCTTGTAAATATTCATAACCACATAGACTATAGTTACTTCATCTTAAGACAAATTTCACCTTCCCAGAACACATTCCTTTACCTAATGCTATTTCCTACAATATTTTTTACAAGTTTTGTCCCACATACTTCCATTCTGCTTTTATGAAAACTAGCCATTTTATTTTGGACAAAACACACTTTAATGTGAAAATGGAATGGTAAATAGTTTTACTAACCTTCTTGATTTGCTTGAGCTTCCATTTTATCCAGGGAATTATAGAGAAGAAATGGAGGTTAACTGAAGTAAGCTGACATACCAACAATCTTTTGCAGTGGTGATGAAACCCTTGCCTCAGCTGATTGGAAAAAAAAGGGCTCCAGCTAACATCAGCAAAGCCTGCTGCTGAGATTCACCAGATGGTTACAATCTTACATCCCCATCCTGCTTGCTAATTAATGAACTGAGCTTCAAGTATTCACTGCCTAAACAACCTGGTAACTCAGTGGCTCATGGAACACAAGTACTAACCATAAATCATGCCCCTTGCAACTTCATTAGTCAAAACTTACATTATTATTAATATTTTTAAAGATTTAAAACATATAATGCTAATTTATCTTATTAGCTATCCATACTTATTTATTAATATAAGCATTTATTTAATATTTTGGACATTTGAATAGAGCTCCTTTAAAAATTTTTATTTATCAATTTAATTTTATCATCCAGAGGTATCAAAACATACACTAACAATGAACAAATAGACAAACACAAAAGAGTAAAGATGTACCAACAAAGACATAAAGCTTATTAATTTGGCTCATAATTTTTACTCCTTTGGTATAGCTGTCTCCAAGCCCTCCATCATTTCACATCTTTGATTTTAAAATTTTTACAATCTCTTCTGAAATTCATGTTGGCTGTAAAATGCAAACTCATTCCTGGAAACATTTTTATCATAGTAATCAGCAACCAGTGGGCAATTTGACAAGTATATGTCTTAGAGTATGCCTGTAAAGATTTATACTGTTTCGGGTGTGCTGCACTTCCGGGACATGTACGTCCGTGTCTTTAAATAGGGTTGATACACTTTCAGCCATTATTTCCTCCAAAACACTTTCTGTCCCCTTTCCCTTCTCTTCTCCCTCTGGGATTCCTATAATGTATATGTTTGTACATTTTGTGTTGTCATTCAAATCCCTAAGTCCCTGCTAGGTTTTTTCTATCTTTTTATCTATCTGTTCTACTATCTGTCTGATATTAGCTGTATTTTCTTCCACATCACTGATTATTTACTCTGCCTGTTTAAAGCTACTGTTACGTGCTTCCAGCGTGTTTTTGATTTCTTGCATTAGGTGCCACTCATCACCATCATATCTGTTTTCTATTTATGTATGTTTACAATTTCTTCAGTATGTTCTCCCAGTGTCTTCTTAATATCCTCAATCTCTTCCTTCACTTCATTTAGCTGATTCATGATATTTGTTTGGACATCTCTGATTAGTTGTTCCATATTTAGTATTTCCTCCTATTTTTTTAATTTGTTCATTGGACTGGGCCATGTCTAGCTATTTCTTAGTATGGCTTATAATTTTTTGTTGTTGTCTAGGTAACTGTTTATATTGATGGGTTTATTCAGTTGATTAGTTTTTCTTTCTACTGTAGTGTTTTATTTTGTTGTTGTTTTTGTGTGTGTGGTAAGGTTTCACTTTGACACTTCATTCTTCATATTCTATTTCCTTGGTATTGTCTATGTTCCCTTAAAAAAATTTAGGACCAGAGAAAAGGAAAGAGATAAGAGGAGAAAATAATAATAACAATAATAAAGGGTAGATGTGGAACCATACAAGACCAAGGACAATGAATAATTAACACGAGTAAGAAGTAGAGTGGAATAAGAATAAAAAAGTGGAGTAGAAACAATGAAACAAAAAACCGTATAGAAAAAAGTATATAGAATGAATTAAAATGCCTGAATAATGAGAAGAGAGGAAAAGAAAAAAGAAATGAGAAAAAGAAAAAAAAGTAAAAAAAAAAGAAAACAGAGAAGAAAAGAGAGAAAGAAATAAAAACAAGAAAAATTCAAGACCAAACAAAAAAGAGGTGTAATGAAAGAACAACAACAGAAAACAGAAGATAGAAAAAATGAAGAAAAGGAAAGAAATAGTGTAGGTAGAAAAAATTGGTAAAGAAAGAAAGGGAAACAAAGAAAGGGGAGACACAATAAACAAGAAACAAGACAGCAGCAACCAATTTAATATAAATGGGAGAAAGAAAGGAAGAAAAAGAAAAACCACCAAAGTAAAACAGCCTTCTGTCTTAGGCCCGTAATGAGCTTCTCAGGCTGCTGGTGTTCATCAATCACCCTACAGCCTGCCTTCTGCAGGTTTTGAACTTGGTTTTAGCAAGTAAATAAGGAAAAAAAAGAAAAAGAAAGGAAACTTAAAAAAAAAAAGAGCCTAGAAAAGCTAAAATACAAAAGGAATGTCTGTATGTTCCCTGCCATAAAGTATCAGCCAGATACCTGATAACCCAATGGATCACTTCTCTAAGAAGAGCTGGGAATTGAACCAGAGACTTCATATATGCAAGGCGGGAATTCCTCCACTGAACTAAAATGTCCCCTTAGTTTAGTTAGCCTTTCAGAAAGCTATCTGCCCCCTTTCCCTCAAGCAGGTTAGATTCCTAGCAGTTTGCCAGAGTCCTACTGTTTAGGTGACTGTCTGTCCCTGGCCCCTCTCTACTCTAACTCCTCTCTTTCCCTGGACGGTTGTGCATGACAGCCTACCTGAGGAGATCCCTCCTCCCCTCTCCCCATTGGATCCGAGTCCCTTCCAAGATTTGAAGGGGCCTCAGCTGGCCAAACTCACTGCAAAGAAACCACTTTCCACCCTCCCAGACCCCTCTTCCTCCCAGGGAATACCCCCTTACACTCCATTTGGAGTGGCCAGTCTTCACCTAGGCTATTTGCCCTGAGGACAGGGTATATGTGCTGCTTCTAGCCACAGGGACTAGTAACTCACGGTTTTCCTTTGGCTTTTTTTATCTTTCCAGTACCCTCCTAGATGACTCAGAGTACCTTCCTGTTCCATATATATCCAAAGCAGCTCCCTCAGATAAGTCTCTGCCTCTCTCTATGTTCCTTTGCTGTGAGAGGGTCAGACTCTGCCTACCCACCTCAGCACCATTTCCTGGAACTCATGAATAATTCTTTTAATGTGTTGTTGTATTTTGTTTATTAAGTATTTCATTGAGGATTTTTGCATCCGTATTTGTTAGGGAAATGGGCCTGTAATTATTTATGAGCTAAACTGTCCTTCAGAAATGTAGGGGAGTTTAAAAACTTTACAGACAAACAAAAACTGAGAGTATGTTACCAAGAGAGCAAATCTACAAAAGATATTAAAAGGTGTGTTACAGCCTGATAGAGAAAAACAAAGGATAGAGCCCTGGAGAAGAGTGTAGTAATGAAGAACATAAGTAAGAGAAATTGAAAGGATTAAAAGACAGACAATAGTAAAATATGAGAAGCCAAGGAGTAAAATGTTCAAACTAACCAACACTTTGGTAGTAGTAACACTAAATGTTAATGGATTGAACTCCCCAATTAAAAGACATAAACGGATAGAATGACTTATTCTATGAAACTAGAATCACTCTAATACCAAAGCCAAATATATTAAGAAAAAAGAAAATTACAGGCCAATTTCTTTAATGAATATGTATGCAAAAATCCTCAGCAAAACACATTAACTAAATTCAAAAACACATTAAAAAATCATACATCACAATCAAGTGGGCTTTATACTGGCTATGAAAGTGTGGTTCACATAAGGAAATCAATCTTAATAATATAATAATGTAATTATATTATATTATTATACTATGTATAGAATAATAATAATAATTACATTAATAATGTAATAAATGCATTGCATTTATTAATGTAATATACAAAGTTAATAAATTTAAGAAAAATCACATGATCATTTCAATTGATGCAGAAATAGCATTTGCCAAAATACAACATCCTTTCTTGATAAAAACATGCCAAAAGAAAGGAGTAGAGGGAAACTTTCTCAATATTATAAGTGCACATAACAGCTAACATTGTAATTAATGGTGAAAGGCTGAAAGATTTCCAACTGAGATTGGGAGCATGAAAATGATGACCACTCCTCACTACTATTAAATATTGTGCTAGAAGCTCTAAAAAAGAGCAGTTAAGCAAGAAAAGAAATAAAGGCATCCAAGTAGGAAAGGAAACAGTAAACTTTCTATTATTTGCTGATGTTATGATCTTATACTTAGAAAATTTTGAAAAATATACCATAAAATGATTAGAACTTATAGGTAATTTCAACAAAGTGGCAGGATACAAGATTAATACACAAAAATCAATAGCATTTCTGTACACTACTAATGAGCAATCTGAGGAGGAAGTCAGAAAATAAATCCATTTATGGTAGTGACTAAAACAAGCAAATATTTAGGAAAATTTAACCAAGGATATAAAGGACCTATATTCAGAAAATTGCAAAACATAGCTAAAAGAAACCAATGATGATCTCAATAAATGGAAGAATAGTCTGTGTTCATGGCTTGGAAGATTAAATATCATTAAGATGTCAATTCTACTTAAATTAATCTACAGATTTAATGCAATCCCTGTAAAAATTCCTATATCCTTCTTTGTAGGATAGAAAAGCCAATAATCACACTTATCTGGAAGGGTAAGTGCCCCCAAATAGCCAAAAATATCTTTAAAAGGAAAATGAAGTCTGACTTCCCGACTTTAAAGCATATTATCCAGCTATAGTGGTAAAAAACTAACAAACAAACAAACAAAAAACAGATGGTACTGGCATAAAAATAGAAAGATTTACCAATGTAATTGAATCAAGAGTTCAGAAATAGACTCTCACATCTATGGTCAAGTGATTTTTGACAAGGCTGTCAAGCCCACTCTGCTGGGTCAGAATAGCCTATTCAAAAAGTGGTGCTTGGGAAACTGGATATCCATAACTGTAAGAAAGAAAACAACCCTCCTCTCACACCTTATACAAAACTTAATTCAAAATGGATCAAGGACCTAATATAAAAACTGGAACCATACAACTCTTAGAAGAAAATATGGGGAAACATCTTCAAGATCTTGTGCTTGGTCATGGTTTCTTTGACTTCATACCCAAAGCACGAACAACAAAAGAAAAAAAAGAAAAAGGATAAACAGGACTGCGTCAAAATTAAATACTTTTGTTTTTCAAAAGACTTTGTCAATAAAGTAAAAAGGCAGCCTATTCGATGGGGGGAAAAAAATCTTTGGAAATCATATATCTGAAAAGGGACTGATCTCCAGGTTATAAAAAGAGATTACACAACTTAATGACAAAATGACAAGCAACCTCATGAAAAATGGGCAAGAAATTGAACATTTTTCTGAAGTGAAACTACAAATGCCAAAAGACACATGAAAAGATGTTCACCATCACTAGCTATTAGGGAAATGCAGATCAAAACTACAATGAGAAATCATCTCACACCATACAGAATGGCCATTATAAAGAGAACAGAAAACTCAAGTGCTGGAAAGGATGTGGAAAAATAGGAATATTTCTTCACTGTTAGTAAGAGTGTGAAATGTAACCTCCATGGAAAACAATCTGGTGGTTCCTCAGGAAACAATAAATATAAAACTGCCATATGATCCAGCAACCCCACTACTAGGAATATATTCAGAAGAAATGAAAGCAAGGACATGAACAGATATTTGCAAACTAATGTTCATAGAAGCATTATTCCCAATTGCTAAAATTTGGAAACAACATAAGTGTCTGTCAACCAATGAATGGATAAACAACATGTGGCATATTCAAACAATGGAATATTACTCAGCTGTAAGAAGAAATCATTTGACAAAGCACATGACAACAAGGAAGAGTGTTGAGGATATTATGTTGATTGAAATAAGTCAGACACAAAAGGATGAATATTGTATGGTCTCACTTATAAGAACTAAATAAAATGAGTAGACTTTTGGAGTTGATCTATGAAGTGTAGGTTGGTGGGAGTTGGAATGTTGAATGAGAAAGTGAGGAAGGTGCTGGATGTATGCAGAATGTTTAATAAAGTCAAATTTAAATATGTGGTAATGGTTGGACTTGATAACACGTTATATTGTATATAACAAACACTGCATGATTAATGGATGTGATTGTGGCTGAAATGAGTAGTCTAGGAAGATTTATGTTAGTTGCATAGCTGGAGGATAATATTGGGGATGTATAACAATGATTTTGGAAGTAAATGAGGATTTTGGTTAATAATATAAATATAGGAATGTTGTTCTAATACAGTGTGTTAATAATGTGGTGATACATATAGCTAATGTAATTTATAGATTATAGTCAACAGCAACATTGTAATAAAAATGTAACAAAAATTGCATGTGAAGTGGAATAATTACCATTTTATGTGGACTTGATAAGTAAAAGATCTATACCATTTATTCTATGTACCCTAAAGAAAACAATAAAATAATAATACAAAAATAAAGTTTTTTAAAGCAACATAAAAAGATATCATGGAGTCATAAAACATGATCAGTTAATCAAAAAGAAAATAGGAAAAGAAGAAATGGGAACAAAAATCCTATAGGACAAATAGAAAGCAAGACAGTGAATTTAAAATGAAATTTCATCAGCAACCACACATAACATAAATAGTCCACATAGTCAGTTAAAAAGACAATGATTGTCAAATCAGATAAAAATGTATGCCCTAACTATAGGTTGCCTACATATACAATTTAAACAAAAGGACACAAATAGGTTTTAAAAACACTGGGGAATATATACCATACTAATACTAGTTAACAGAAAGCTGGAGTGGCTATGTTAATATTAGACTAATGGGTCCCTCCATATGGGAGATGGATGCCCAACCATTTGAGCCACATCTGTCCCCCGACTAAATTGAATTCTGAGAAGGAATATTATAAGGGAAAATTATGACATTTCATAATAATAAAGTGGTATATTAATGAAGAATACATAATAATATCAAGTCTACATGCTTCTAATAACAGAGCTTCAAAAAACATAAATAAAATCTGATAGAACTGCAAGGTTAAATAGATATCCAAAACTACACAGAAATTCCAGTACCCCTCTCTTGATAACAAAGAGACAACAGTCAGTAACTCAGCATTTTTCAGTAGAGTTGCTCAGTATTTTTAACCAATTTGACTTAATTGATATTTATAAAATACTCAACTCAACATCAGTAGAATACGTGTTCTTTTTGTAACTGCACACAGAACATTTACAATGATAGCCCAAATTCTGATACAAAAAACAAGTCTCAGTAAATTTTATTACTTCATTCATATGAATACTATTCTTTGACTAGAGTGCAATTAGAAATCAATTACCAAAGATTTCTATAAAATATCCAAGTATTTGTGAACCAAATAACCCACTTAAAATAACCAGTGCATCAACAAAAAAAGAATTAATAGGGAAACTAGAAATTATTTTTATCTGAATGAATATTAAACACAGCATATAAAAATTGTGGTACATCACTAAAGCAGTAAAGGGAAATGTATTGTAATAAATCCATATATTATAATAAGAAAAGTCTGAAATCAATTACTGTGCTTGCACTTAAAAAGACTTAATAAAGAGCAAATGAAACACACATTAAACAGAAGAAAGGAAGTAATAACTAGAGGTGGTAAAATGACATCAAAACAAAAAAAAATATTGCTCAATGCAAACAAATGAAGATCTTTGAGAAGATGAATAAAATTAATAAATTCTAGCCAAACTGATTAGAAAAAATGAGAACTGCCAGTCTCATGAAGGAGAAGAGCAACTTCACTACAGATTTTACAAATATGAAATGCATATCAGGAATATTATTTTAAGAATTTTATGCTAATAAATATAGCTCCCAAGATGAAATGCGTATATCCTTAAAAGAAGCATACCCTCAAAACTCATTGAAATATAAAATCATAGTAGCTCTATATGTAACAAAAGAAATAAAAATTGTATTTAAAATCTTTGAAACAAACACACATACAAAAAATATACTCTCGTAACAGATTATTAAAATACATAATTTTTTGAGGCCTATAAAGAAATAATGCTAGCTTTATAAAACTCTTTCACAAGAGAGAATAGGAGAGAATACATCCAAACTTTGTTTATTAAAATACCTTTTTTTGGCTGTGGCTCAATCAGTAGGGCTCCCGTTTACCATATGGGAGGCCCCGGGTTCGGTTCCCGGGGCCTCCTGGTGAAGGCAAGCTCGCCCGCACGGCGTGGTTAGCTGACCCAGCGAGCACAAGCAGCAAGGGGGGGATAAATGAATAAATAAATAAAATTTTAAAAAAATAAAAATAAAAATAAAATAAATAAATAAAATAAAATACCTTTAGTCTGACACCTAAAATAAATGAAGACATTTTCTAGGAAATAAACGAGAAAGAATTGCCTCATGAAAATAGATATAAAACATTTTAAACAATATTTTAGCAGATTCAATCTACAAGTATGCGAAAGTGATAATACTTCATGAACAAGATGGGTTTGTTTCTAGAATACAATTTTAGTATACCATTCAAACATCTATTAATGTCATCCTTTGTATTAACAAGTTTAAAAAGATGGCCATAAGACCATTTCAATGCACACAGAAAAATCAAAGTGCAATAAATAATATTCATTAATGATAATACTTTTCACCAAACTAGCATTAAAATAGACTTCCCTCTAGAAAAATTTAAACACACACACAAACACAAAAAGAATTTCCTTAATATAAAATGGCATCCACAGAAAACCTCAACATCATACATAATAATGAAACTTTAAATATTTTCCCAAATAAAACTTACACACAAACATACAAGCATGCACACTCCCAAATATATACAAACACATTTATATATATTCATTTATATATACATACACATAAGATATCTAGACAGAAAGATAGATAGAAAGATGATAGATATATAAATAATAGATAATAGATAGATGATAGAGACAGACAGACAATAGAAAGCTGAAGCAAAGATGAAAAATATATTAAAACCTTTCCGTTTTAGGTATCTACTTGATAATTTCATAAAGCTTTTTTCTTTATTATATATGTATTAAAACAAAATATGTTGAAACCCATTTGGAACTCACATTTCAAAACAATGTCCCATGAGAAACCTTATGCCTACATATGGTACAGGCTGTCACAGTTAACATACGTAACAGGTACTGGACTTAGATGTGTGTGTGCACACAATATACATATTGATAGAGATATCAATCTATGCCTATCAATCTGTCATCAATTATATGTACATGTGAATGTATATCTATAAATATGTACATGTGAATGCATAGCTGTAAATATGCATATGTTTGTGAGTGTGTTTATTGTTGTGTTTGATTTGTTTTTTAAAGACTTTTTTCACTACTGGAAAAGCTTACAAAACTATCTGCATAAAATGCAGGATTCCTGTATACTATACTATGCATAATTTGTAGTCATATTATTCATAATGGGTTGTACACTAAAAGTTTTCAGGTGATACTCCATAAAAGCTATTGGCTATGCTGATATCAGAATAGGTTCCTGATAGATCTGGGTGGAAAAATACAGTGCTGAATGAATTCATTTTAACAGGGATCACAGTCTGCCCTGACAAATAGGCCACAATATTTGGTTGTTCCTCACGATCTATGTGGTCTCGGTAGTGGGCTATTTGGGCATGATTGGGTACTCATCAAGATGGACTGCAGGCTACAAACATCCATGTACCTTTTCTCAGACTCCTGGCTCTCACTGACCTTGGTTATTCAACAACAGAGGGACCCAAATGCTAGTAAATTTCATTGTAGAAGAAAATGATATCTCCTAATATTTTTACACTACACAGCTAGCTTTCTTTGTTTTATTCATCATTAGTGAACTCCCATTCGTTGGCCAATGCCCTGTGACCATGATGGCTAAGGATACTAGCTGAAACTTCTCAAACATAGTGGTACTAGCCTAGTTACAGAAAAAGAAAAGTTGTCTGTAAAGGAAAGAACAATTTAATGGTGGAGTGATTGCACTGAGAAGAGAAACTATTTGAGTTAGAGTCCAGGTTATTATGGATTAGTAGGGGAATTTAGAAACAGAGTAGCTTCACAAAGAGAACAGTATCGTTCTTGAAATTAACTATGCAGAATTTAATTGACCAGAATTTGTGGGTGTGTCTGTTCCACAAGGAAATTCTGGGGCCTAGGATTCTTCTAGGTGTTATTCTGCTGTCTCGCAATATGTAGCTTTCTACTGCAAGGCTGAAAGAATATGGAGAATACTTGTTCATGTGGAAGTTTTATAAAGAGTAATTCAATTTCATTGATAGTTTTAGGATTATTCAGATTATCCATGTCTTCTAGTGTGAGCATTCTTAAGAAATTATACAATTTTTATAAATCATTAAAGTTTTCAACAAAAGGTCTTTTATAATATCTTCTTAACATTTTTTCTTGTTTGCAGAGACTATTGTTATATCCTTTCATTCATTTCTTATACTGGTAATTTGTTTCTTTACTGTATACAGCGGTTACTATAGAGATTAGCTGAGTTGATATATGCAAATGTTTATATAATTGTCCAATAACTAATAAGCTGCATATAAGTAGCACTTTGCTATTAACTTTTACTCATTCATGGAGTTACTCTACATTCAATAAATATTCTCTGATTAAATTACATTCCAGACACAATGTTTTGCACTAGTGATAAATTGTAAGGGCAAATATATAGTGTCTGTGTTTATGAAAGTTAAAGTACCAGTATAGTGGTAGATTTGGACAGTAATCAAATATCACCACAACAAATATTAATTGATAACTGTGTTAAGTGATATGAAATAGAACCCTCATCATAGATGGGAGGGTCAAGAAATTCTTCCTTCAGGAAAAGATAATTGAGCAGAGATATGAAGAGTGAGTTCTTATTAACATGAGAGTTAAATATACCTTTATTCCATATTTACCTGAACAAATAACAAATCAAGGGATACTGCTTAATCTAACCATTTGGTTTCTACTTTCAGGAAACAAAAAGGTGGGGGTTAATGGAATTTCATACATGTTAACCTGATATACATTTTTGTCTTATTTGTTGAATGAATTATTGGCCGGATAATTTTAGGCATAAGTGAGTGCATTTTTATTCCTAAGGTTTAACTTCTACTTTCCCAAAGAAAGATCTTTTTTTTTTTTTTTTTTTTTGTCAATTTGGAAGAACAACTAAACTAATAAACCAGGGAACAGCTCGACTGAAACATTACCTCAACAATTTTGAGACCCTGATTTAAACAGTAGAAGCAAAGAAAATGATACTGGAATGCTCAGAATTGTATATTTTGTAAGAGATGTCTATTAAGATGTGATTATGTGTGGGGTTTCAGGGATGGGGGATGCATGGGAGGAAGTGCACCTGAGCATAATTGTAAGGTATATGAAAATGTTCAAATGTTCACAGAGCATTGTCACAGTGGGTGGAGAATCACTCAATAAATGAGAGAATACTGAATTCACATCCTGGAGAGCTCTGCCACATTCTCTAAGGGAGCAGCTACAGTGCCCCAAGTGCAGGAGCAGTGACTGGTGAAGGAGAATGATCCACTGATGGGCCTTTGATATTGACGAGTAGCCTTATGAGCCTTTGCTCTTGAAATTGAAACTTAGACTATTGTTAAGGGGTGCCTAAGAGTTGCTTCCAGAGAGCCTCCTTGTTGCTCAAATGTGGCCTTTCTCTCAGCCAAACTCAGCATATGAATGCATTACCTTCCTCCCAGAGTGGGACATGACTCCTGGGGATGAGCCTCCCTGGCACCAAGGGATTGCTACAAAGTGCCAACTGGCAATACGAATGGAAAAAGACCTTGAATAAAAGAGGGAAAAGATAAAGACAAATGAGTTTATATGGCTAAGAGACTTCAAAATGAGTCAGGAGGTCATCCCAGAGGTGACGCTTACACACATTTCAGTAGGATCTCATAGAACTCCAAAGTGGATATCACCCCAAATAGTGGGGCTCCTGAGGGCTCTAGACACCAAGGTCCTATTCAGAGAGGATAGCTCTGGAACTTGGTGCCTTGCCAGTGGGCCCTACTCTGTAGTTTGTGCTCCTGAGAGTGACAGAGTTGGACTCAACTATGTCTTCACTGCACATGGCTCAACTGTCCCTTCTATTCAAATCTATACTTGGTGCTGGAGTTTGTAGGTGTATGTCCAGAGACTTGAGTATTTGGGCTGTCCATGTGCCAGCTGGGCCCAGAACCTCAGTGGAGAACCACCTCCTACTCTACGGCTCATTGGACTCATCCAGGACAACTGGCAGGGAGATGATGATGGACAGCGGCCATCCCAGTGAAGGGAGAGAGTCTGCAGCTGCAGGCAGGATAACCCTATCCATCTTACCCATGGGATATAAGCCCCTCTCAATTGGAGGTGGAGTGGACATCACCATCCCAGATTCCTCAGGATGGGGGGAAGAGCTATGGACTAGAGTGAACTTACTTGTATTCTACTATAGACATATTGTGATTCAAGCAAGGAAGAAATTACAACACTGATGTGGAGCCAGTGGCCACTGGAGGCTCTTGGGGCAGGGAGAGGGAAAAGCAGTTGTAATATGGGGGCTTTTTGGGACTTGGGAATTGTCCTGAGTGACATTGCAATGACAGATATAGGCCATTTTATATCATCATATAACATGCAGAACTGTGTGGAAGAGAGTGTGGTCTACAATGTGACTAAAGAGTCTCTGCTATTATTAATATCTTAAATCAATATGGTAAGTTTATTACAATTGGTGAAACAATATTGATATATTATTATTAAAATGCATATTTTACATTAGTGTTCACTCTTCATGTTTTACAGTTTTATGGGTTTTGAAAAATGCTAATGTCTTGAATCCACCAAAACAGTATCCTATATAACAGATCCAAAGTTCTGAATATCCCTGTGTTCTAACTCTTCATCCCTCCTTACCTTGTTTCCCTGGCAATCACTTATATTTTACTGTCTATAGTTTTTCTTCTTCAAAATGTTATATGATTGGATTCATACAGCTTGTTAATTTTAAGACTGACTTCTTTCCCTTAGCAATATACATTTAAGGTGATTTTATGTTTTTTGTAGCTTGAGAGTTCATTTTTTTATAGACAAAAAAAAAAAAACCATTGTTCAATATACCATGGTTTACTTATCTATTCAACTATTAAAGGACATTTTGATTGCCAAAATGTTTTGACATTTTCCAGTTTTCCTTCTGGTATTCGTTACTTGTTTGATTTCACTCTGATCTGAGTGTACATGTCGTTTAATTTCTATTCGGTTACTTTTGTGGAATGTGCTTTATGGCCCAGGATATGGTCTTTCATGGTGAATGTTCCATGTAGTTTCAAAAGTATGTGTTGTCTGTTTGGATGAAGTATTCCGTAAATATTAACCACATCCATTTGATTGATTATTCTGTTAAGTTCATTTATAAACTTGCTGATTTCTTTCTGTGGATCTGTCAATAATTGGTAGAACTGTGCTTATCTCCAATTTTTATAGCAGATTTATCTATTTCTCCTTGCAGTAGTATCTGTTTTTGCCCCCTAGATAATTTTATCTTCTTGGAGAACTGACCATGTTAACATTATATAATGCCCCATTTTATCCTTCATAATTTTCTTTGTTCTGAAATATGCTTTATCTGAAATTAATTTTGCTACTCCAAACCATTGATAAGTTTTAGCATGGTATATCATTTGACAGCCCTTTAGTTTTAATTTATCTATGTTTGTAAATTTAAAATAGGTTCTTAATAGACAGCCTATAGCTATAGTCTATATCTTTTAATTTGTGTGTTTAATCCATTTGATTCACATTTAAAATGATTCTTGATATTGTATATTAATATTGTTTTAATTACCTGACAGCTCAAAGTATATACAGAGAAATGTGTTGATTTTAAAAATGGGAATTTATTAGCTTATATGCTTACAGTTTTAAGGCTAAAAATAATGTCCAAATCAGGCATCATGAGGCCATGCTTTCTTCCTGAAGCCTGCCTGCCAGCAATCCTGTACTTCTCTGTCATATGGCAAGGCACATGGCATCATCTGCTGGTCTCTCCCTTCACTTCTAGATATTGTTGCATTCAGCTTCTTGCTTCCCTGGCTTTCTCTCCCTGTATTCATTCCATTTGCAAAGGAATTGTATACGAAAATTAAGACCCACCCTGGGCCATACCTTAACAAATAACCTCATGAAAACCTACTTAAAATAGGTTTACACTCACAGGAATGGATTGGCCTTAAAAATATTGATTTCCTGGGGGGTATATACAATTCTAAACCACCACAAATATCTATCACATTTGCAATGGTTTTCTATTCCTTGTTCCTGTTCTTTGATTAATATTTTGTGCCTTGCTCTTTTACTTCCTTCCCTGGTTTCAAGTAAAATTTTACATAATTCCATTTTCTCTCCTTTCTTAGCCTATCAATTATGCTTATTTTTAATTTTTTTGTTGTTGCTTTTTGGGATTGAATCAAGTTCCCCACAGAAGGCATGTTCAGGTTCAACCCTGGTCCTGTGGGTATGGAAAGCTTGTAATAATATTTCTTCAAGAGAATTAACAATTGACCCCAATGAATAAGTTTGGGCTTTAAGCCAGATTTCTGGAGTCCTTTATAAACTGAGTGAAAGGCAGATGGAGAGAGAATTCAGAAGATGGAAGTCAATAGAACTCAGAAGAGAGAGGAGAAGATAATTCTCTGTGCATCGCCATGTCATGGAAAATCCAAGGAACCCAAAAGATTGCCAACCAGCCAGTAGATACTGACCCCAGGAGGAAGCATGTCTTCTATGCTCTGAAATCATGAGCCAATAAATTCCTGTTTTAAACCAACCCATTTTATGGTATTTATTTTAGCACCCAGAAAACTAAAAAGTTGCCCTAATGTTGGTAATGTATGTTTACAATAAATATAAGTCCATTTCAAAACAGTGCTATAATTCTTCACATATAGTTCTGATACCTTAAAACAATAGTCTCAATTCTCTTCTCCCATTCATTATAGCATTGCTGCCATTTCATTTATCTTTAAGCTATAATCATCAACTGTATTGGTAATATTATTATTTTGATCAAACTATATTTGTTAGATCAGTTTAAATAAGAAGAAAAATAATATTATTTTACCTTCATTTATTCCTTCTCCAATGCTTTTTGATCTATTAATTTTCTAGCTCTCTGAAGCACTTTTTTAAAACATTTCTTGCAAAGCAGGTCTATTGGTAACAAGTTCCCTCAATTTTCATTTGCCTGAGAAAGTCTTTATTTCTCTTACACTTTTGAAAGCTAATTTTGCTGAATATACAATTCTTAGTGATTATTTTATTCAACTTCCTAAGATTCAACACCACTCTGTTTGCTGGCAGGGTTTGAGAAGTCTGATATAATTTTTAACCTTTACTTCTGTACATTAGTTGATTTTTTTTTGGCTATTTTCAAGATTTTCTTTGTGTCTGATTTCCTTCAGTTATAATAGATTATTAGATGTAGATCTTTTATTTTATTATTATTTTTTTATTATTTTTTTTTAACTTATTCATTCATTTATCGCCCCCTGCTGCCCGTGCTCGCCGGGCCAGCCAACCACGCCGTGCGGGCAGGCCCGCCCCCACCAGGAGGCCCTGGGAACCGAACCCGGGGCCCCCCATATGGCAAACGGGAGCCCCACCGATTGAGCCACAGCCGCTCCCCAGATGTAGATCTTTTAAATACATATTTATCCTTCTTAGTGTTCTTTGAATTCCTTGGATGTGGTTTGGTACCTATCAATAATTTTCAAAAATTCTATTAATACAAATATTTCCTTTAGTCATTTCTTTCTCTTCATCTTCCGCATTATGCATATGCAAACCTTTAGTTATTGCCCCACAGTTCTTGGATATTCTGTTCCATCTTTAAGTCTCTTTCTCTTTGCTCTTTAGTTTAGGAAGTTTCTGTTGACATACCTTCAAGCTCACTGGTACTTTCCTTGAGATGTCCAATCACCTGATATATTCATCAAAGGCATTCTTTATTTCTGTTACAATGTTTTTGATGTCTTGCATTTCCTCTCAATTCTTTCTTCCTCTCCAGCTCTCAGCTTACTTTACCCCTCTGTGTTTTTCCTAACTTTTCATTATAGTAACATTTATACAACTCAAAACATTCCATTTTTACCACTATCAAGTGTCCAGTGCAGTTGTATTAATTACATTATTTATTGTGCTGCCATCTCTATAATCCATTACTCAAACTTTTTTTTTACTCCCCCAAAAAATCACCACATCGATTAAGCAATAACTCCTCATTTTCTTCACAACTCAGACACTGTTAATATGTAATCTGTGATTTTGCTTGTTCTATATATTTCGTATAAATATTATTTTTTTCCTTTTAGGCTTATTTCACTCAGATTCATCCTTACAGTATTATAGCATGTATCAGATCTTCATTCTTGAAGCAGTGGGGAAAACAGACATTCTTATTGCATTCTTGACCTCAGGGGAAAGGCTTTCAGTCTTTCACTATTAAGTATAATAATATAGCTGTGGGATTTTTGTTTATGCCTTTATCATGTTAATAAAGTGATTTAATCATGAAATTGCATTGGATTTTGACAAATTCCTTTTCTATGATAATGTACTATTTCTTCATATATTAATGTGGTGTCGTACATTGATTTTATCTTTTCTTATTTTGAACCACCCTTCCATTCCTGGGACAAATCCCAGCTGGTCATGTTGTGTAAACCTGTTAGTATTTATTAGATTGATTTTTCTAGAATTTGTTGATGATTTTTGCATCTATATGATAAAGGAGTTTTATACATATTTTATATATATATATATTACATATAAGTATGTACATAGTTTTCTATGCCATATGCCATTTTTCTGTCTCAAGTAAATCCCAGGTTAGGGGACCCAGACATGGTCTCTGAGTCAGTGTTCCACAGAGCCAGTTGGGGCTAATGTACAAATACACCCAGCATGCTAATTAAGGTGCACCAATAATCAGGTTTCAGGGACCCTCATTTGCATGTAGGTCATAGGACTACCATGCTGAGCCTAAGGGAGGGTACAGGCCCTGGACAAACAAACTTGCCCTTTGGCTGTCCTAAATTTCTTAGTTTTTTTTTTACTTTGTTTCCTGATTTCATGTTGTTATTTGTTCAGTCATCATCTATCCTTGATTGTTTTCCACCATTTGGGGAAGTTAATTCTGACAAATTCTACCCATTTTTTCACTGTTTCTCAGGGGCCAGTTGGTCAAGTGTGCCTTACTTCACAATCTTGCTCATGTCACCTCCTACCCGTCAGTTTGAGCATGTTGTCCACTTTTTCTCTGGAGCTGTTACCATACTAATCATAGTCATTTTAAATTACTGTTCTAATAATTCCAACATCTCTGGGAAATTTGAGTGTGGTTCTGATGTTGTTATGGTCTTCACACTGCTAATTTTTTTTTTTTTTTTTGGCTTTTACCATGACTTTGATTTATTGTTGAAAGCCAGTGTGATGTATCAGTTAAATGTAACTAAACTAAATAGACTTTTAGCATGAGGTGTTAGGTTCATGTGGCTATGAGTTAGGATTTGTTAATTGCTTCTTGTAGCTGTAGGTTTCAGTGGATAAAATTTCTTCTGTGGATCCTGTTTTTTCTCCTTGTTGTTGCATTTCTTTAGGGATTGCTCCTTGAATTGTCTGAGCCTTGCACTTCTTAACCTTGTAACACATTCTTATATGTGGTAATGCTCTTAATGTGGTGGCAAGATATGGGGAGAAGGAAATGTTCTATAATCTTATAAGTTCTCACAAATGTTTATTAACATTCCCCCCCTCCCTCCAGGTGACACAGTGGGCTCACAGGGGCCTGGAATTGGGTATCTCTCTTTCCCTAGGGAAGTTAGGATATAGTAAATCCAGGTTGGTTAGACTCTGATAAAATAGTATTCATTAAGGGCAGGCATTTGTTAAGGAGATCAAAATGCTTTGGGAATATTTTAAATGGCTATTTCTCCTTACTCCTGACAGAGGCACAAAGGAATTTTTCTGCTATCTACAGAATGAGAAACTGTTGGGACTCTTAGAGGTAAAAATCAAGAAAGTGTATGGGTCCCCTAAGCCTGGGTCTCTGGGTGTTTTTTTATTCCTCAAAGTAGTTCATACTCAATCTTCAGAAATTAGATCAAGTTTTAAATTGTAATTAAAGGGAAATTTAATATTTCCCTTTTAAGTACTACTATCTGGTACTGGTTCCAGGGGAGTTTCAACTCCTGCTGAAAATAACTTGGAACCAACAAAAGCACAGCAGAATAAATAAGGCAGAAACAAGGACAACTTGAAATGAGAAACCTTCCACTATGTGTCTCACTCACCAGCAGTAAATTTGAGGATCAATAGCAAATAAAAAATCATTCCTATTAAATAGGGGATAAAGATAGAGATGTAAACTGAGCCCAATACCCGAGCATCATAGGAACCTTCAAATAAGGATAACATATTCAGATTGTAGAGTATCTACATCCTGTAGCCAGTTGTGAGTCCTTCTCTAAGTTGTAATTTTATTTGCCTTAACTGATTCTTAAGTACACTCTGTAAAATATTATAATGTAGTCTTAGTATATTTTGAGGAGTTTCAGAATATATCTAATCAATATATGTAATTGGAAATTGGAAAGGAGTAAATTAATAAAGTAATAAAAATATATGGTGTTGAGACAAAGAGTGCAAAAGACATGCTCAGAGGCCTGGATGGATCTGGATATGGAAGGTACAGGAAGCAAGTGAGTAACCATAGGGAAATCCTTCCCAGGGATTTCAGAGGGGAAATTAACTTCATAATGAGTGCAATGGAATTACTATGAAAAATGTGAGAATAAATGAAGTCATCAAATTGTGAACACAACAACTCTAATTATAATAAGTGAAAATCAAGTTACACAATGGCTAAAACAACAATACATGTATATAAATGAATATTTAATATGGATATGTTCAATTGTAGTCATAAGCATATTGATAACAGAGTTTATCTACATTTATAAAATGCTGCATAGGAAGGCAAATTAGGGATTTATTTTGGAACATTCTAAGATATATTAGCTAAAAACAAGCAATTTTCATCTTTATTTCTCACCATAAATATATGGACTGATCCCAGCTAGTTTTTCAATTTGACTCAATGCCAAAAATGTACTTTATTATTGAAGCAATGTTTTTCAAACACTTTTCTCATTGCCTCTTTTATGTCTTTGTCCCTCAAACTGTAGATGATGGGATTCAGCATGGGACTCACAATAGTGTAAAATATGGACACTATCATGTCATGATCCAAAGCATAGCTAGAACTTGGCCTCACATACATGAAGAGGATTGTCCCATGGTAAATTGACACTCTAGTTAGCTGAGAGCCACAGGTGGAAAAGATTTTTTGCCTCCCTTCAGCAGAACGCATCCTCAGAATGGCCAAGAGAATGAAACCATAGGAGATCAAAACAATTAATATAGCAGTTATCTCAATAGAGCCTACAACATAGAAGAGTAGAAGCTGGTTGATGTGTCAGAACAAGAAACAACAAGGAGTGGAGGAATGTCACAAAATACATGTCTAATTTCATTGGATGCACAGGGGTAGTCTAAAAGTGGCCACTGCCTGTATAGTACCATCCAAAATGCCACCAAAATAAGAAGCAATGATGAGTGGCACATAGACACGGGATGACATGTTAACTGAATAAAAAGTGGGTTGTAGATAGCTACATACCAATCATAAGCCATGGCAGTCAAGAGAAAACTCTCTGTAGTACCCAAACTAACAAAGAGAAACATCTGTGTTGCACATCCAAGAAATGAAATGGTTTCACTCTCTACTAGGAAATTAACCAACATTTTGGGGATAACAACTGAAAATAGCAGGCATTCAAGAACAACAAGATACTCAAAAATAAAACATGGGGTTTTGAAGCCAGGCATCCTCAATGACCAAAAAGGCAGTCCCAAATTTACTATCAGAGTAAAAAGATAGATTGCTAGAAATAGGAAAAACAGAGAGACTTTCAGCTTAATGTTATCTGTGAAGCCCATCAATATAAACATGGTAACTTCAGTTACATTTTTTCAACTGAATATTGTATGGTACCAAATCTGATGGTACCTCTGACATCTTGGTTTATATTTATAGGTCTGCAAGGCAATATCTGGTGAAATAAATTTCCCCCAATTATATACAAATGTCTGGTTCTTAGACGAACATATGATAACCTAGGCAGTTATAGCACAGACATTGATGAAGAAATTGGGCCCAAGTGGATGCCCTTTCCTGTATAAATAATGAATACATGGTTTCATTCATTTGTTGCCTAAATTTGGCTGAGAAACAGTTAAAAAGAAAACAAATTAATTTAATGGAGTTATTTTCTGTTAAATGTTCTACTACCTTTCCTTATATTACATCATTTTGAAATTAACAAAAAGCAATGAATATTAAGATATTTTGTAATATGTTACAGTGGAATGTAACACCTCAGTACCAGTTTGAACTTTCATACAATGTGCATGAAGCACTTTTTCTTAATGATCATATTTATAAATGGGGGCAGCCCCATTTACCTCAAAAAGTTGTGTTAAATTGAAATGAGAAAAACAGGGTGAAAATTATGTAATTTCAGCTGCTCACAGATGACTCACACTGGGATAAATAAGACTTACATTTCAACTTGTCTCACAGGATAGCCTTTTCACACCAAACCATTTTATGTGTTCTTTTCTGGCAATGATCCTGTTCAATTAAGTCTTCTGGAATAGTTGAATTCTCTTACCTTACAGGAAAATCTGTACTAACCAATGTAATTTTTTTTTCTTAAATGTTTCATCATTGCAGCTAAATAAGATTTATATCGCTTCTTACGGTAGTCACTGACAATATTTTTTTCTAAGTATAATATCTACGGAGCTTCCTTTGATAAGAAGAAAACTGTGTGCATGGGGCCTGGATAGGCTATCAGAAAGTCACAACCTTAAAGCAACGTTTTATGTGATATCTGTGTGGTAATCGTGAATCACTTTTATACTTTACTGCATGTTATATTTACATTTTTATTTGATGGCATTTAGGTTTATCTGCATAATAGTGCAGAGAAATTCCATTTGAAGGTAGTCCATGTGGCCTTAACGTGCAGAAGGATTTAAAATAACAAGTAATCCATGAACACCTGATCCTTAGTGTATTTTATTTTGCCTTTATGCTGTTGGGTAATATATCAAATTTTAGCTTATTTTTCCCATAAACTAGAGACTATCTTTTATCAAAGGGAATTTTTATGAAAATTCATTATAGAAAAACAATGACAATGTCTTCACTTTCTTCCTTGCTCATTTTATCTAAGATTCTTCAACAAGAAAGTATATTTGATGTTTAACAAACAGATTTCTAATATCAGTTATAATGAAAATGCCCCTAAAAGAGGAGGAAATATTTTAAGTAAATTTATATTTAAGTAAAGGTATATTAAAATATTTAACTGATGGTCCAATTTTTGGTCATGGTATATGGAAGTGGAGGAAAGCTGTGGTGAGTTTCATGGAAAATAATCTTCTCAACCTATTCAACATCATAGCCCTGACATAAACCTAATAAAAGAATTGCTTTTCAAGTGACTTACTGTCACCACTTAAAAAAAAATAAAATGAAAAGATAAACCTACAATGTATTTTAATATTTGAGAGCCTCTTCCAGGTACCACAAACACTTTGGAACATTTTTTAATAATTCTCACTCATCTTCCCCAACAACCCTGCAAGGAAGTATGCATTTTGCAGAAGTGATTAAGGACATTTAGAATAGTTCCATCATATTCCCAAAGCTCCCCTTTTTATGTGGAACAAATGGTGGTATACAGAAACTTTATCTCTCTGTCTATCTTATATTTTGTGGATGTTTCCCTGTTTAAAGATAAATGATGGCAACTGTGAACTGTAAGAGCTTCATTATCTTATCCATACACTTGTCATATACCTGTTGTGTATATTGTTTCAAATTGTACCATCTTTCACAAGACTATGTAGTATCAACAGGTTATAAATGTTTCCAAAAATTTTTTGGAATTTTTTTAAAATTTTTATTTTGTAGTTGACAAGGTCATCATGCCATGGAATGATGTAATGGAATTGGAATCCTTAAATATTATGGGGATGATCGGATCTCGGCCCAGTAAAAAATCAAGAATCAGCAGTTAATCGCCAAAGGCAAGGTGGGCGTGGCTACTACAATGAAAGACAGATTCAAAACAGCACACAGAATAGTCTGAGTCGCATGGAGTTATGGCGTTGGCTAATAGATAATGGGGTACCCAGAAGTGAAATACATGGGCAGTCTACTAAATTTCTTCTGGATCTGTATAAGCAGAAGAGTTCTAGGTCAAGTGAACAAAATCCTAACTCAAATTACAGACGCAGAGAATGACGGCCCCTTAATCAATTCCCAGACTTGAGACAGTTTACAGACCCAGAGCCCCTTGAATGAGGAGAAGGCCAGGTCCCCTTGGGGAAGGATGCTGTTAAACTGCTGATTAAAATTTATGCTGTTAATCTTCCTCCCACCTTTCCCCAGGGAGACCTATGACCTTTTGCCAGAGTAACTGTGTGCATTGGGGAAAATGAAATGATCAGACATTTTGGGGATTATTAGACACTTGCTCAGAAGTCACATTAATTCCAGGAGACCCAAAACGTCAGTGTGATCCACCAGTCAGAGTAGGGGCTTATGGAGGTCAGGTGATTGACGGAGTTTTAGCTCAGGTCCGTCTCACAGTGGGTCCAGTGGGTCCCTGGACCTATTCTGTGGTTATTTCTCCAGGTCTAGAATGCATAATTGGAATAGACATACTCAGTAACTGGCAGAATCCCCACATTTGATCCCTGACTTGTGGAGTGAGGGCTATTATGGTTGGAAAGGCCAAGTGGAAGCCTCGAGAACTGCCCCTGCCTAGCAAAATAGTAAATCAAAGGCAATACCGGATTCCTGGAGGTATTGCAGAGATTAGTGCCACCATCAAGGATTTGAAGGATGCAGGGGTGGTGGTTCCCACCACATCCCCATTCAACTCTCCTATCTGGCCTGTGCAGAAAACAGATAGATCTTGGAGGATGACAGTAGATTATCGTAAACTTAACCAGGTGGTAACTCAAATTGCAGCTGCTCTCCCAGATGTGTTATCATTGCTTGAGCAAATTAACACTTCCCCTGGTACCTGGTATGCAGCTGTTGATCTGGCAAATGCTTTTTTCTCAATTGCCATTAGTAAGGACCACCAGAAACAGTTTGCTTTCAGCTGGCAAGGCCAGCAGTATACTTTCACAGTCCTGCCTCAGGGATATAGCAACTCTCCAGCCTGACGTCATAATATTGTCCGCAGGGACGTAATCATCTCTCCCTCCCATGAGACATCACACTGGTCCATTATATTGATAATATCATGCTTATAGGACCTACTAAGCAAGAAGTAGAAAAGACTCTAGATTTATTGGTAAGGCATTTGTGTGAGAGAGGGTGGGAGATAAATAAAAAAAAAAAAAAATACAGCGTCCTTCCACCTCAGTGAAATTTCTAGGTGTCCAGTGGTGTGGGGCCTGTCGAGATATCCCTTCTAAAGTAAAGGATAAGCTGTTGCACCTGGGCCCTCCTACAACCAAAATAGAGGCACAATACTTAGTTGACCTCTTTGGATTTTGGAGACAACACAGTCCTCATTTGGGTGTGCTACTCCGGCCCATTTACCGAGTGACCAGAAAAGCTGCTAGTTTTGATTAGGGACTGGAACAAGAGAAAGCCCTGTGACAGGTCCAGGCTGCTATGCAAGCTGCACTACCACTTGGACTATATGGTCCAGGAGATCCAATGGTGCTAGAAGTTTCAGTGGCAAATAGAGGTGCTGTCTGGAGCCTTTGACAGAAATCACAGCACAGACCCTTAGGATTTTGGAGCAAAGCCTTGCCCTCCTCTGCAGATAACTACTCCCCTTTTGAGAAGCAGCTTTTGGCTTGCTACTGGGCCTTAGTAGAGACTGAACGTTTAACCATGGGCCATCAAGTTACCATGAGACCTGAGTTGCCTATCATGAGCTGGGTATTGTCTGACCCACTAAACCATAAAGTTGGGCGTGCACAGCAGCACTTCATAATAAAGTGGAAGTGGTATATACGATTTAGGGCTCGAGCAGGTCCTGAAGGCACAAGTAAGTTACATGAGGAAGTAGCCCGAATGCCCATGGTCACCACCCCTGCCATGTTACCTTCTCTTTCCCAGCCCACAGCTTTGGCCTCTTGGGGAGTCCCTTACAATCAGTTGACTGAGGATGAGAAAACTCAGACCTGGTTTACAGATGGTTCTGCACGATAGTGGACAGCTGCGGCACTGCAGCCCTTTTCTAGGACATCCTTGAAGGATAGCAGTGAGGGCAGTCCTCCCAAGGGCAGAGTTTTGAGCAGTGCTTCTAGTTGTTTGTTTTGCTTGGAATAAGAAATGGCCAGAGGTGCATTTATACACTGATTCATGGGCTGTTGCCAATGGTTTGGCTGGATGATCAGGGACTTGGAAGGAACATGATTGGAAAATTGGTGAGAAGGAGGTCTGGGGAAGAACTATGTGGATAGACCTTTCTGAGTGGGCAAAAAACATGAACATATTTGTGTCCCACGTGAATACTCACCAGAGGGTGACTTCAGCAGAGGAAGACTTTAATAATCAAGTGGATAAGATGAACCGCTCTGTGGCTAATGCTCAGCCTCTTTCCCCAGCCACTCTTGTCATTGCCCAATGGGCTCATGAACAAAGTGGCCATGGAGGTAGGGATGGAGGTTATGCATGGGCTCAGCAACATGGACTTCCCCTCACCAAGGATAACTTGGCTACAGCCACTGTTGAATGCCCCATCTGCCAGCAGCAGAGACCCACACTCAACCCCAGATATGGCACCATTCCTCGAGGTGACCAGCCTGCTACCTGGTGGAAGGTAGACTACATTGGGCCACTTCCACCTTGGAAGGGGCAGTGATTTGCTTTAACTGCAATAGACACATACTCTGGCTATGGGTTGGCATTTCCTGCATGCAATGCTTCTTCCAAAACTACCATCCATGGACTTACTGAATGTCTTATCTACTGCCATGGCATTCCACACATCATTGCTTCTGATCAAGGAACCCATTTCACAGCAAATGACATGCCCACGGAATTCACTGGTCTTACCATGCTCCCATCACCCTGAAGCAGCTGGATTAATAGAACGGCGGAATGGCCTTTTGAAGACTCAATTATGGCGCCAACTAGATGTCAATACCTTGCAGGGCTGGAGCAGTGTTCTCCAGGAGGCTGTGTATGCTCTGAATCAGCATCCTCTCTATGGTGCTGTTTCTCCCATAGCCAGGATTCATGGGTCCAGGAATCAAGGGGTGGAAATGAGAGTGGCACCACTCACTATTACCTCTAGTGGCCCACTAGGAGAATTTTTGCTTCCTGTCTCTGCAACCTTAAGCTCTGCTGGTCTACAGGTTTTAGTCCCAAAAGGAGGAGTGCTACCACCAGGGAACATAACAATGATTCCATTGAACTGGAAGTTAAGACTGCCACCTGGCCACTTTGGGCTCCTCTTACCTGTGAATCAACAGGCAAAGAAGGGAATTACTGTACTAGCTGGGGTGATTGATCCTGATTATCAAGAGGAAATAGGACTACATCTACATAATGGGGGTAAAGAAGAGTTTGCCTGCAATGCAAGAGATTCTCTAGGGCTTCTCCTAGTCCTGCCATGCCCTGTGATTAAAGTCAATGGAAAATTGCAACAAACCAATTCAAGCAGGACTAACAATGGCCCAGAATCTTCGGGAATGAAAGTTTGGGTCATCCTACCAGGCAAAGAACCACGGCCAGCTGAAGTGTTTGCTGAAGGTAACGGGAACATGGATTGGTAGTGGAAGAAGGTAGTGATAAATATGAACTTCGACCACGTGACCAGTTACAGAAATGAGGACTGTAATAGTCGTGAACCCTTCTTCCATGTTTCGTTATGAGTATGATTGTATATGTACACAAAACGAATTTCTTTGTTTTCTTCCCCAACCTTTTCCCTTATCATATGAAAAATTGTATTAATTCCACATCATAATATTTAAGGATGTCAAGTTTAAGAGTGAATATTATCCAAGGACTTGCATCCTGTTCTATGGGGAATTAATGCGTTTCCGGTTGTACGTAGGGGAGTTGAACATTGTTAGGTGGAAATATATATGTATACTTGTCTGTTATTGTTTTTACTTAGAGACTAAGTATGGTTTAGGGTAATGCGTATGATTGCCAAGTTGACAAGGGCTGGACTGTGATGGTTAGGCTAATGTGTCAACTCGGCCAGGTAATTGTGTCCAGGTGTTTGTTCCAGCAAGCACTGGGCTAATTGTAATACAAGAGCATTTATGGATTTCAATCACCAGTGAGTTTACTGCATGGATGGCTGATTACATCCGCATCAATCAGGGAGATTACATTATCAATGGGTGACATTTTTATCCAATCAGTTGAATGCCTTAAAAGGGGAAGTGATTTTAACCTTCAGAGAGAATTTCCCAGCTCATTGTTGGACAGGCAACTTCTCCCAGAAACTCATCAAAGACCTTTCATCGGACTTTCATCAGAGCCCCTGGTTTGCAGCCTGCCTGCGGAACCTGGACTTGTGCATCCCCAGTCTCGTGAAAGACTGTTTTAAAATCTCATATTATTGACAGGTATCTCCTGTTGATTCTGTTTCCCGAGAGAACCCTGACTAATACACCTATTAACTCACTTTATTTATTTTTTAAATAATTTCTGTTTTGTTTTTTAAAAGGTACTTAGATTACATAAATTTTACACAAAAAATATAGGGATTCCCATATGCCCCACTCCCCATACCTCCCAGACCCTCCCACATAAACATCCTTCATTAGTGTGGCACGTTCATTGCAATTGATAAATGCATCCTGGGGCTTTGCCATTAAGCATGGACCATAGTTTACATTGTAGACCACACTCTTTCCCACACAGTTCTGCATGTCATGTGACGATATAAAATGGCTTATATCTGTCATTGCAGTGTCATTCAGGATGATTCCCAAGTCCCAAAAGAGCCCCCATATTACAACTGTTTTTCCCTCTCTCTGCCCTCAGAGCCTCCAGTGGTCACTACCTCCACATCAATGTTGTAATTTCTTCAAATGTTAGAATCACAAAAAGTCTATAGTTGAATACCAGTAAGTCCACTCTAGTCCATAGTTCATTCCCCAGTCTGGAGGATTCTGGGATGGTGATGTCCACTCCACCTCTTATTGAAAGAAGGCTTTGATCCCATACAGCTGATGGATGGGACTCTGTTGCTTGCAGTTGTTGATTCTCTTGTTTCTTGGTATGGTGGTTGTCAATCCTCACCTCCCTGTTAGTTGTCCTGGGTGAGTCCAATCAACTGGAGAGTAGGTGTTGCAACCCCGCTGAGGTTCCGGGCCCAGCTGGCACATGGACAGCCCAAAGACTCCAGTCTCTTGGACATATACCTACAAACTCCAGCACCAACTATAGGTTTAAACAGAAGGGACAGATGAGCCATGTGGAGGGAAGCCATAATTGAGTCCAACTCTGTCACTCTCAGGAGCACAAACTCCAAAGTAGGCCCCACTGGCAAGGCACCAAACTCCAGAGCTATCTGCCATGATCACAGGAGCTGGGTGTTTCCAGAGCCCTCAGGACCCCAGTATTTGGGGTAATATCATTGCAGTGCCCTTGCGTGTGAATGGATATGTATGTGTTTGTGCATTTTTTAACCTTTGTACTCTTCTCTGGGGTATCTTGGAGTTGGAATCTGTTGTAATTGCAAGGAGGCTCAGTGAGGTGTGATGATATGAAGTACTCAGTAATCTGAATTTTCACAAAATATCCCTATTCCAAATCATGGGGTCCACTCTCTTCTCAACTGTGCCTTTACTTTCAAATATGAGCCCTGGGCAATCTGTTAGCTCAACATACTTTGTAATCAGCAACCTACAGAGTCCTCTCAGCAACTGATTTTGTCTAAATCAATCAATTTTGTGAATATCAGTTGTTACATAAATTAAAATAATTTTTGGAGTCAATGATAGACGCTTCCAAGTATAAATGTCTGTTTCATTATGAATTGGGTTTCTTCCTCTTTCATAAGGCTGACTTTTCTCAAAACTGCTTCATATTTATGTGTAATATATTTTGATTAAGATCCATTGTCCGATTGCATTGGGAAATCTGAAAATCCAATTAGGTATAAGCAAAGGGGATATTCCCATGGTTTGGACTATACAGTATATCTAGTTAGGGTGTATATGGTATATAGCAATTTAGATGGTTGTGATGTCTTCTGGATATAGTTGTTCCATATTTCTACCTAAATTTTATTTCATAGTCTTTTTATTATTTTTATTAATTTTGGTGTTCAAAGGATTTTATTTACATCATATAGTGGTTGGACTGTTTGCTTATTCCTGCATCATAAAATAAAAATCATTTGTGTAGTCAATGAAATTTGAATTAAAATAGCTAACTGGGGAAAGTGGATGTGGCTCAACAATTGGGCTCCCGTCTACCATATAGGAGGTCCAGGAGTAGATTCCCAGGGCGTCCTGGTGAAAGGCAGGCTGGCCTGCACAACAAGCTGGCCCGTGCAGAATGCTGGCCTGCACAGGACTGCTGGCCCATGCAGGAGTGTTGGCCCACGTGGAGTGCTGGTCCATGTGAAGAGCTGGTGCAGCAAGATGACGCGACAAAAAGAGACACAGAAGAGAGTCAATAAGAGACACAGAAGACCAGGGAGCTGAGGTGGTGCAAGGGATTGAGCGCCTCTCTCCACTCCGGAAGGTCCCAGGATTGGTTCCTGGTGCCACTTAAAGAAAAGACAAGCAGACACAGAAAACACACAGAGAGCAGTCAGTGAGCAGAGAACAATGGGGGGGGGGCGGATAAATAAATTAATCTTAAAAAATAAACTAATTGTGATAAAGTAAACAGTATATTTATATTGTCATATGAGGACAAATATTACTAAAAGTTTTATTCAGTGACTTAAATATTTATATAAATTACATAAACATAAATCATATATCTAAATATGAATGATGTACATGTAAATATGCAAAACTTTTTTTTCTCAGAGTAAGTATTCTGGACATACATACAGTAAATATTAACATTAGTTAATGGAGTCTGCTGAGAGTAAAGAATTTTTTTTAATTTTCTTATATCTTTTGCTTGTAAGTTTTGTCAAAATTATCATCAGTGAACATTTATGACTTATAACAGAAGAAGGTAAAATGTTCTAATGTCTGGATTTGACTAAACAAATTGGGAATACATATAACAAATTATCCTAATTTACAAAAACATTCTTGAGTGTTTTGATCAACCTTCAAATGAAAAATCAAAAAGAGAACAAAATTTATTGAGATGGTGGTCACTAAAGCAATACAGATAGTAAAATTGGAATGATACAGAGAAGATTATCAGGCCCCTGTGCAAGGATGACCTGCAAATTTATGATATGCTCTACATTTTTTTCAAATCCAACAGCACATTGAAAGAATTATATGCTAGCATAATTATAGTGGGATTTATCCCAGGTGTGCAAGAATGGTTCAACATAAGAAAATCAATTAATTTAATATACTACATTAACAAAATGAAGAGAGAAAACCACATGATCATCTCAATTGAGGTAGAAAAGGCATTTGACAAAATCCATCATCCTTTCCTGATAAAAACATGTAGAAAAGTAGGATTAGAAGGAAACTTCCTCAACATGATAAGGGGCATATATAAAAACCCACTCCTAATGTACTAATCAATGGTGAAAGACTGATGATTTTTCTGTCACCACTGTTATTCAACATTGTATTGAAAGTTCTAGCCAGAACAATCAGGCAAGTAAAAGAAAGAAAAGATCCAAATTCTGTAGGAAGATGCAAAACTTTCATTATTTGCAAACGAAATGTTCATATATAAAGTCCCAAAAAATACACTATGCTGCTAAAGCTAACCAATGGAATTGAGCGAAGTGGCAGGATACAAGATGAACTTGCAAAATCTTTAATGTTTCTATACACTAGTAATGGGCAATCTGAAGAGAGAATCAAAAAAAGCACCTAAAAGATTCAAATATCCAGGATGAGAATGTGCAAAACTTTGCTAAAGTAAATGAAAGAAAATCAAATAAAATGGAGGGACAGTTCATGCTCATGTGTTGGTAGACTAAATATTGTTAAAATGTCAATTTTACCCAATATGATTTACAAATCTAATGTAATCCCAATCAAAATCCCCACAACCTACTTTGCAGAATTGGAAAAGCAAATCATCAAATTTATTTGGACGGATAAGCAGTTTTTAATAGACAAACCATTTTGAAAAAGAAGAATGGAGGTGGAAGATTCACACTTCCTGACATTAAAATTTATCATAAAGTCATAGTGTTCAAAACAACATGGTACTGGCACAACAATAGACTTATAGACCAATGGGAGAGACTTGAAATTTCAGAGATATACCCTCACATCTTTGGTCAATGATTTTTGTCAAGGCTGCCAAGTCCATTCAATTGGGAAAGAAAATCTCTTCAACAAATGGTGCTGGAAAAACAGGATATCCATACACAAAAGAATGAAAGAAGACCTCCAACTCATATCATATATAAAAATTAACTAAAAATGGGTCAACATCCTAAATACAAGAACAACAATTATAAAATTCCTATAAGAAAATGTAGGGAAACATCTTCAGGATCTGAGCAACAAAGGAAAAAACAGATAAGTGGGACCTCAGCAAAATTAAAAACTTTTGTGCATCAAAGCACCTAAGCATGAAAGTGAAAAGATAACCTACATAATGGGAGAAAATATTTGGAAACCACATATCCAATAAGGGCTTAATATTCAGAATGTATAAAGAAATCCTACAAAACAACAATAAAAAGACAAACAGCCCAATTAAAAGTGGGTTAAAAACTTGAGACATTTCTCCAAAAAGGATATACAAATGGCTAAAAGGACATGAAAATATGCTCAACATCATTAGCTATTAGGGAAATACAAATCAAAATCACGATATACCATTTCACACCCACTAGAATGGCTACTATTAACAATTCAAAAATTACAAGTGTTAGAATATGGTGAAATAGGAACACTCATTCATTGCTGGTGGGAAATTGTGCAGCTGTTGTGGAAGACAGTCGGGCGGCTCCTCAGAAAGCTAAATATAGAATTAATAGAAGACCCAGCAATACCAATACTTGTTTTATATCCCCAAAGAATTGAAAGCAGGGACCCGAACAGATATTTGCACACTGAAGTTCATAGTGGTATTATAAACAACTGCCAAAAAATAGAAGCAATTTCTGTTTCCATTAACCAATGAATGGATAAACAAAATGTGGTATATGTGTACAATGGACTATTATTCATTATTAAAATAAACAATGAAGTCCTTATTCATGTGACAACATGGATGAACCTTGAAATTATCATGTTGAGTGAAATAAGAGAGACACAACAAAAAGTACAGATATTGTATGATCTCATTTATATTAAATAATTAGAATAAGCAAACTCATAGAGTCAGAATGTAGAATATAGGTAACCAGGAGCTGGGCTGCTTTAAAGACTTTAATTGTATAGAATTTCTATTTGGATTGATTGTAAAACTTTGGTAATGGGTGGAGGTGATGGTAGAACAAGATTGTGAATGTAATTAACAGCACTAAATAATATATTTGAATATGGCTAAAAGGAGAAATTATAGGTTGTATATATGTTACTATAATAAAAATTAGAGAATAAATATTTGACTGTGCAACACAGTGGGCTCTTTTAAACTATGGACTATACCAAAGAGTAGAATTATAAAAATGTTCCTTCATGAATTATAACAAATGTTTCATACTAATGCATGTTGTTAATAATAAGGTAGTACATGGACACTCTGTATTTTATATATTTTATGCATGATATTTCTGTAAACCTATGTAGCAGTTTGATATTATTTATAAATTTCAAAATATAGATATTTGATTATGTTTGTAAACTGGTCTGTTCATCTGGGCGTGATACCTTTTGATTATATTAGATTCAGCTGAGATGCCTATAATTAAATTATGTTAAGATTAGGCCTTTGATTCAACTATGTCATTAGGGTGACTCAGTTTGAGTTCCTACCCCATCTGTGGGCTATATAAACAGATATGCAATCAAGAAGACAGGGAAAGAGGTACACAGAGGAATAGAGGGAGTCCATAGACAAGAGGCTCCTCTGTCTCTGGGAAGACAGATGAGCCATTCATTTGATAGTTTACAGCTGAGCTGGTGAAAAGACCAGAGCAGCAAAGGCCAGAAAGTAATGAGCCCTACAGCCTACAGCTGAAATCAGAAGGAGCCGGGACCACGGAACCTTAAGAGAGAGAGGAATGCTAAACCCTCACAGACATCTCCCTGCCATCTTGCTTCAACATGTGGCAACAGACTTTGGGTGAGTAAGTACCTCTTATGGTAGATTGAGTTGGATGGACTCTTTAGGGCCTTGTAACTGTGAGCTTCTACCCCAAATAAATATCCTTTATAAAAGCCAACATATTTCTGGTACTTTGCATCAGCTCCCATTTGACAGACTAATACAACCTATAACTTCTCTAACAACAAAAATAATAATTAAATAAAGTCAGGTAAGTATTTACAAGGATGCAGAGAGATTGGAATCCTCATACACTGATGGTGGGAATGTAAAATAATGCAGCTGCTTTGCAAAACATTCTGGTAGTTCCTGAAATGATCAAACATAGAATTATATAATCTAGCAATTCTACTTCTAAGTACATACCCAAGAGAAATTGAAATATATGTCCATGCAAACCCTGTTCACAAATGTTTAGAGCAATATTATTCATAATACCAAAAGATGGAAACAATCCACATGGCCATTGACAGACAAATGGGTAAACAATATCCGTATGGACCTTGAAAACATTATGCTAAGAAGCCATTTACAAAAGCCCATATACAATTAATATATGATTTCTTTCATATAAAAGTACAGAATAGGAAAATCTAAAGAGAGAGAAAGTAGATTAGTGGTTGCTTAGGGTTGGCTGGGGATTGAGCGTAAGTCAGTGATAATAGATAAAGAGCATAGCTTTCTTTTGAGATGATGAAAATGTTCCAAAATTGATGGCAGTGATGGTTGCAAATATCTGTGAATCAACTAAAAACCATTAAATTGCACACTTTAAATGGTTGAATTGTATTTTATGTGAATTATATCTCAATAAATCTGTTTTAAAAATAAAAAAATAAATATATTGAAATGTAAAAATTTTAAAGATTCATTTAGCTCATTTAAAAAGTCACTATTTCCTTTTTAAGTAGACATACAAGTTATATCATAAAATGTAATGATTTTTTCATAGAAAATAAAAATTAGAAAATCAGGAATTGGTATATAACTGCTATTTTTGATAGGATGTCTTAAAGATTAAAAAATCTAACTTTGAAATGAATTTGAAAATTGAATTAAAAATTTGGAAAAAGAAAAAATAAAATATATTTTTAGGCACAATGATGGTGTCTAAGAAAAAAAGACAATCTTTGTTTTCAATAACCACCATAAAAAGAGGAG
The DNA here is from genome assembly GCA_026826555.1 of Tolypeutes matacus. Classification (NCBI taxonomy): domain Eukaryota; kingdom Metazoa; phylum Chordata; class Mammalia; order Cingulata; family Chlamyphoridae; genus Tolypeutes; species Tolypeutes matacus. Next base: position 622,022 of record JAKSZT010002772.1, read on the forward strand.
TATAATATATTTCCATGTATATGGAGGTTAAGAAACACACTAGAAATAATTGATGGACAAAGAGGAGAATAAATTTAAAATTTTATTTAAAATAAGCCTTCAAACATTCAAAATTCAGGTCCTGGTGTCTTGATTGGAGAATTCTACTACACATTTAGGGAAAAAAATTCTAAAAAAAAACTTTTCCAGAAAAATGAAAAGGAGGGTATATTTCCTAACTGTCTTTATGAGGAGAACTTTACCATGGCATTAAAAGGAAACAAAGACAATGTAACACACAGCAGAGAAATATCAGTCATGAACAATTATGAAACATAATTTTAGCAAATTGAATTTAGCAATATGTAAAAACAATAATACAGCAGGAATGTGCAGTATGTTTTACATTCAAGTTCAATTAATATCATTCAGTGCACTAACAAAATAAAATAGAAAAAACATATGACATCTTAAAAGATGCAGAAAAATATTTTAAAAGTTCTAATATCTATTAGTGATTAGAAAAAAAAACTATGTCCATACAATTATTAAAATAGAACTACCTCAACCTGATAAGAGGCATTCATGAAAAACCTACATCTAACAAAATATATAATAGTTAATGATTGAAAACATTTCCACTATGATTAGGACCAAACAAGTCCTACTAGGTCTACTTTTTGTGTGGGAATTAAGACTCGGGCAGCAGCGGGGGGAAGGATTGTGTGAGGGTTAAAACTTGGGCAGCTGCCTAACTGCTGGATCGGTTATTAGCTCACAGAGCCCTTAGTTTCAGCACACACACTCCCTGAGCATAGCAGAAATGATTCTGAGGAGTTGCATTTTGTGTTCCTTCTGTGTAACATTTGAGTGACAACAGTAGTGTATGAATAATCCTGCAAATAAAGAACGGCCAGGCTTGCTTGCCTGTTAGTCTGGAGCAGACTGTGGCTGTGCTGGTATGAGCAAACTTCCCTCTTCACCTAAGTTTTTCTTCCTCCTACTTCCCTCAGGGCCTCCCGAGGTTGACGCAGTGCACGCTTTTACCAATTCTATTGGACATTGTATTTGAGTTTGTAGTAAAACCACACTGAGACAAGAAAAATAGGACAGAAAGTATCCAGATAAAAAAGAAGTTATTTTTTATTAAAAATGTTGTGATTATGTAAGTAGAAAATATAATGGAATCAACAAAAACTTACTAGAACTAAAAAGCAAACTTAACAAAAGGTGTGAATGCAGGATAAAATAAACAAAACAAAACACCTTTACTAAACTTTATACAAAAGCTAACTCAAAAGGGTCATGACTTCAATGCAAAATGTTAAGATGATACATTTTTTAGACAAAAACATAGAAGAAAATGAAAGTTTCAAGATGTAGGGATATGGAAGGAGTTTATAGACATGATATCAAAAGGACAATCCATGAAAGCACAAATTGATGAATTTATTTTCATAAAACTTAAACCAACCCATCAATTGCACTCTTGGGCATTTATCACAGATAAATAATTAATGTTCTTACTCAAAACTTTAAATGAATGTTTATAGAAGATTTATTTATAATAGCTAAAAACTGTAAATACCTTATAAGTCCTTCAAGGAGCAAATCGTTAAACAAACTGTAGTACATCCATATTATCTTAGTTTATTGGCTGCATGTAGCAGGAAGTGGTAAAAAGAAGGTAGTTAGTAGGGACACTAAGAAACTTTGGAGGTGATATATATTTTCATTATTGTGATTGTTTTGATAGTTTTATAGGTATGTCAATATGACAAAATTGATTAAATTTTAAGATTTAGATATGTGAAATTTATTATTTTCTATCATACCTCATAGAGGTGGTTTTTTTCAATTAATATTATTGAGACATTCAACCAAAAACAAGGGGGGGGAAATGACAAAAGAAACAGACCTACAGTTAATACATATATAAAATGTTAACCAGTGGGCAACTTGGGGAGAAAAGAGAAGCAATATTGTAATGTAGATGAAAGCTAAATAATTTATCATAAATTCCCATTTCACAAAAAGGACTTAATTCAAATACTTTTCTTGGGTGTGAAGAACCAGAGAACCTCATATATTTACCATTGCAAGAGTCTTTGGTACCATCAATCTGAAATAGTTAACAGAATTAAATGTCATATTGCATATCCTTTTACCAAGATATGTCACTACTGATGTGTGTTTGTGTGTATAAACATTTATATATATATACATAAACACATACTTATGCGAATATACATATATATGAATTTTTATATGTATATGTGTGTAGGTGGCTGTTTATGTGTATCTCTACCTGTATCTATATATATAATCTAGATCTAGCCTTTAGATCTAGATCTGTATGTACACACACAAACACACACAGGGGCAGATATGTGTTATGTATATCACAGGGAATTTTGTTCACAGCATTTTAAGGGGACAAGGTCAAAGTTGTTAATTAAAGCTGTACGTTTTAGTGGTGTTGATAGCTGAGAATTGAAGACAAAAACTATCCCCTATTGAAAAAATAGGTAAGTAAAATCTGTTAGATATATATTGTAGATTATAGTGAGGAAGAAGCAAAAATATCAAATATGGAACCAAACACACAAGAAATTGGATTGATAATTCTCATGTTGGCAGCTTTTGATATGATTTCATCTCTTTCAATAGTTCTTGTGTCTTACCTGCTCATTCTTGCAGCCGTTTTCAGGATGCACTCTGCTGAGGGCAGACACAAGGCTTTCTCCACCTGTGGGTCCCACTTGACAGTGGTCATAGTATTCTATGGGACTTTAATCTTTATGTATGTGCAGCCACAGTCCAGTCATTCCTTTGACTCTGATAAAGTGGCTTCTATATTTTACACTCTGGTTATTCCTATGTTGAATCCTTTGATCTATAGCTTGAGAAACAAAGATGTAAAATATGCCTTATATAAGGCTTGGAAAAAATTATTTCCTTAAAGTTCTCTGTGTCTCTAAATCCTGTAAATTGGATTATGGATTTTAATTCTATACACACAGAGAGGATAGGAAGCTCAAATAAGTCCAACACATATTGATAGGTTGCTTTCTATATATTAGTCACTCTTTGAAATACTGTGAATAAATTAATGAACAAAATATCAAGAATAATTGCTCTCCTTTTGGGTGAAAGATGGATTATGAACATATAATTAAATGAATATTAAATTATAATAGAATGCATTGGGGGGTGTGGTGTACTGAATTGTGTACCCCAGTTAGGACATGTTCTAGGTCTTGGTCTGCATTCTGGTGTGTGTAGACCCATTGTAAATAGAATCCCTGGAAGATGTTACTTCAGTTAAGGTATAACTCAATGAGGGTCCTTTTCAACCAGAATGAATTTCAGACAGAGGGAGAGAAAGCCACAGACACACACACAAGCACACACAAAGCCAAAGTAAAGGAAACCCAAAGGAGAAGAGTAAAAACATCACCATTTGCATTTTCATGTGACAGAAAAGCCAAGGGCCAAGGATCTCAGCCCCAAAATGCCACAGTCTTTGGCAAGAGAGTCTCTCCTTGCTATAGGCCTTCAGTTTAGACTTCTTCTAGCTCCAAACCATCCCCCATTAGTTAAACCAACCCTTTGTATGGTATTTGTTTAAGCAGCCTGGAAAATAAAGGAGGAACCTGTAGAACAAAAAAGCAAGCAAGGAGAATTTGTTCACTGAGAGACATTCAGGAAGAGCTTTAGATACAGAGGGTTTATTGCAAGGATTCTGATGTTTTTCTCCATTATTGGAATGAATTTTGCAGTGTCCCAATTTGTATGTGTGTGTGTGAATGTGTGTTTTCATATAAGCCCTTTCTATCTGTTTCAGCTTTCATAATCTTTCCAGTGGTGTATCAGGTTTTGACTCAATTCTGGTTACAAGGAGTCTCAGTGCCTTTGAATTAGCTCAAATGCTCTTAATCGAAGTCCTGAGCTCCACTCTTTCCTCATCAGTGTCCTTCTTTCACATGAGCCTGTTAACACAACATACTTTGTAATTAATCAATTCACAGGATCAGCTCAGTCTGGTTTTGGCAATTATCCCATTATGCTTACATCGTAGGTAGAGGAAATTAAGATCACTTACTAGATGACAGCCATAGAAGACCTCTGATTTTAACTTTTTCCCTACCTGGTTATTCTTGTTTAATAATGTGGTATACAGGAGACAGAAAGGGAATAGAGAGTGGTGAGCCAATGTTAAATCTTGGGAGAAACTATGATAAGGTGGAACTGGTGGTTTGGCAGTGGATGGAGTTGATGGTGGTACAGGGATGTAAGTGGGGTCCACAGTGTTTGTGTGTGAGGGTGAGCAGGGTTGGAGGGGTGGGTTGGACTCTTCATGGAACTGGGGTGAGGGCTGGAGGAAAGAACAAGTGAACTCTGGGAAGGTGGAGGTCTGTGGTTGAAAATCCTATTGTGGGGATATTCTTCTGGCAGATATTCCAGGGAAGGGTCACTGGTGTAGTGCATTGGTGGTGGAGGGATGTTTGGGAAAGGGTGTTCCTGGGGCATGCTTCTATGGAATATGAATGTGTTCATCCTGTCATAGAATGTTATTTCAGCGAGTGTTGACCCACACAATAAACAACAAAATATTAAACTGCAAAATAAATTAAATTAATTTTTTTTAAAATAATGTGGCTTTTTCATGAAATATTATATGTCTTTATTTCTCTGAAAATCCAGTTTAAAAATTATGTTCCAATTGTCTTTCAATCATTGGGTAAGAAGACTATTCAATGAAGAAAATTGTTTGTTTTCTTTTTTGCATGTAGTTGACTTTCCTCAATGTAGGTGAATATTTATTATGCACTATGTTTTCATTGACTTTCAATGTTTGATTAACCTACTATGAGATAGAAAAGGAAATAATGCTATGGTTTTCATTATACCATATTCTAAAGTCAGTGAAGTCTGATATATGGTAATGGGAGAGTTATCAGCTTTGGGGATATAATTTCGTTTATGTCGTTCTCCACATTGTCAGAATGATTGTTTACATTTATTATTTTAATATTCCTAGGATTTATTAAAGTTAATAGGATCTAGAATATTTTCTTAGGTCATAATCATGAAATAAATTTCCCTGTGTATCTAATGAAATGGAATAAATACACTTTATCAGAAAAAAAGAAAGTGCATGATATATTGTCATTTGATGACAAATAGTACCAAAGTGTTGTACTAGTTAAAAAACATCTTTTGTATGGTCATAAATACTATCAGGTAATAAGAATATCTCACTTTTATTGAGTATTCTATGATAGACATGTTAATTATCATATGATTATTCTTTGTGTCTTAATTAATACAATCATCATGACAGCTCTGTGAGATAGATTCTACTAATATATCCATTTTTCAGAAGATAACATGGAGGATCAGTGAGGATAAGTAAATTTTCCAAGTCCATAGAGGTATTAGACATTAGAACCAGGTTTCAAACACAGGTGGTCTAGCTCCAGATTTCATGCTCTTGACAATTGCCTTAATCAACTCTTTGTTTTTTTTCTTTTTAATTTTTTATTTTTTTAAAGATATTTAGATTACATAAATGTTACATAAAAATATAGGGGATTCCCATATGCCCTGTTCCCAACACCGCCCACATTTACCCCCATTAACAACATCTGTCATTAATGTGGTACATTCATTGCAATTGATGAACACATTTTGGAGCATTGCCACTAAGCATGGATTATAGTTTACATTGTAGTTTATACTCTATCTCACTCAATTCTGTAGGTTATGGCAAGATATATAATGGCTTGTATCTGTCGTTGCAGTGTCATTCAGGAGAATTCCCAAGTTCTGAAAAAGCCCTCATAGTACACCTGTTTTCTCTCTCTCTCTGACCTTAGAACCTCTAGTGGCCACTGCCTCCACATCAATTATATAAGTTCTTCCATTGTGAGAATCAAAATAAGTCTATAGTAGAATACAGGTAAGTCCACTCTAGTCCATAGTTCATCCCCCAATACTGAGGATTCTGGGATGTTGATGTCCACTCCATCACTAATTGAGAGGGAGCCTCAGTCTCATACTCGATGGATGAGACTCTCTTGCTTGCCGTTGTAGGCTCTCTTGTGGTTGTCCATCATCACTTCTTTGTTAGTTGTCCTGGATGAGTCCAATAACTGGAGAGTAGGTTGTGAAACTCTGTTGAGGCTCAGGGCCCAGGTGGCACATGGACAGTCTATAGATTCAAGACTCTTGGATGTACACCTACCAACTCCAGCACCAGCTATAGGTTCAAATAGAAGGGACCGAAGAGCCATGTGTAGGAAAACCACAAATGAGTCCAATTCTGTCACACTGGGGAGCACAAACTCCAAAGTAGGGCCCACTGGCAAGGCACCAATCTCATGAGATATCTGCCCTGACCATAGTGCCTGGGTGTCTCCAGAGCCCTTAGGAGTAGTTCTATTTGGAGTAGTGTCTAATTTGACAGTCAATGAGATCCTCTTGACATGTGCATAAGCATAACCTCTGAAATGACCTCCCAACTTACTTTGGAAGTCTCTTAGCCATATAAACTCATTTGTCTTTACCTTTTCCTCCTTTGGACAAGGTTTTTTTCCAGTTGCATTACTAGTTGTTGCTTGGAAGTAACCCCTCAGTGCCAGGAAGGCACATCCCTGGGAGTCATGTCCCACACTGAGGGGAAGTTATTGCATTTATATACTGAGTTTGGCTTAGAGAGCGGCCATATTTGATCAACAAAGAGACTCTCAGGAGATAAAACTTAGGCACCCTATAATACAATGGTAAGTTTCAATTTCAAGAGAAAAGGTTCATAAGCACAGTCATCAATATCAAGGGCCCATCAATGTCCATCCTCCTTCACTAGCCATCACCTCTGTACTTGGGGGATTCTTGCTGTTCCATCAGAGAATGTGGTAGAGCTCTCCAGGATGGGAATTCAATATTCTTTTGGTTATTGTGTGAATCTCAACTGTGACAATGACACATGAATATTTAAACACATTTATATGCCTTATATGTATGCTCAGGTGAACTTCCTTCCCATTATCCCCCATCACTCACACCCTACACAAATGGTCCTCTCTTGCCACAGTTGTAACTCTTCTGTGACCCAAAATCTCTTCAAAAATGGAGCTAATATCCCTGCAGCTAATTAAGCCGACCGTCTCCCTCTCCCCGTGGGGGCCCGGTGTGCAGTGGCTGCGGACAGCAGCCTCCTTGGTAGTGTACACGGCCTGTTGCTTGTACAGGTTGCCCTAAGGGACCTTGGAGACAGCCCTTGCCTGTTGATGGTCCTGTCTGATCTCGTGCCATCCCCAATCTAGGCTCCAGACGGGTTGCGAGGTGCCTTTGGAAAGCCTCAGGGGACGGTGGCCCGGGTCCACATCGGCCAAGTCATCATGTCCATCCGCACCAAGCTTCAGAACAAGGAGCACGTGATTGAGGCGATGCGCAGGGCCAAGTTCAAGTTCCCTGGCCGCCAGAAAATCCACATCTCCAAGAAGTGGGGCTTTACCAAGTTCAATGCTGACGAATTCGAAGACATGGTGGCCGAGAAGCACCTCATCCTGGATGGCTGTGGGGTGAAATACATCCCCAATCGTGGCCCCTTGGACAAGTGGCGGGCCCTGCACTCATGAGGGCTTTGCCAGCACTGCCCTCACCCAACCTGTGCCCTCCAATAAATGACTTCCTGGCCGTATAAAAAAAATAAATAAAAATAAAAAAATAAAAAAATAAAAAAAAAAAAAAAAATGGAGCTAATAAAATAACCAAATACAATTAATAAGAAAATAAAGCAATAATCATAGTTTTAAAAATAGGAAATAAAATACAATTTTTAATAGAAAATAAAAATTAAAAAATTTGGAGTAATAAAACATAATGAAAAATATTAAAAAATTATTTTTGACATTTTGCCTTTCAACATTGTAAGGTCCTGTAGTTATACTGACATTTTCTTCCATTTATTTACACAGTGACTTATTTTTTTTTCATTCTGTCTTCAAAGAAGCTTTAGGTCACAGCAAAGTGACACACAGATTATAGGGGACTCCCATATAACCAATATCCTCCTCCTTTTCCCCCTTCCCCTATTAATAACATTTTACATGTGGATTGTACATTTGTTACAACTGATGTACAAATATTGAAACATAGCTACTAACCATGGTCAATGGTTTACATTATGGTTTATATTTTGGACCATACACTTTTATAAATTTTGATGAAACAACATGGGCTATACCCATTATTGCAAGATCATGTAGAACACTTCCAATACTCTTACAGTCATTTTTTTTTCTTCACTGATACCATCCTAGATATGGCAGGTGTCAGATTAAAAATGAAGAAACATCAGGGTGATTAATAAAATAATGAATAGCTAGAATAGTTTCTGGCATAGAAAAGGAATTCAATAAAAAAATATTCTTAATCTATTAATAAGTGGACTCAGAATGATAAACAAACCAGTACATTTTGCATGACTGACTTGCTTAAACCAAAATATGGAAAGCTATCATTAAGAGGATGTAGGGCATAGTCTGGGCATGTTTATAATAAACTTGAGGTGAGGTAGAAATTAGCATTAAGTCATCAGGACCATGCTGAAAGTGAAATTTTAAAAAGGAAGTTTTTATTTTAAGAAAATATTTCTTTCCTGAGAAGTTCAGTCACCATTTGGGAATGAAGAGTGGGGAGAAACAGAATGCCAAACCAAACAAAACCAAACAGCATACACACACACACACACACGGTTATTATCAATGATTACTTCCAAAAAAAGGAGTGGTATGTAAGGAAAATATTTCTTCCCATAACTTTATGCTTCCTGGATTTTGAATGATGTTATGTGAGTTTCAATCATTTAGGACATTAATTTAAGGGCAAGATAATGGATAATACACTGACTCTGAGCTACTGAAACAATTAAAGCCATCTACCCTGCTAGTTCCAATATTAGACCTTAAAATAAATAAATAAAATTCTCTTCCTCGAGCCATTATTTGTTTTTGGTCCATTATATGCATGGGAAATCATTCCTAAATGGTACAAGGCAGAAGCATCACATGCAGTGGTGAAGGCTGGACACCATGTAATTCCAGGGGGTCATTCATGTAGAATAATTTTTGAAAGACACCCCCAACAATGTGCAATATATTGGATGTTGCCACAATTCATGTAAAATGCAAAAATCTGCCACCACAGTGCTTAGACAGACAAAAGGGGAAAACATAAAACTCAGGGATATGCAAAATTACAAGAAAATAAACATCTCTCGTGCACCTTTTTATAGTTTGTCATTGAAGGGGTTCCTGAAAACAAGACAGAGGGGAAAAAAGAGGAAATATTAATGGAGAAGCTTGAGAATGCATGTGAAAAAGTATTATCTTTAGTATAAAAAGTGTTCTGTGATTCAAGAAAATATTTAATAATCCACAATAATCTTTATAACCCCAAGTGTCAAATGCATCTGAATCTGATTTCTTAATTGGGGAAATGTACCACTGGGGAAGAGGAAGATAGGGGAAATGGCAAATTGGTACCACATACTACAGTATTCCCTGGAGAATGAGTAAACAAGTAGAAAGCTGAACAGGAATTCTATGAGGTGGAGTGATCTCAGAGTGATGAAAAACTTTTGGTAATGGAAAATGTTGATGGCAGCACACATTGTGAATGTAATTAACACAACTGAACTGTACACTTGAAAGTTATTAAAACGGAAAGTTTTATTTTTCTATATATTTACCACAATAAAATTTTTAAAAATAAAATCAAGCATAGGAGAAGCTTGATTTTAACTTCTAGTATATGTGAATGGCACATCCTGGAACTCTGAGGGAATGGAAGAATCACCACATGATTTCAGTTCCCAATTTCATGCAGTGTTTTTGCCGTTCTCACTGTCTAATATATAAGCAGAAGTTTGCATGGCCTTTACACAAAGTCTTACCTTTATAAGCTTCTTGATGAGAAGGATTAAAATGTTTTGTATTATATTTTCTAATTCCCCCCAAAATGTGTGAAATAATACATGTACTTATAGCAAAAGGTAAATACAGAAGTATACATCTATTTATATAATTTATAACTCAACATATTGGTTTAACACTCAGAGCAATAAAAATCAGTCAACGCTAGAGTAGGCAAAGTGAAATTTCAGTTTTTATTCTGTCATAGAAATGTTGGTATTTTTAAAACTCAATTCTTCATGGAGTTCCTTGGCATTAAATCCATCATTAATTCCATAATATTTATGGGCTTATTTTTAAAATAAGTGATTTAGAAGAAAAGCAATACAAGGACTTTTCAAAGTTTTATCTTTGTGAGGTTGTTAAATTTTCATGTATTTTTCTAATCATAAAGAAATATAACAGGTGAATAAACATAGTTTCTGCCTCTTGCAGAGTAAATTATACATAGATTAGTCTCTTGATACCAGGTCTAGATATAGATAAATTGACATTTTTTTCTTGTTGTTAGTTCTATTTTTATAGCATTTATAGAGGAATAGTTCAAAGAACTTACAATTCACCCATTCGCAGTATAAAATTAAAGTTTTTGTTGTTGTTGTTGTTGTATATCCATAGTGTTATATAACCATTACGACAATTTTAGAACATATTTACTCCCCCTGTAAAGAGCCCCATCCACATTAGCAGCCATTCTACAATCTCCTCCATCTGACCTAGACAACCAAACATCTTTCTTTTTTCTACGGATTTGCCATTCTGGACATTCCTATGAATGGAATCATAAAATATGGTGGCTTCGTTCACTTAGTCTGAGTTAGGCAATGTTGCCTCCACCTCTATTTTTTTAGAAGAGTTTAAAGAGTATTGGTACTAGTTCTTTCTGAAGTGATTGATAGAATTCACCTGAGAAGCCATCTGGTCCTGGCCTCTTCTTAGTTGGGAGGTTTTTGATTACTAATTCAATCTCATAACTTGCCATTAGTCAGCATATTTAAAGAAATCCAATATGTCAAAAAGAAAAAGAAAAGCAACCTATTTAAAAAATGGGCAAGAGATTCAAATAGACATATCTCCAAAGAAGAAATACAAATGGCTAAAAAGCATATGAAAAGATGCTTAACAACACTAGCTATTAGCGAAATGCAAATCACAAGTACAATGAGATACCATCTTACACCTATTAGACTGGCAGCTATTTAAAAAGCAGAGAACTACAAGTGTTGGAGAGGATGTAGAGGAAAGAAAACACTTATCCAATGCTGGTGGGAATGTAGAATGGTACAACCATTGTGGAGGACAGTTTGGAGGTTCTTCAGGAGCTAACTATAGGACTGCCATATAATCCAGCAATCCCACTTCTGGGTATATACCTAGAAGAACTGGAATCAGGGACATGAACAGATATATGCACACCAATGTTCATAGTGGCATTATTCACTATTGCTAAAAGTTGGAAGTAACCCAAGTATCCATCAACAGATGAATGGATAAGCAAAATGTGACAAATACCTACGATGGAATATTACACAGCTGTAAAAAGGAAAGAAGTTTTGAAACATGGGACAACATGGATGTACCTTGAAGACATTATGTTGATTGAAGTAAGCCAGTCATTTAAAGATAAATATTATATGACCTTACTGGTATGGCTTAAGCAAATTATGCAGAATCACAGAGCTAGAGTCTGGAGGATAGGTTATCAGGAGGCAGAAAAGGAATAGAGGGTGGTGAGCCAATGCTCAATATGGCATAATCTATGATAAAGTAGAAAGAGGGTGGTTGGGCAGTAGATGTGGGTGATAGTGGTGCAATTGGGTTTGACAGTGCTGGATCGTAAGGGGAAGTAAGGTGGGGGTGTTTGGTTGGACTATCCATGGAACTGGGCAGAGGGCTGGAGGAAAGAAAGGTGAACTCTGAGGATTTGTAGGTCTGTGGTTAAAACTACAATGGTGGGAATATTATTTTGGCAAATATGGCATGGAGGGGTTGGTGCAGGGCATTGGGAGTTGCAGGATATGTACAATAGGGTTCACATGGGGCATATTTCTGTGGAATATGAAAGTGTTCATCTTGTGATAGGGTGTTATCTCAGTGGGTGGAGACCCACACAATAAACAGGAAAATTTTAATCTCACATCCTGGGGAGTCCTACTATGTTCTCATTTAAAGGGGCAAGAATTTCTTAAGAACACAGGCAGTGCCTAAGAAAAGAAAATAGAACAATATGTCAAGCTCTCAATATTAGTGCATTTAACTATGAACCTTATTCTTCAAAAATTGAAACTTAAGAGTTACCATAGGTCTTGGGAGGAGAGGAGGGAACTCAGGGCACTTTTAGGGCATTGGAATTATTCTGCATGATCTTGCAATGACAGATACAGTTCATTTTAAATTCTGTCAAAAACTGTAAAAGTGTACAGTGCAAAATGTAAACCATAATATAAACTACTGACCATGGTTAGTAGCAATGCTACAGTATTTTTTCATCAATTTTAACAAATGTACCATACACATTTAAAATGTGAATAGAGGAGAGGGGTAAGGGGGAGGGGGTTGGGTAAATGGGAATCCCCTATATCTTCTATGTGACTTTTCTAAAACTTAAGGTTTCTTTGATGATAAAGTTTAAAAAAATAAGAAACTGGGGGAACATACGGAAGAATTTTTCACTTTACATGAAAGATAACAGATCTTATGGTGATGAAAGAAAAATGATTTTATTTTTATTTTTGTACTTTATTTGTGATTTTTTAATTATTATTTTATTTTTGTTTCTATTTGTATACTTTTTGGTTTTATTTTTGCAGAGGTTTTGGATCACAGAAGGGCCACAACTGTTGCAGGGGAAAATCACTGGTGTGGTATATCAGTGACGGGGGAGGTTGGGGAAGGGTGCACCTGGGGCATGCCTTTATGGTATATGAATATGTTCAAGTGGTCATGGGGTATTATCTTGGTGGGTGGAGATCCACATAATAGCCAAAAGAATCTTGAATTTATTATATTCTCTAATAGAGTATCAAGAATCCCATGAGTACATGGGCAGTGTCTAGAAAAGGAGGACAGACCATATAAATGTCCTCCCTTCCTCCCAGTGTGGGACATGAATCCCAGGGATGGGCCTCCCTGGCACCAAGGGATTATTACCAAACATCAACTAGTGGTGCATTTAGAAAAAGACCTTAACCAAAAGGGGGAAATATTAAATACAAATAAGTATTTATGGCTAAAAGATTTCAAAGTGAGTTGTGATGTCATTACAGAGGTTACGCGTATGCACTGCTCAGCAGGATCTCATTGACTGCCACATTAAACAGTGCCTCAGTGGGGCTCCTGAGGGCTCTAGAGCATCTAGACACTTACTATGGGCAGGGCAGACAATCTCAGGAATTTGCACCCTGTCAGTGGGCCTTACTTTGGAATATATGCTCCGCAGTGTAAGAGAGTTAGATTCATTTGTAATTTCCCTATATAGTGCTCTTCTGCTTCTTTTGTTTGAACCTATAATGAGCATTATGCTTATTATGTCCCAAAGACTTAAATCTTTAGTCTGTTAATATGCCGGTTGAGCCCTGAATCTCAGCAGAGTTGCAATGCCTACTCTCCAATTCACTGGACTCACCTAGGACAACCAAAAAAAAGGATGATTGGAAAATGCTTATTCCCAAAAACAGAGTATCTACAACTGCAAGCAAAACATTTTCATTCACCTGCCCCATGAGATCTGTGTTAGTCAGCCAAAAGGGTGCTGATGCAATGTTCCAGAAATTTGTTGGCTTTTACAAATGGTATTTATTTGAGGTAGAAGCTTACAGTTACAAGGCCCTAAAGAGTCCAACTCAAGGTTACTTCCTCACCAACATCTGTTGCCACGTGTTGAAGCAAGATAGCAGGTGACCTCTGCCTGGTCTCACCTTCCTTCTTCCTCTTAAGGCTCCATGGGCCCAGCTTCTTCCAATCTCAGCTGTAGGGTGCAGGGCTTGTTTCTTTCCAGGCCTTCTCAGCTGCTCAGGGCTCTGGTCTCGTCAGCTGCAAACTATCAGGCAAATGGTTCAGGGCTCACAGGGATTTTAGTTGTTTGAGCCTTCTCCTTTCTGTCCCCTGTCAGGGCCAAAATGATCAATTTCTCTACTCTTCTGTGTCTTTGAGGCTCTCTTTCTTCCTGTGCCTTCTTCTGTGTGCCTTCCTTAGTGAGTGTCCATTTATATAGCCCACTAAGGGGGCAAGGAATCAATCCTGAGTTACACCCCACAGCTGTAGTCAAATCAAAGTCCTAATCTTAACATAATTTAATCAAAGAAATCTCAGCTGGATGTAATACAATCAAAGGGGATCACACCCAGAGGAACAGACCAGTTTATAAACATAATCTCTCATTTTGGAATTATAAGTAATCTCAAACTGCCACAGGATCCAAGCCCCATCTCAATCAGAAACAGTGGCCATCACCATCCCAAAATCCTCAACATTGAGGAATGAACAAACATAAGGGGAGAATGAAACTATGGAATAAAGTAGACTTATTATTATTCCAACAATGGAAGAACTTGTGTCATTGACATAAAGGCAATGGTCACCAGAGGTTCTGAGGGGAGGGAAAGGGAAGAATTGGTATAATGTGGTGCATTTTGGGAACATTGGAATTGTGCTGCATGACATTGCAATGATGGATACAGTCTATTATACATTTTGTCAAAACCTATAAAATTGTGCAGTGCAAAGTGTAAACTATAATGTAAACTATAGACCATGGTTGGTGGCAATGCTTCAATATGTGTTCATCAACTGTAATAAATGCAACACACTAATTAAAGATGCTGTTAATCAGGGAAAATGTAGGAGGAGAATTGGTGGGGTATATAGGGATCCGCTATATGTTTGATGTAGCATTCATATAATCAAAAGTTTCTTTAAAAGTAAAATAAAACTTTAAAAAGTTCATATCATGATCCAGCATCTTAATGGTAAAAAAAAACCTTCTTCTGAGCAGTAGTAGCCACAGACTTGGCCTCACATGCATTGAAGTTTGATTTTGCTGCCTAGATGATTTCAACCTAAGAAACTATCTAAAGTTGTAAGCATTGGTAGTGCTGTAGGACACCTCAGAAAACCAAAGTAAAAGCTTCTGTGTGTAGATGCAGTCTCAACAAAGCCTTCCAGGATTATTACAGACAGTTTCTCTTAAATGTGGATTAACCATTCATTTGCAAAGCATGATGTGGAACCACATTTCCAAAAGTTAGAATCCAGAAAATCATACGTTTATTTAAAACATTTAAAGAAATGGATGTCATCAATAAGTTAAAACAAAAAAAATTAAAGGAAAAAGGCCTCTTCCAAAAGGGCTAGGGTGACAGGATGCTTGATCTTGTTCTAAGCAATGGATCTGGATAAAATTAATAAATGATAAAATAAGAAAAAAATCAATGATAAATGATAAGTAAGTAGGTAAATAGATTGAGAGATATGACAGCTATGATGATTGATAGATAGATAGATGATAGATAGATAGATAGATAGATAGATAGATAGATAGATAGATAGATAGAAAATAAAACAATCACATAAATATTTCAGGAAACCCACCTAGGCAGAAAGAAGTTATGTCTTGAAGTGGGAAGTAATGGTAGCCCAGTGTTGTGAGAGGGATTTGATTATAATAAGAAACTATTTGGGGACAGCAATAGTAATGTGTTCATTTTTTTCTCTCCTCAAAACTGTCCAGGCATGGATATATCACCACAGGCTAACCCAGCTCTGTCCCTGAAGTCAGTAGGAATCTTTAGGTTGTAGATAAAATAAGAATACATGAAGAACTTTGGATGACCACTGCATATTCCCTCTTTCTGATATTACTTTCTACCTGCTCATTAACTTCAAGGTTAAAAGCTTTTTGAAAGTGTGGCATCCTGGGAAGTTCTTTGCAGGCAGAGTACTTCATGGGGAACTTAAAATGGCATGGCATAGGAGGTGAATGGGAAGGGTATTAAATTACAATGCCTTGCCTTGAGGAGTATTCTTCTTTCAATAATTCACCAAACTGAATTTTGCCTCTTACCCTTGAGTATACATGACTAGCTAAGGGAAGAAATTCTCCAGAAAATAAGAGTTCAACTGGGAAAATAAAATCTAGAGAGAAAAACTTCTTTAACTATACTTGCTGTAACAGGAATAATCTAAGAAACAGGTGAGTAATTTTAAAAATATGCTTAATGAACATTCTCAAAAAGGTCAGGGGCAGATGTTGGTAATATGGAGAAGTATGTTGGTACTAATAGTATGTGGGAATGCATTTCCAACATAAAGCTTTTATTACACTCTAATTGTATCTCATCTGAACAACACATTTCAAAATATTGCTACACTGCAGAAAGAAAGAAGATCCTCAAAAGCCAACAAAACAACTTGAAAAAGCAAACTGAGGTACATTTTGTGGAGAAATCTTGGCAGTAAAATAGTATAGAATGGAAGATATGTCTGACAGAGCAGAATTGGGGACTCTGGCAGAAATACAGATATTATACCTATCACTCAGGGCAAAGCAAATTAATATATTCTCAGAATGAAATTATGTCCAGTTAATCTGTTACTCAAAAGACCTAAGGATTTCTAGAATTTTAGTAAAAAATATAATTGTATGTATACCATTCAGTAGGCAAGGAATCAAATCTTACAGAGCCTGAAGAAAAAGAAACATAGATTTATGTCAATAAGAATTTCAGATATATGAAGCAATGTATTCATTTTATGAAATAAATATGGAGAAATATTTTCAGAATTAAGATGACATGAAAAATTGTAGGATAAAGAATAAGGCATTTGGGAAATATTGAACAAAGGGAAGCAGGATGCCTGTATTAATATCAGAATAAAATGACTTTAAGAAAAATTATCACGATATAGCCAAGACACAGTAAATAAAGTTTAAATAATTAGAGAAATATAATAATTCTATATCTTTATGCATTGTGTCGATTAATGGACTAGATCTCTAATTATTTTCCTTTCTTTCAGAGATGCCCTAAAAACGTTGACTCTACCAAACATAGGATTGTTTTTTCAGCAAGAGGATAACCAGGAATTTTTCTCTAAAACATGCTTTGCTTATCATAAATAACTTGGAAATTCATGAACTTATGTTGTCAAGTAGCCAGAAAATGAAGCTTAGTAATTGATTTATACATATATATTTACTCAAATGAAAAGCCCAAGAGGCCCTAAACCCAAACACAGGGAAAATGGCTAAGTGGATAAACAAAGAATGCCAAGCAGAGGAAAACTTAGCAAAACAATACCGTCCCCTGCCTCTTATTAGCAAAATTGTTGAAAACTAAAACCATAAAGCTGGAAATAGAAGAAAATATATGAAGGAGTAAAGAAATAGCAGCTTTCTCAATTTTCCATGGCCCATCTGGGTTTACATTATACATTCAGACGCAAAGTAACTCACCATTGATCTCCTGAAAATCAGCAAAGGAAGCTAGTGTTGCAGCCAGGTAACCACAGAATCCTAAAGATATTTTGTTAAAACACTGGAACAGTTTAACAACAAATATGAGCATAAGTCTGATTATCCTACAATGCAAGGATTCTCTGAAAAAAAAACTAAGTGGCACATTGCCAATTCTAGATACAGCTGAATGAAAGGGATCATTGGATTGATTCTGATTCCCAAGTGGCTACAAACTTTAATGAGCCAAATTTTCTGAAATGTATGACAACTGGCTTGCAATGGGTAAAGACCAGGTTTTGGCACATCTATCCTAAAAGAGGCACCTACCTACTCTTTTGTTGACTAAGAAATAGAATACCCTTTCTGAATTTGTGGGAATGTTATGGCTGCAGGCAACCCCAAGAAAGTTGATTTTACAATCAGAGAAACATGTCTAATTTAATACTTTTGACACATACCCTGATATAGGGGACTCCACAATTTTTTGTACCATTTGTAATTCCACTCTTGGAGTGGACTGGAAAATATTCAGGAGCTAGTAACTGATCTACTAGTTTAGACAACAAAATATAAGGCTAAATTTTGGGGTAGGATTAATATTATTACAGTTTGGATATAAATAGTGGTGAAAGTATTGTCAACATATTTAACGTCAAAGAATTGTCCACTTAAAATAGCTAAAATGACTTTTATGTTATGTGCATTTTACCACAATTAAAAATAAATATATTTAATGAAAGAAAAAAAAGAAACATGGAACTAAGGAGAAAATGTGTTGAAAAGAGAGGGTGTAACTTTTAGATGACTTTTCAAAATGCCATTAAAATGAGGAAATTGAAGGATTACTACCAGAGATTTGAGAGGGCATTATTGATATTGAGAGGGTGAAAAACTGGCTCCAGCTCCAGCTATGAAACACGTATCTTAAGGGACCCTGTCAAATTAACTACATAAATTTTAGCTTGGGAAAATATCATAAATCCAATCAAGAGGATTATAATTAATAATGGAAAAACATGAACATGGGCTGAACTTATCCATCAATTAAAATAATAGAATTCAAATACTTTGACTAAAGGACCTAGGCATGCTCACCCTCCCATCCTTTCCCCATGCAGAGGATCCAAAGCCTTACGTAATGTTTTGGATAAAATGGCCTATGGGTGGGGCACAAATATTTCAATAATACTAGAAAGTGGTGATCAGTTTTAAGTGACTCCCATTGTGGATAGAGAGGGCATTAGGACAGGCCCAGGATTTGGAGATACCATAGCAGAATAGACTAAGGTCATTCTTGAACTTCAGATTGGAAACTGTATCTGGAAGAAATAGGCTGTGATTGTATCACCGTTACCTACATGTATAATTCATATTGTATATCATGTGCCAACTATCATTCACAAATGAACTGTTGACCAAGGATAGCCTTTGCTTGCGTTTAATTGAACATGCAAAATGAGAATCTTTGGGATCATCCTAACACTATGGTGTAGTAAACATTAGTTATTTAGAAATCTGGGAAGTCAACATAAATCACTGATTTGATTAAGGAAATGGTTGGAACAGGAATACGTATCCAAAGAGAACTAACCCAAGAAAGAAGTGCCCAGCTGAGTCTTCTTCTTACTTCTGACATACAGAATCATCGAGCAAAATAAAGTAGTTGTAATTTTAAATCACTAATCATTGGGGTAGTTTGTTACCTAACAGCAGTAACCAGAGCAATGAAAACCACTTGATAAAAATATTGGTTAAGTTAACTTTATTGGAAGTAAGGACTTCTGTTCAAAGTACAGCATAAAAAAAGACACAGATGGGATTTGATTGTGGGTTTTTTTGCAGCCATTCCCCATTTCCCCACCCCATATGCCTCAGGAATCTCTAGTCTGATTTCTATCTCTGTGAATTTGCTATTTTTAGTCATCTCCTATAAGTTATATCATAAAATATTTGTCCTATGTGCCTTCCCTATTACATTAAGCCTAATGACTTCAAAGCTCTTCCATCTTGCAGCATGTCTCATAATTTCTTTCTTATGGCTGAATAATATTCCATTACATATATGTATCCCATTTTTATCCATTCCTTTGTTAATGGACACTGGGTTATTCTTACATGTAGGCTATTATGAAAAATGCTTCTATAAACAAATATCTTTGATACCCTGTTTTTGCTTGCTCTGAGTATATATCCATAAGTGGAATTGCAAATCATGTGGCAATTCCATATTTAGCTTTTTGAGGAAAAGCTATATTGCTTTCAACAGTGACTACATCATTTTAGATCCCCACCAACAATGCATTTGAGTTCTGATATATATACATCTTTTCCAACACGATTTTCCTTTTATTAAATAATAAATAATAGCCATGCTTGTGGGAGTGAAGTGGTATCATTTGGTTTTGATTTGCTGTTACCTAATGGCTAATGTTGTTGAGCATCTTTTCTTGTGCTTATTGGCCATTTACGTATCATCTCTGGAGAAATGTCTATTCAGGTCTTTTGCCCATTTTTATTATTGGGTTATTTGTCTTTTTGTTGTTGCATTATAAAAGTTATTTGCATATTCTGGATTTTAAACCCTTAACTGATATATGGTTTGCAACAATTTTCTCTCATTCTGTAGATTTTTTAATTTTATTGATAATTTCTTTCAAAGCACAGAATTTTTAATTTTGACAAAATCAAATTTATCTGTTTTTTGTTGTCATATATCAGAATCCATTTTCAAATTCCAGGTCATGAAGATTTGCCCCTATGTTATCTTCTAAGAATTTTATGTTTTAACTTATATTTAGGTCCTTCGGACATTTTGAGTTGATTTTTCTATATGGTGTGAGGTGTTCTAACATCATTTTTGTTTATGGATATCCAGTTTTCTCAGCACCCCAATAATAATGGATAAATTAGAAATCATGTAATAGAGATTTTATATATTGCCTCTAATTAACAACAAATAATAAATTTAGGGAATTTAAAGACAATAATGGGTAATTTTGGCAGAGAATTAGAAATTATAAAAACATAGTTACTTTACTCAACATGGTGTCTTCAAGTTTAATCCATATTGTCACATGTATTAGGACTTATTTCATTGTGTGTGTGTGTGTGTATACCACATTTTATTTATCCATTTTTCAGTTGATAGACACTTGGGTTGCTTCAATCTTTTGGCAATTATGAATAGTGCTGCTACCAACATCAGTGTGTAAATATCTTTTGGAGCCCTTGTTTTCAATTCTTTTGAGTAGGTACTAAGTAGTGATTTTGTCAGGTCATATGGTAGTTCTATACTTAGCTTTCTGAGGAACTACCAAACTGTTTTTCACAGAAGTTACACCATTTTACATGACCACCAGGAATGAATGAGTGTTCCTATTTCTCCACATTCTACAAATATTGTATGATCTCACTGATTTGAAACAATAAGTATAAGTAAACTTGTAGAGTCAGAATCAAGAATATAGGTTACCAGGGGACAGGGTGGAAACAGAGAATAGAAACTAAGGCTTAAAACATACAGAGTTCCTATTTGTAATGATAGAAATATTTTGATAATGCATGGTGGTGATAGCACAACTTTGTGAACATAATTAACAACACTAAAATATAAATATGATTTAAAAGGTGTTTTAGTTTGTTAATGCTGCTGGCAGCAAAAATACCTGAAATGGGTTAGCTTTTAAAATAGAGATTTATTAGTATAACAGCTTATAGTTCTGGGGTTGTGATAATGTCCATATCAAGACATCATTAGAGATTTTTCTCACCAAAGGTTAGCTCCTGCCACATGGCAAGACAAAATGGTGAGTTTGCCCCACTATCTGCTTTCTCCTCCAGGCTCAATTTTTCCTGAGCTCAGCTTTGGCAATCAGGCATATGGCTCATCTCTTGCCCTCACTTTCAGGCCTCATTGCTTCAACTTCAGGTTGATCCACTAATTCCAGCTTCTAATTTCTCTCAGCCTCTTGGGACTTCTTTAGTCCTCTTTTATAGCCTCTCAGTTCTCTCTGTCTTTCTGCAGCTATAGGCAATCCTGGAGTCCTTTCTCACATGGCGGCGTAAAAATGGCAGCTATCTTTCTCTGTATGCTTCTACTTTAGTTCTCAGTTTATGTAAGACTCCAGCAGGAAGACAGAGACCTAACCTGGGTCTTGCCTCACTGAATCAAAGGCCCTAAAGTGATCTAATCAAAAGATCTATTCAAAAGATCCCTTAAGTGAATCTAATGCAATCAAAGTGTTCCACACCCACAGGAATGGATTAGTTCCATAAAAAACATGAACTTTTCTGGGATTCACAAAACTTTAAATTGTCACAAAGGGGAAATGTTAGATTGTATATATGGTGACAGAATAATAAATTTTAAAAATCCATGGAACTACTCTATAAATACCAGTGAACTCTAAGCTAAATCATGAACTTTGTTTAATAATACAATTATAAAAATTTTCTATAATCAATTGTAAGAAATGTTCCACACCAATGCAAGGTATTGGTGGTTGGTTGGTATATATAGGGATCCTATATTTTATGCATGATTGCTCTGTAAACCCAAAACTTCTTGAATAAAGAAAAAAATATATAAACAGAAAACATATATATTTATATAGTTAAATGAGACTTCTGCTGCAAGATAGGAAAACACAAGTTACAGTGAGGCAACAGCTACATAACTTTCATAACTTTTTAAAATCATATTTTATGGCATCAATGTGCTGTGAAACATCTTTATGAACTCAAATTCCAAATCAGATACTTTATTCTAATACATCAGAGAATCTCCAAACATTTCTTCCAGAATGTTTTTGCCTATTCTGGGATAGACTGAAGGGTCAAACTTGTCCAGGTAGCAGTGCCCGATGGGGAAAAAAACCCTGCAAAGCTGTGGTGATATACACTACTATGACAAATACGAAATTTAAAATCACACAAATGCATGACTGGTTCTCAACATGAGATGTTTATAAAACTAAGAGTAGGATTAGAAGACAAACCAAATCTGTAAAATGCACAGTGCAATCTTCTTCAATCTGACTAATGAATTAGAAAAGAAAACCTTCCAGAAATGTATTAATTATAAGTTTTATATGAAAATATTAGGGATCAAAATGGTGAAAGTCTTCTTAAAAAAAAGAAGTACTACCTCTTTTAGATCACAAGACATATTAAGAAGTTAGCATATTTAATAGAGTGTGATATTATCACAGGAAACAGAAATAGATCAATGGAACAGCAGAGAGATCAGATTAATGGAAGAGAAGAGTGATCATTGATCTGATCTTTTCTTTTAGATACTAATCCTGGGTTTAATGAGGAATTGAGACAAAATAGTAGAGAACAGCTGGCCTTTTCAATCAGTGGTGCTGGTATTTATTTGGATCTCCATACAGAAATATAGGGTGACATAAAAAAAATAACATTTTTTAGTAGAAAATACATCTCTTATTAATCTCATGGTAGAAAACATTAGCAAAAAGGAAAAATGCTCGATTTAATTATGCTGAAATTGTACATTGTTTGTGTCAAAGGAAAAAATTATGGAAAGATAGCATACCATGAAATAGAAGATATTTGCAACATATTTAAACAAATAAAAGAGTTCATAAAAAAAATTTACAGCACTTAAACTAATGAAGGAGCCATATAAAAATATTTTAATCCTACATATCAATAATAGAAATACTAATTTATATATATATATATATGTATATATGTTATATATACATATATATATGTATGCATGTATATATACATAAGTAGGCAATTATATGTACATACATATATATATATATAGGTAATATACTATAGACTATCGTTTTCACAATATAGGATAATCTTGGGAAAGTTTTTTATCAAAACTTTGGTAATGGATGGTGGTGATGGTTGCACAACTTTGTGAATATGATTGACAACACTGAGTTACATATTTGGATGTGGTTGAAAGGTGAAATGTTAAGTTTTACGTATGTTACTTAAAAATATAAAAAAGCAAACAAACACAGCACTGTATAAAACAAAAAATGAAACCTAATGTAAACCATGAATTACAGTTAATAGTACAATTATAATAACATTCTTGCCACCTGTTGTGACTATTGTACCTCACTAATGCAAGGTATTAAAAATAAGGGGGACTGTAGGATCTCTTTTCTGCATGAGTTTTCTATAAACTTACAACTTCTCTACTAAAAAATATATGAACTTACTAATTACAGAGAAGTAAATTAAATGCTAATGTAATGCTTTACACATGTTCAGGTTGATGACATTTTGCAAATATAATAAACTAAATGTGGGAAAGGACGTGGAGCCATGTGGGCCTCAGGCCAGCTAATGGAACTAGAACTTGGACAACCACTGTTGACAGCAGTTTGATATTATCTATTGAACTTGATATATTCATAGCATATAGCCCAGATATTCCACATCTTCTAAAGATGTAAAACCTTATAGAAGCTCATGTATAAATGAGTCAGGATGAATATATAGGAATACCAGAACATTATATTTTATAATTGCTGAAATTAACCAAAAAAATAATCTACACTAAAATGAGTAAATGAACTTGTTATAAGATATAAGGGATATCTTATAACAAGGAAAATGAACTAAGCATCTGCATGCAAATTATAGATATGTGATACTGAAAACATTAAATGATATGTGTAGAATTGCATATAATATGGTTCCACTTACATAAAATTCTAAAGCAAGCAAATCTAAACAAATTTCATGGATGCATTCATGAGTGACAAAATTAGAAAGAAAATCAAAGACAGAATTTCAAGAATGTTGCTACATCAACAAGAGATAGGGGTAATCCCAAGATACTGCATAGACACATGCAGGATTTCTGAGGTAATGTATTTCTTTCTTTAAAAATTTGGACGATAGTAATTACAAAAGTATCAGCTATGAAATTAAACTATAAAATAAACTCTTTAAATTCAGCAAGTTTTGTTTTTTGGTTCAAATTATCTATAACTCATTCATATCATACAGATGTATAGATGCATTTGGTTCATTCATATTCATCATCAGGTATTACAGTGAAAATTTTATTGTATTTTTCTAATATGTATATTTCATGAAGAAAGAAAAATAGTAAATATTATTTGACAATATTAGAATGGTAGTACTATTAGAAAATGTTCCACATGGTGACTCAAAATCTAATAACTTAAGTGTGAAAAATGAAAAGTTTTAGCCTAAACCCATGCCCTATATGTTATAAAATGTATATGGAAAAGTTACTTTATTTTTATATATATAAGAAAGATAAAAGTAACTTTTCTTTTCTAAATCTTGCCATTCTTGTTAGCATATAGAATGTGTCTGTATTCTCAACTATGAAAAAGCATGTGTAAAATAATTAAAATATTTCCAACATGTTCTCATTATCCTTAAATACCTCAGATTGTCTCTAATTATATCAGTTGTTAATAGAGACTTGAAAATGCAGAAAACCATAAATGTTATAAATACACTTTATTTGCAATATACCCAATTATCCATAGCACTTTTTGGAGGAAAAAAAAAAAGCATTTTTAACATAAGGAGAAGTCACACAGGTAAGAAAGCCGTCATTATACAATTGGTAATACCATCCATCATCAGGTGTGAAGATGTCTGGATAGGCATATATGTTTATATATAATCCTGGAAAAAGTAAAGGAGATTCGTCAAAGGAGAGATGGGAAGAATACTACATTTACCTATTCCAAAATAACATCTGAAGTCATTTTATACATGCATATGCACATTTTTAAAGTGAATTTCTTATTTCAAGCTGAGAATTATAATATGGTCATTTTCTTTGAACCACTCTTTTGTTAATGAAGGCATTGAGGAAAACAGAAGAGGAAAAAAAGAAGGGAAATAACTAGGAGGTAGGAAACTTCATTTAGAATCAAACCATCATTTTCCGTTAACTTTTAGTTTTACCAATAATTAAAATTGAATTTACATTTTTTGAATAAAAGCAAATAGGTCTCTTAATTTTAGGAATACATTAAGAAAACACTTTCCTTAAAAAAATACTAACCTTATAGATTTCTAAATTGATTTCTGTCCCTTTATTTTCAATGTTTCAAATATTATCAAATATGCATTCACTTCTATGAACTGATTGAGTGACTCAAATATTAATGGCCCAGTTTCTCAAGAGAGTTGAGCTTTAAGCTACTATTTTCAAATGCATCTACTCAGAAAGTCACTCCCACTTTCTAGGTTTGTTTCCCCGTGTGAAAAATGAGTATGTAGAATAATATTATTTGCACAATTCTTAGAAATCCTAGAAATCATTGAATTCATGTGAATGTTAGCAAGTGGAGGGTTGACAGGCAGAATGCTATAGGATCAATAGTGACTTGGACTTAACAAGAGAAATGCTTCATTTCCAAGGCTCTTTTCTTAGCATCCTTTACATCTCTGTTTCTCAAACTGTAAATCAAGGGGTTTAACATGGGAATCACCAGTGTATAGAAAACAGATACCACTTTCTCCTGTTCTACAGAATACTGGGAACTTGGTTGAATGTAATTAAAGCTTAAGGTACCATAGAATATGGTCACGGCAGCCAGGTGAGAGGCACAGGTGGAGAAGGCTTTTTGTCTGCCTGCTGCTGAGTGGATCCTCAGAATAGCAACAACAATGCACATGTAGGATATGATCACAATCAGGAAGGTGCCCATGGCAATGACTCCAGAAAAGGTTAAAAGCAGCAGTTCATTCATGGAAGTATCAGAACATGCCAGCTTTAGCAGTGAAGGAATATCACAGAAGAAGTGGCTGACAGCATTTGGTCCACAGAAGGACAGTCTCTCCAAGCTTATTGTGTGTGTCAATGAGTTAATCATTCCACCTGTGTAAGACCCAATGACCAGCACTACACACTTTCTCTTGGACATAACTGAAGTGTAAAGAAAAGGGTTCACAATGGCCACGTAGCGGTCATATGCCATCACGGACAACAAGAAGCCTTCTGTGGTAATGAACACCCCAAAAAACAAATGCTGCACTATGCAAGCAGAGAATGAGATGGTTTCTCTCACAACAAAGAAGTTGACCAGCATTTTGGGTGCAATGACTGAGGAATAGCAGGCATCTACAAATGATAGGCAGCTGAGGAAAAAATACATGGGTATGTGGAGCTTGGGGGTGACTTGGATTAAGAAGATCATGCCCAGGTTCCCCACCAAGGTAATGAAATATATCACCAAGAACAGCACAAAAAACACAATTTTCAGTTCAGCACGGTCTGTCAAACCCAAAAGAATAAACTCAGTAACAACTGTGAAATTATCTTCAGCCATTTGTTAATTTTTTCTCTAGAAATCTGATGTGAAAAGGATAAGCAGATTAGAACAGCTGTAGAAGAATCAATATGTAAGAAAATCAAATAGTAAAATTTAAAGACATATTCTTGTATAAACACAATTTTCTGAACACGTTTCCATATTTATAATGTTAGAACCTTCACTAGACTGTCTCAAATTTTTTCAGAAATAGTTATACTGTTACCCCATTAAGAGATGTTTAAAAAAGCATTTTGGCCCTCAAAAATTTCAGCTTGCCTCTAAAGTGTCTGTCCCAATAGTATGGTGATACCAGCATGAGAAAACTGAAGGCAAATGATATGAAGTTGAAGAAATAAATGTAAACCCTTTTATGAAATGTCCATTCATTTTGAATATGACAGGAGTAAATGGTACGATGATCGAAATTGAGCTCTTCTATGTAGTTAATCCACAAATGATTATTACATAGCAAAAGAAGTAGCAAGGATTACAAGCTAGGCAACATGACCTCCAAAGATGATGTCATGACACTTTTAAAAGTGCCAAAATCTCTGGTCCCTTCTGATTCTTGCTTGTGGGCATAAAGGAGGTAGATACTCATGGACATCATGGAAACACACACATACCCACACATTTTGGAACTAATCTCATTTCAAGTGCCCAATAACCATTTGTTGCTAGCGATCATCATATTATCTCAAACATTATAAAATGTTTATTTCATTGTAGAAATTTCTATATGTTAGAGCTGTCTCCTGTCACTCTGCCATATCTTTTTAGACTAACAATTGAATAATATTTTCCAAAGAAAAATTTTTATTGTAAATAATTTTCATTGCAATCATTTAAGGAAATAGAATATCCAGATGGAATTTAGAAACTTAATTTTATTATTTATTCAGGGCTGGACCATCCTCTGCAATATGTGAGGTGATATTTTAAACAGAATTGAACGACAGGATGTGGAGTTGCAATAAATTGAACTCTAATATTCTTAACACTCATATTATTCTATCAGATTTACAGCTTCAATTGATCTGCTAAATATGAGGAAATTCAACTACACAAGGGAAAAAGCATTTTTAAAGAGTAAATTAAATTTAACAAAAGATTTTAAAATTCAAGCTTTAGGACCTCCAAGTACATTTTCATAGTTTCTTACCTTTATTCAAAACCAATTTCGTTTACTGATTATCTAGTATGCTCAGTTAATAAAACTTTTAGTAGTATGTAGCTGAAGATTATCTCAGGTGAAATAATTGAAGGTACATCTTAACCATTATTATAAAACAAACAACAAATACGTTTTAATACATTTAATTATTTCCTTTCAGAGGACAAACTTGAATAAAAGAGACAGCTACATGTATATATATATATAAATATATTACATACACACTTTCTTTTACAATAGCCTCTAATGAGCTCTATCACTGACTAAACATTAGTACAAACTGAAATCTTGGGAAGCTCTCTGTTTCTTAAGGGATTTCGCATTTTCCCATGAATCATCTATCTCCCTAAAGTATATAATTAACCCAATTGTTATAATTGCTGAGAAAAACATCAAGCAAAACTGCGGGATTCTTAAATTCAATAAAATATCATGAAAAAATTATGAGAAAGAGTTGGCTTCAATAGAACAGAAATAATAAATGGTTAGATGTTACTATGATAGTTTTAAATTTGTCTTTAGGTTGATATGAATAAGTATTCATGAAAAGTGCCATTATTTTTAGAGGTTTATTTAGAACCAATACAGACACACAAACAAACACACAAAATAAATAAACAAATCTCTGCCAGTTGCCTATCTCAACTTTCAGTTTAATGTGCAGCTTTTGCTTCGGATGAATCTTGTGAGAAATATGCTTTAGAATCAATTTTTAGATTCATTAAATTAATATTTACTGAAAGATTATATACTTAATGCATATGTTACCCACAATAAACAAGGAAGTTGTCAAAGATGTTTAGACATTTACTAGTGGAAAGATTGAAAAATAAACATACCCCTAAACATTTATATAATATACAAAAAATAGGAATCATACTTTAAATTTGATTGTTGAAATTATAAGGGAAAAATGAATAATCACCATGGGGGAAAAAAAGGAGAATGCTAAAAATTAGGCTGATAAGGGCATTTGTCTTTGTAAAGGGTTTGGGAATTTATATCTCTGATGCTGAAAACAACTGGATAATTGGAGAAAATGAATAAATACATCAAATGTTCTTAGACATTTGAGAAATGGCAGCACATTATCTCTTATTATCTGTGACAGAATGTAAATGTTCACTGGTCACTGACAAGAGGTGGGGATGGGTTACAAAGACAGTACAAGGGGAGATGAGATAAACAAGAAATCTGGGAAGATGGAGGTACCCGAAATATAGAGAGATGAGTGCTGGAGTGGAGAGCGCTAAGCAAGGAAAGATGGAATATTTAGTAGTACAGAACTTAAAAGAGAACGAAAACTAAGTCCTAGAAAATTTCAATGTTCAAGATTTTACTGAGCGCCGCATCACAGAAAATGGCAGACTCAGAAGCTCCAGGAATCAGTTACTCCAATAAAACAACTATTGAGCTGTGTGAATCAAATATTTCAGAATGCTGGAGTCTAGTCCAACCCTTGCAAGGATGAGAGGAGGGCTTGATGAAGAAAGTGCCTGGTAAATTAGGGAATGTTGTTGTTTCATGTAACAGCTTCCATCCTCCACCCCTAGCCCCAAGGCAGGCAACAGAGGAGATGGTGACCTGATTCCTGGCATGGTTTTCTGATGCTGGGGGTGGGATGGGATGTAATAAGGACTTAGTCCTTCAAATACTAGTGTTGTGGGCTTTGATCTGGCTGACGGTTTCCGGAGGAACTAGCACAGAGCTGGCCATTGTTTTAAGTCCTCAGGAAGCAGCAGCTACCTGAGAAGCATCCATTGAGGGTGTTTAGGGGTAAGCAACACATTTTTTTCTTTATTGACACCAGTAACATAAAGTATTGCTAGATCCCTGGATGACCCCAGAGTTAATGGAACAGAAACTTCTGTGACCACACAGAGAAATATTTTAGAAAAGTCACTAAACAGACAATTGCAACCCATAACAAGCCCCAATTGCTTGGGTAGCAGAAACAATTTTTATTCCAGATTTTCTACAATATCCAAAATATTCGATTCTTTAAAAAATTAAGCAGCATACAGCAAAACATGAAAATAAGGCCATTCCAAGAAAAATTTATTGAAAGAAACCATCTCTAAATAAGCACATTCAAATTGTTGTTGCCACTTATATTCTCAGGTTTAGATGGACTTAAAAATGAAGAAACGTGATCTCAGTACAATCAAACTTTATTTAACCTGTTCAGTATTACAACTCAACCCTAGCGGGAGCACAAGCAAAAATGCCTTCAGTGTTACAGCTCAACCCTGGGCCAAGGCACCGATGGACGTACACAGCTCAGAGTCTCAGCTCCGCTCGCAGCCCCATGTTCTTCATTGCAGCTCAACTCAATGTTGCGTCTCACAGCTCGATGTTTACAGCTAGGCTTGGCGTCCTCACCTCTGGGTTCCGCTGGCTGGGGCAAAGATGGAATGTACACCTAGGCTTCGAGGTAGCTCTTGATATAGTTTAGCTGTGTCACGTCCCCTGTGGGTGGAGCTCCAGTTGCGATGCTCTGATTGGTAAAACACTCACCAATCAAGGGCATTGGTTAGGGCTTGAAAACCAGATTAGCATATTATGTAAATAGGGTATTCCAACTGGGAGATGCTGATTGGCTGATTATGAGAGGTGCTGATTGGCTGACAATGGGAGGTGTTGATTGGTTGACTATTAATTAAAGGAATAGATTCTATTGGTTGAAAACTCTCTTACCCTATTGGTTGACTCAGAATCCCTCTTCCTATTGGTTAGTTCAGGATCCCTCTGCCTAGAGGGCCTAGGTTCCGTTACTTGTTCGCTCCTTCAGAATTTACTAAATAAATACTTTAAATTAACAGATTAAATACTTTCAAAGACCTGAAGGAAACCACGTACAAGCAAGTGAATGAAATTAGGATATTGATATATGATAACCAGGGAATATCAATAAAGAAAGAATTATCAAAAGGAACCAACACAAATTCTGGAGTTGAAAAGTATAGTAACTGAAATTGAAATGAAGTAAATGAAATGAAGTGAAGTGAAATGAAATTCACTAATTGAGTTCAAAAGCAGATTTCAGCAGGCAAAAGAAAGAATCCTTGGACCTAAAAATAAAACAACTGACATTACCGGTCTGAGGAGGAGAAAGTAAAGGAATGATTCTTATCAGAACAGAAATTATCTGTAGCAGAGCCACCTCCTCCAAGATAGATATAAACCACACTCAAAGAGTATAGACTGGTCTCTCTAGCATGATATGGAGCATGTAGAGCTGCCATCTATCAACCTTGACTAAGAGCAATTTTTAGTCACCCTGGGAGACAGGCTGATAAGGATTTGTTCCCCTGCTCTTTTGGACTCTGTGATAAACAAGTGACAAGAAAATTTGTCTGTTCCAGACTCTTTATTCTGTACAATAAAGGGATTGTTGCTGAAAGTTTCTGTTGAAAGTTGAAAGTTTCTTGTGTTCCCATGATGTAGCTTTGTAGCAACTCACTCCACAGTGAGTTGATAAGAATTGTCTTTGATTCTGTTTACACCAGATTTGGGTACTTTCCATGACTCTTGGCTTCTGATTGTAGATACACTTATGGTCTCTGAAAGCTGATCCCAGCATGTACTCCACAAACATTCACCATTGCCCTTAGCAGTTGGGGTTCACTCCTGCAGTACAGTGGGTTGAAATATTAAATACTATGAATTGAGAATGTGCCCTAGATCTATTCATCTTTTGGTGCTGATATTGGCAAGCAAAATTATTTATTATACTCTATATCAGTAAACCATGTGTTTGTTTCTGTCAGTTGTGTTAACGGGATTATCTCAATCTTGTCTTATTTATACTTTCTAGGCCTAAAACAACAGTGTAGAGAAAGTTTGAGGCAAAGAGTTTTCCATGTCATCTGTTGACAATATGAAAAATCTATCTTTCTGTTATCAGTCATTTCTACTGTGATAAACATTTCATGTTACCTGTGCTGTATTCACATATGCATGAAATAGATTTGACTATTTTGATATGTTAGCATTTGTTTTTATTTACTTCCTCCTGAGATACCTAGTGCCCTACTTACTGATTTTGTGGCCATATTTCATATATAACAATAGTAATTAGTTCAGAAATCAAATGAGGATAAAAAGTGAATAAAGACAGAGAATAGAGAGTATAAAATGAAAGATAAAAAGAAAGATACTTAGGTTATGAGATTGGAAGGATTAAAGGATTTATTAAACATGAGTATTCATGGAGAACATGATGGTGAAAAGTTATTTTAGAAACCAGTGGGTAATACTGACACATTCTCTAATATTAATTTTAATGGTTTTGGAGAATGTTACATTGCTAACAAAGGAAGAACAACATACTGTAAAGACAAATTACCCTAAGTTAAAAATGTTTCCAATGCATAGAACCCAAATAACTCAGTAAAGCTACTAGACGGAAAAGAAGATTTTTATTTCAGAAGATACTTAAAAGAATAGTGAGTTAAATTGCACTGAATTAATGTAAATCCTTTGGACATACAATTTTCTTATTATTTTTAATTTATTCACTATAAAACTTTGGGGACAAACATTTAAATCATTTTGAACTATTCTCTGTTTCCAACAAACAATATTTTTTCTATATTTAATGCCTTCTCCATCCTAATGAAATAATTAAAAACATGAGACAATTCTCAACCATGAATTATAATTTATAGAAGCAAATAAAATTCAGTTTCTACTCACTGTTTGCTTTGGTATAGTGTGTTAAGAAAAATTTTTGATCTGTTAAGATTGCTGGGAATATAAGAAGTAAATGAAATTTAGTTTAATACTGACAGTTCATAGACTGTTTTTGTTGATATTGTTGTAACTGTATTTTCCTTAGGCATTTGGGCCACTAATCTAGAAAAATAAATCTTTAGTGCATTTAAAGTAATTTTCTCCTTCAAATCCTCGAAAATCATATCTGACAGTGCTACAAAATATGTACACCCCAATAATGAACTAAAGCAAAAACATTTTCATAAATATGTAAAGATTTCATACTTAGGAAAAAACCAAACAACTTTGAGGAATTTGAATAATTGTCTAACTTGGAAAATTAAAACAGAAATGTGATGCCATGACAACTGAATAAATACATGCAAAATATGAAGTTGAATTCCTAACTAATTTTACAGAAAAAATTAACTCAAAATGAATCAATGACCTAAATAATAAAGATAAAACCATAGAACGCTTGGGAAAAATCATAGAGTAATCTTAATGATCATTGATTAGTCAATGGATTCTGTATTTGATGCTTAAAGTACAAGCAACAACAATAAATTTAAAAAGATAAATTAAACTGAAGAACTGAAAAATTTTTGTGCATCAAAATACATTTTCCTCAAAGGGAAAACACAGCCTATGACCTACATTTTTGGACACTTATCTGATAAGGGTTTAGTATCCAGATTATATAAAGAAATCTTACAATTAAACAACAAAAGACAAAGAACACATTTTTAAAAATGTGTGTAAAGAATTTGAACAGACAAATTTTCCAAAAGAGTTATGCAAATGCCCAACAAGCACATGAAAAGATGGACAACATTATTGGTAATAAAGGAAATCAAATCAAAACCACAGTTAAATACCACTCCACACATCTTGGCTTTAATAAAAAATACATAAAATAACATATTTTGGTAAGATATGGAGAAATAGGGACTCTCCTACTTTGCTTGTTGGAATGCAAAATGATGAAGCCACTTTGGAAAACAATTTGCCAGTTCCTCAAAAATTAAATATAGAATTAGTTTATGACCCAACAATTCCACTACTATGCATATACCCAAAATAATTTAAAAACAGATACTTAAGCAGATATCATACACAAATATTCATAGCTGCTCTATTCACAATAGCCAAAAGCTGGAAATAATTCAAATGCCAATCCTCAATGAACGGATAAGCAAACTGTGGTATATATATATTATAGAATATTATTCAGCCATAAAAAGGAATGAATTATTGATACTGATGAATGCTACCACCTGGATGAAACTCAAAAACATTACGTTATAGAAACCAGAAATCAAACATCATATGTTTTATGATTCTTATCTGAAGAGTCCAGAATTGACAATTCCATGGAGATTGAAGGCAGATTAGAGTGAGGATGGAGAGAGGGAGTGATTGCTAAATGAGTAAAGGTGTTATTGGATGATGAAAAAGGTTTGAAATGAGAGAGCTGTAGTGGTTGCACAGTATAATGAATGCACTAAATACCACTGAATTATGTATTTTTAAATGGTAAATTTAATTTTATATAAATTTCACTTCAAAAAACATTATTGAATATATACTCTGACTCTAAGGCAGTTAAATTGAAATTTAATTACAAATATACAAACCCTTAAGCATTTAGAAATTTTAAAAAATATACTTCTAATTAATCCAGTTTTTTTTTTAAAGAAATTAGAAGGAAAACAGGATGTCAATGTAAATGATAGTAAAACTTCAAAGTTGTAGCTTAGAATTAAGAATTGAAACATGGTTATGATTACTGAAACATTATATACATGCTTTTTTCTTATTTTTCCAGTTTATTATAGATTAGCCAAAAGTTAACACCTTAATTACTGAAACCACCTGTATCAGCCTTACCCTTGTGCATACTTACTATTGTGGTAGTAATTATAGCCTGAACTTACCCTTGTTTATAGATATTCAAACTAGGTTCACCTTTGCATAACTTATTATTGTGATGGTAACCACTCCAGCCCCCTGTGTTTGAATCCATTAAAACTCTAGAATGCTAAAAAGCAGATACAATTTTGGGGCTGTTAAACCATTGTTCTTCTTTGCTTCCACAACCAAATAAACTCTATCCCTCTTTCTATCTCTAGTTTCTCAAGAGTTGTACTTTAAAATGCATTGGGAAGAAAGAACCCTTTATTGCTCAGTATCAAAATATCAAAAATTTTGTGATCCAGTTAAAAGAGGGCTAAAGAGAAAAGTCACGTTTTAAGTATGTATATTCAGAAATAAGGAATTCAAACACGAAAATCCATCAAACCCAAAATAAGAAGGGAAGAAAAAATAAAAACAACTGGACAAATCAATGAAATAATGGAAAAACAGCAAATACAATGGAAGTGGTCAAAATTGTTTTATTATACAGATCAATTATATTAATAAACATGTCCAAAATTAGTTAAGAAGAAGAGAGGGACATAGAGAAAAAGAAAGAGAGAATTAGAGACAGAGACAAAGAAAACTAACATAATCTAAGAAAGAATACACCTACAAACACAACATTCAGTAACAATATAGGAAGAAAACATTATCAAGAAATAAACAAGATTAAACAAATTTGATGGAATAAACATTTTATGTGAAAAACAAAATTTACCAAAAATTTAAAAATATCTTCATAGCCATATTTTAAAGTTTTTTTTAATATAATAAAAATTTAACACAAAGAAAGTTCCAGGATCAGATAATATCTTAGATATATAATACCAAGAAATGAATATTATCAATCTTATGCCCACTTTATAAAAAATAATATAGACATGAACACTACCAACTTATTTTTTGAGGAATGAAAAATCTTAGTCTCCAAATCTGAAAAAAAAATTACAGACACAAACAATAATGAACATAAATAAAATTGTGCAATAGAATATTAACAAATGGAATGAATATATTCATAGGTCAATATATGATGCTGGTGGACTTTATCTAGGAATACAAAGTTGATTTATAATTCAAAAATCAATGCAAATCAACACATTGAGGAAAACAAGGGAGAAAAGTATGATAATCTCAATCATTCAGGAAAAAATTTTGACATGTTTATATAGCCACGCATAAATTAAAAATGATCTCAGAAAGCTAGGAATAAAAGGGAAGTTACTCAATTTTATAATGGGCATCTTAATACTGAAAATCTTTTCATGTGTTTATTTGACATTTGTATATCTTCTTTAGAGAAAGTCTCTTCAAGTTCTTGCCATTTTTAAATTGGGTTGTAAGTCTGTTGTTAAGTTGCCTAATAGATATATGATTTGTAACTATTTTCTTCCATTATATAGCTGTCTTTTCACTTTCTAGATAATGTACTTTGATGTGCAAAAGTTTTAAATATGCTAAAGTCCAATTTATCTCATTTTTCTTTTGTTACTCTTGCTTTTGATGTTATATCTAAGAATTATTGCTCAAGCTAATGTCATAAAGGTTTTCAACTTTGTTTTCTTCCAAGACTTTTTGGATTTGCTTATATTTAGGTCATTTTTCCCTCTGAGTTTATTTTTCTATATGGCGTGAGGAAGGGTATCAAATTAGTTCTTTGGCATATAGAAACCCAGTTTTTCCAAGGATTGTTCTTTCCCTATTGGCTGGAATTGACACAATTACTGAAAATCAACTGGCTGTAGACATATGTGTTATTTCTGAACCCTCAATTCCAAGTGATACATTTTTAACATAGTAAAAATGCCATATTTTCCTTTGAGTAATAAATTTAAGGAAAAACATTAGTAAGTATTATAATGTCATTTAATTCAAGCATGACTTTGCAACTCTTAGAGTTTTCCTGGTATTGAGCTGATAGCTATTCTTTCCCTATTGTAACTTTAATCATCACCTCGATGTAAGTGAATATATTTACATCATGTAGGTCCCCATGGGATTGTACAACTCATTTATGCTGTTTGTTCCTCCCTTCAATTGCCCTCATCTTTTCTCACTGGGGTATATGTAGAGTGCCCTACATAATTAGCAGGTACGTGAAGACAATTTCTGAAGTCTCTCAAATGATTTGGGCATAAGAATGAATTACACACAGCTTCCTCAGGGAGCATCACAAAGGGAGACAGAGACTATAAATTCTTTCCACTGAAAGAAAAGAAAGAGAAATTGGGGAGAAAAAAATCTAATACATGATTTAAGGTGAGTGGATAAGCATTGTCTCTGCTATTCTGATTACATATGGATTTTGGAAATTTCTGACTGTAAACACTTATGGGCTCTGAGAGCTAATATCATCAAGTACTATGCTATCATACATTATCTAATTTATTAATTGGGGTTCGCTTCTGCAGTACATTGGTTTGGGGCATTAAATCCTATGAAATGAGCATGTGCCCTCGATCTATTTGTTTTGTATGAGATTATAGTGGCATTTGGATACAAGTGCAGAGGGAGTTCAAGTGTCTGAAACCGTTATCAATGATCTAATCTAATAGAATCTATTAAGGTTAGGATTGCCAGATAAAATACAGAAACACAGTGACATTTGAAATTGAAATAAACAGCAAATATTTTTTAGTATAAGTTTTTCCTATGCAATTTTTGATAAATGATAGTCTTTTAGTAAAGTTATATTCAGTACAGTATTGATAAACAATAAATACTTTTCGTATAAGTATGCCCTTACAATATTTGATAAACTCTGAATAATTTTAAGATAAACATGCCCCATGCAAATAGTTGCCATTTTTTTTTCTTCTCAGTCTCTTACTAATGGATCTTCTTTTCTCAGTATCTGCATTACAACTTAATTGAGTAGATTAATCATTATATAGCAAGATTTTTAAGAGATGTGGAATTTCAGAGACTTTTTTGAACTGAATATAAGTCCTATATGATAACATCGTGACTAAACTTTGAAATTTCAGTTTTTCCTTTGCAAACTTTTGTCATCTGTCTGTTTTAATGGTTATTCTCAACAGGAAGTATTAAAATGTACTATACCATATTCAGAAAAGATAAGAGATATCATGAGGAAGGAGTGGGGTAAAAGAATCCAGATATTTTCAGATAATGGAGATAGGCTCAATAAGCAGTAAAATAATTCTTAGCAAAACATGGAAGACATCAAATTACTATAACTAGTTCCGGAAATCTGAATTCCCTTGTTGAATCCAGTGTACCGCCTATTCTACAGTAAAATCCTATGATAGTAGGAATTGTAATAATTAGAATTTGAGGTAAAATTTTAAAATGGGCATAAGCTTTCGGTTATTATAGTGTGGAAGAAGAGGAGCCTACATGGGAAATGAAGCTCAATGTAAGTATAGCACTCAACCTCATCTAGAAAGAGGAAATGGCAATAGCTCACCCCAATCAATAAAGCCTTGCTCTCAATCTCCTTGATCAGGCCAAAAAATCAGCAACTAACATTAGCAGAATCCTAAAAGAGATGTCACTCTCCTGAAAGTTTCACCCAGCCAAAGAACCCAAAATCATCCTTACCAGACAATTGCCTCAAGGTGGTTCTAGGCTGCAATTCCTCCAGACTAGACCTGGACCTTGGAGGTGGATGGGAAGAAGAAGGGAAGGGGAAAGAAAGTACCTATATGCTAGTTGTGTAGCCTAAACCTGGATATTTCATTACATTATATAATCCCATCCTGCATTTTTTTCTGTATATTTGGACCTACATATTTATTGCAATTGAAAATCGACCTTGCAGAATCCTAGGTTTACATTGAGAACTTGAAGGTGAGAGGAGTTTGAAATAGACTCCAAATGGAATAGGCTAATACAACTTTCCTAGCATCCAAATAGGGCAGATCCACTTTGATTTACTGACTTTCCTTTTGTAACAGCATGAAAAAAAAGGGGTTGGGTTTATCACAGAAATGTTTGAGAATCACATTGTTATATACTATAAATTCTCTATTTTATAGTTATTGAAAAAATTCAGTTTGCAATATATGATATATGAAATTCACAAATCAATGTTAAATACAATATAGACACTATCATCTCCACAGTGCTATATTACAGGAAATAATGCATATAAAATTCAAAAGTCCGAATGCCTGGATATTGATGTAAAACATAGAATTTAGCAGGCATGGACCTTATTTTGGCTCTTAAAGTTTATACAAATTGGGGCTTTAAAAAAATAAATTCTAAATAAAAATTAAGGCAAAAATGTGAATATGTGTTGGGGGCCGTAAAAATAATATATCCATGTCTATTTTGCCTTAAGCGAGGTCGGTGGCATGCAACATGGCCGCCTGGATGGAAACAATAACACCCTAGCCTTCTAGGAAGTCAGCAGCATTTCGCGCCCGTGCCAAAGATTCGCGCCAGAAATGCTGCCACCTCCCCCTAGCAACAGCACCTAGCCACTCCCTCAATACTGCCACCTCCCCCCAGCAACAGCACCTACCAATCCCACACCCACAGCAACAGTACCTACCAATCCTAAACCGCCACCCGTCCTTATTAGCCACTCCCTCTTCCCTTAGAGTATATATACCCTGCTTCTTCAATAAAGTTTTGCAGCTTGATCAGAATCTTGTCTTGCTGTCATTCTTCGTGTCTCTTGACCCATACCATTCTTCTCTCGCAGGAGCTGGAGCCTCAGGTTGACTGTCCCGCGGGCCGGGACAAATATGTATTTAGAATGAAATATAAAAATACAAATTCAATTATGAACAAACTGACAATGGTCATAAGATTCATACAATACATATATAAAATGATTTCTGTTAATTATATCCACTCACCTCAGTATACCGGTGGTAAGAGTGCCTTTAGGAGTCATTCCCACCAAAAACAGATAGTATTATTAAATTACATGTCATTAAATCATACCACATAAATATAGTCATTAGTATTAAATAAACCTGTAACTCAATTCCCACATAGCTGGCACCCAATAATTCCTGTAGATTTTCCAATGCAACATAACATTAAGTTAAGTACAATGGAGCAGAAGATAAAATGGAAAGAGAAGACGGCCTTACCTGAGGATGGATATGGTCATGATGGCCAACTTGATCATGATCATCTTACTTACAAAACATTCACAAATATATATCACTGTGTAAGTGCATTGCTAAGGGTGCACCGAGGGTCTTTGAAGTGCAACTGAGGGACCATAAAATATAAGTTTCATTAGTTACACCTATTCCCTGCCTCTCTCTTTAAGGATATGGAAATATAAAAAATATGAAACACAAACACAGTTTTGTTATCAGTGGATATGCTCTAAATGCTATTGACTCTAATTAGAGTTTAACCTATGTAGTATTAGTACACAACATGTTTTATATGGAACATTCTTATTTTAGGAAAAAGGCAACTTTGCAGTTTATTTTAGCTGCAAAATCATAGGTGGGAATTAAATTTCTGCCTACCAATATAAAAAAGTCTGCACTATGTCTACAAATAATATAATTTGTTTATATAATTTTTTACATAAATCTAATAACAATCCCTCTGTTGCATTCCTGAAGAGATAACTGGATAAAATGGGGCAATGGAATCTGACAGTGCTGCCTGAATTCATTCTACTGGGAGTCACCAGGCTCCCTGAGCATCAGGGCCCCTCTTTGGGGTCTTTGTCATCATCTATGTCGTCACAGTGGTGGGCAACCTGAGCATGATCATCCTGAGCAAGGTGGACACCCGCCTCCACACACCTGTGTATTTTTTTTATCAGACATCTGGCTTTTATTGACCTTGGCAATTCTACTGTCAGTTCTCCCAAGATGCAGGTAAATTTTCTTAAGGAACAAAATACCATTTCCTATTATGTCTGTGCTGTATAGCTGGCCTTTTTCCTTTTGTTCATTATCAGTGAATTTTCCATGTTGTCGGCCATGGCCTAAGACCGCTATGTGGCCATCTGTAACCCTCTGCTCTACAGTGTTACCATGTCCCAGAGACTTTGCCATGTGCTTGTGGGTATCCCCTACCTCTACAGCACCTTCAGTCTCTGATGTTCACCATTAAGACTTTTACATTGACCTTCTGTGGCTCTAATATCATCAGTCATTTCTACTGTGATGATGCTCCCTGGTATCTTATGCTCTGTTCTAATGCGCAAGAAATAGGATTATTGATCATAATATTTGCAGCATTTAATTTGATTTCTTCCCTCCTGTTAATCCTAGTGTCCTGCCTGTTGGTACTGATAGCCATAATTCAAATGCTTTCAGCTAAGGGCAGGAAAAAAGCTTCCTCCACATGTGGCTCCCATCTGACCGCCGTGGCTGTGTTCCATGGGACTCCACTATTTATGTATGTGCAACCCAATTCTGTTCACTCTTTTGAAAGTGACAAAATGGTCTCTGTGTTTTACACTTTAGTCATCCCTATGTTTAACCCTTTAATCTACAGCTTAAGGTACAAAGAAGAAAAAAATGCCTTCTACAGAACCTTTAAGGTTCCATGATCTTTGATCTTGATATTCAATATATAATATTATTTTAGAAAATTTAAGACAAAAGCAAATGTCTTTTGATAATATTTTTATAGATAGAATTAAATTCTCCTTGGCTCCAAAGCAAAGTCTTTCTCTTTGTGCTTCTATAGACCTCGTACTTCCCTTGAATGGAACGCTTTTATACTCTATTGCTCTACAGCCTTAAACCATTTCTTCCTAGTTTATTTTTCCTTTTTTAAGGACAAGGATATTTTCAGTGTTGTTTTCTTTGTATTTTCTGAGCCAAAAACAACAGTGTATAGAAAGTTTGAGAGTTTTCTGAGTATCCTTTTGTTGGGGACGACAATGGCAGCATATAATAATCACCTTCAACAATGCCGGTAACTTGGAATATGGCCGCCTGGGTTAAAACAACAACAGCCTGAGCTATAATTCGCCATCTTCCCGGAAGTCCTAGCAGTTCGTGCCAAAAGCCCTAAATCTGCCACCTCCCTAGCGACAGTGACCACCAATCATAGACCGCCACCCGTCCACCCGTCCTTAGTAGCCACTTAGTAGCCACCCCTTCTCCCCTGAGAGCATATATACCCTGCCTTTTCAATAAACTTTTGCAGCTTGATCAGAATCCTGTCTTGCTGTCATTCTTCGTGTCCCTTGTCCCATATCTTTCTTCCCTCGTAGGAGCTGGAGCCCCAGGTTAACTGTCCCGAGGGCCGGGACATCCTTTTGACTATGCTTTACTAATGTAAGTTTGAAACAGATTTGATAAACTTGATCATTAGCACTTGATCTTATTTCATTTCTCCTGATGTTCATAATGCACTACTTGCTGATTTTCATGGCCATACTCCAGATGCATAGATAGCAGGCAGTTTAGAAAGAATCAATGTTAGGAAGTAAAAAAAAAAAAAAAAAAAAAATCAGAGAACAGAAGGAAGGTTAAAAAGGAAGATATTTAACATACTTGTTTGAAAGGCCTAAAGGATTCATTAAAGGTGAAAATTTAAGGGGAATATGAGGTAAAGCTATTATGAGAACCTGAAAATAATATTGACAGTTCTTTAATATTATTTTAATGGACTTGTAAAATATTATATTGGTGAAGAAGGAAGATATATATCTCAAAAAGGCAAAATATCCTAGGGCAGCATATCTTCATTGCAGAGCGCCCAAATGTCAGTAAAACCACTATGTAGATAAAGTACCATTCATTAATAGAAGATACATAAAAGGATGATGAGCAAAACTGTAATGAATTAATTTAAGTTCAATTGATATAATAGACACTCTTCTAATTATATTAAATTTAGTTGCTACAATCCCTTGGGGACAGATACTTATATCATTTTCAACTTTTCTCTGTTTCAAACAAACAGCAAACAAAACACCTCTCTATATTTTATGCTTTCTTCTTAACCAAATAATTAGAGACAGAGAAAATTCTCAACGATGCAACATCATTTAAACAAAGTAAGTTAAACTCATTTTTTACTCTCTGCTTTGCTTTGGCATAGATAGCGTTCAGAAGTTTTAAGAAAAATTTCTGAACTCATAAATAAGATATAGTCTGTGGGATTTGAGACCATATTC
This sequence comes from Tolypeutes matacus, assembly GCA_026826555.1. NCBI lineage: Eukaryota > Metazoa > Chordata > Mammalia > Cingulata > Chlamyphoridae > Tolypeutes > Tolypeutes matacus. The sequence goes on from JAKSZT010002772.1 coordinate 664,638, forward strand.
CTCAACAAGGGAAAATATGAACTGAAAAGAAAGTTTAAAAAAAAAAAATACATATAATTACATTAAAAATGTATGGCTACCATAAACCACACATTGGATTGACTTTTTACATGTTCCATCATTCTGTATATGTGTATGTTATTTATTAAGACAAACTCCAAAATTTTATTCACTCATAGAATTTATATTTTACTGGATTATATAAAAAATAATAGATTCTAATAATGATATATCTTGGTTAATTTTATCAATCAACAAGTGTGATTACGGTACTTAGTTGTTTGGTCAAACACTGAAATAACTTACTGTGGAGCTATTTTACAAATGAAATTAGAGTCTACAATCAATTGACATTAGGTAAAGGATATTATCATCAATAATTTTGGTGAGCTTCATTGAATCCGTAGATTTTAAGAGCTAGAATTGAGGGTTCTTGTGTTCAGAAGAAACTTTGCTTCAAGACCTCCCTCCAGCCTTTTCTGAGTGTTCAGCCAAAGGAATTCTGATTCAAGACTTCAATATCACTCTTACCAGAATTACCAGCTCTCTGTTCTGGGACCTCATACATGGAAAGCAGGAACTCAACCACTGAGCTACAACCACTTCCCTTTCTTTTGCTTTTTTTTTTCCTTCAAAGTTTTATTTATTTATCACCCCCCTTGTTGTTTGCGCTCGCTGCCTGCTTTCTGTCTTTGTTCGTTGTGTACTCTCTGGGTCTGCTCGTCTTCTTTTTAGGAGACACCGGGAACCAAATCCAGGACTTCCTATGTAGGAGGGAGGTGCCCAATCACTTGAGCCACTTCTGCTCCATGGTTGTTGTGTCTCTGCGTTTCCTTGTGTCTCCTCATTTTGTAATCTCTTTGCATCATCTCCTTGCATAATCTTTTTGCATCAGCTTGCTGCCTTGCTCATCTTTCTCTTTAGGAGGCACCAGGACTTCCCATGTGGTAGGCGGGCACCCAACTGCTTGAGCCACGTCCTCTTCCTTCATTTGCTTTTGATTTACATTCCTCTAATGACCAATAGTCTTGAGATTATTTCATGTGTCTTTTGCCTGTTTCTAAATCTTCTTTTGAAAACTATCTATTCAACACCTTACCTCATTTTGTAATTTAGTTGACGTTTTATATTGAGTTATAAGAGGACATATAATCTGAATACTAGACTCTTATTTGATATATTATTTACAAATAGTCACATTTTGTTAAGATCTTTTCTGTTTATTAATAATATCTGTTTTTGCACAAAAGATTTCAATTTTGGTGATGTCCAAATTATCCTTTTTCCTTTTGGCTGTTTTGCTTTTGGTGGCAGATATAGGAATCCACTACCAAATTGTGATCATGAAGATTTGCTCTTATATTTTCTCCTAGATTTCTATAGTTTAACCCTTACCTATAGATCTTAGAGTTAATTTTTTATATATGATGTGAAGAAGAAGTCCAACTTCATGTTCTTCCATGTGGACATACAATTGTCTCAGCAACCCCTGAGGAGAATATTCTTCCTTTATTGAATGGTCTTGTCACACTTGTTGAAGGTTTTATATTTATTATTTGATATCTAGTTTCATTCCATTGTGCCCAGAGAAGATAATTTTCATAACTCTGGTTTCAAAGTTCCTAAATTTATTAAGACTCATCTTATGGCCTTACCAATGTTCTTTCCTATAGAATATTCCAAGAACTCTTGAGAAGAATGTGTTGTGTACTGTTTCAGGTGGAGTGCTCTGCGTGGCTCTCGTAGTTCTAGTTTCTTTAAAATGCTCATTAAATCATCTATTTTCTTATTGATCTTCAATCTAATTGCTTTTTATTGAAAATCTGGTACTGAATTTCCAGCTATTATTTTAGAACTGTCTTTCTCCTCGATTCTGCCCATTTTTGTTTCGTTATTTGGGTATTCCTCTGTTTGGGATCTATAGTTTTTAATTGTTATATCTAGATGAATGACTTTTTAAGAATTGCAATGGCTTTCTTTGTCTCTTGTAAGAGTTTTTAATTTAAAGCCTATTTTTTATATTAATTTAGCAGCCTCACTTCTCAGTTCATCTTGTTTTCTCTAATCATATCTTTGGATCTAAATTGAGTTTCCCATACACAACATATAGTTGGCTTATGTTTGTCTTTTTTTAAAACTCCATTCTGCTAATATCTGCCTTTAATCGGAGCATTTTTTCCAATATGTTATATATTATTTTGTCCCTATGCCTTCCATTACTGCTTTCTTTTGTGTTTAATTGCTTTTTGTATTGTTTAGTTTTTATTTCATCCTCTTCTCCTTTTCTGTTTCTAACAGTCCATCCTTCCTTCTAATGTTGTTATTGTCATAAATTTTTATTTTTATACCTTTATAGCTTACTAGCATTGATTTTAAATAGTTTTTTGTATTTGTCTTTTAAATCATATAGGAACATAAAGAGGAGTTACAAATCACAGATATTATAATACTGGATTTTATATTTACCTAAGAATTTATAATTCCCTATATTTTTTATTTTTTCATTTAACCTTGAGTTAATCTCTAGTGTACTTTTATTTCAGACTCAAGGTGTACTCAGTATTTTTTGTAGGGAAGGTGAATTAGTGATGATGTCTCTCAGCTTTTGTGTAGCAAGGAACATCAAAATTTCTCCTTCAGTTTTGAAGTTTTAACAGTGTTTTCTGTCTTTCTTCGTATTATAAAAATGCCATTTTAATATCTCCTGGGCTCCATGGTTAGTGATAAAAAATTGGCTGCTTTGTTTGCTTATCTGCCAAAAGTAGATATCATAACATGGGTTGACTTTTAACACTGGAAATTTATTAACTTAAAAGTTTAAAGTTTTGAGGTGAAAAAAATGTCCAAATCAAGGCAGCATCAGATGACACTTTCTCCCCAAAGACCAGCTGCCGGTGATCCTGGATTCTTCAGCCATATGATGAGGGACATGGTAGCATCTGAATGTCTCTCCCTTCTCTTTCAGGTTTCAGTACTTTTGACCTCTTGATTCCATGGCTTTCTCTGTGTTTTTGAATTTCATTCTCTTATAAAGGACTCCATTAAGAATATTAGGACCCACCGTGAATGAGGTGGGTTACTTTTTAGATCCTACTTACCAAAAGATTTTACTTACAATGGGTCACACTCACAGGAATGTATTAACATTAAGAACATACTTTTCTGCTCTACATACAGTTTCAATCCACATCAGTGGCTAATATAATTGGTGCTTACATATATCTGATAAGTTTCTTCTTTCTTGTTCTTTTCAAGATTCTTTCCTTGTCTTTGTTTTTCAATATTTTGATTGTAATGTTTTAAATTTTGGATCAATTTGTGTTTCACTTTCTTGAAATTCAATGAGCTTCTTCAATGTGCAGATTCATGTACTTAATAAATTTGTAAGTTTTAAGTCATTTTTCCCAAATATTTTGTCTATCCAATTCTCTACTCCATCCACCCCACTTCAAGAATTCCTGCGATGCATATGTTCATATACTTAATGATGTCCCAGAAGTCTCTTAGAGTGTGTTCAGTTTTCTTCTTCCTCATCAGAATGGATAATTTCAATTGACCTATCTGAATGCTTCTTGGTTTTTGTTCTCTCCCCAAATCCGCTGTTGCAATCCTTTCTTAATTTTTAAAATTATATGCATAGCTTTCAACTCCAGAAATTCTACTTGGAGATTAGCTCTGCATTGGGGTGTTCTGAAACATTTAGCCAGTCTATTTACCGCTCTGCCCCAGCCTTTACTTAAAACTTGTGCTTAGACTAAAGATTACCTGGCAGTGAAAGCATAGTATCTCCTTAGTTTTTCAATTTTTGTTTGTTTGTTTGCTTTGCTTTTTCTTTTTGTTTCCCTGAGCATGTCTCCCACTGAGCAAGCCTGTGGCTTTCTATATTCTCTGTTATACAAGATAGCTTTTCAAATACTTTATTTTAGAAAGTAACTCACTCCCCTCACTTTTCCCCCCAGACATTTGCAGTGTCTATGATATGCCACAACTGTATTCTTTTGATGCGCATGGCAGCAGCTTGTTCGTTTGCCTTCCTACGTTTTTGAGGAATTATTTTTGCTTAGCCCTTTTCCTATTGTGACATTGTTTCGATTTAGGTAAAATAATGGTAAACAACTTGTGTCAGTCATTTGGGAAACATCCAAACAGGTCCAAATGGACAAACATAATTCCTGGGGAATAATGTCTGCTGCAAACCTCTACAACCAGATACCCACGCTGGAAATATGGGCTGATGATGTCAAGATTGCCATTGTGCCAGTGAGTGGTGTGGCAAGGCATATTAAACAGCAGAAAGCCTTTCTCCTGTGGTTAAGATGCCTTTTTCTTGATTTAGCGATTGTGTGTTTGCTGCAAACCTTTGCCTATCTTACAGAGTTCCAACAAAGTTGGTGGTGACATATCGCTTATTTTTTCAGTACTCCTGTGGAGGGGAAGAAATTTGGAGCTTCCTACTCTACCATTTCCACTGCCATTCCTATATTTATAATCATTTTAAAAAACAAATAAGTTATGAGATAGGGGGAAATGATCAAGTAACTTAAAAAACATAGTCTGTTTCATGACCTATTGAGCATTTTCAATTTTCAAATTAACATATTTAGTTGAACAACCCAGATGGGAAACTTATTCACTGGTTTCAGCAAAATTTAATGTAAAAACAACTATGTTAAGGATTTTGTGAATTTATTGTATAGTGATGGGGATAGAGAGAAGAGCATACATTATACTGAAATCTTATTTTACCTCCCATGGTCCAGTTGTTTATTCCCACTACAGTGGAAACCAATTTAATTCCTCCTCCACCCCAGATACTCCCACCTTTTACAAATAACATATATTATAAATTATATAAATAATCACCAAACACAATATTCAAAGACTCATATGTTGCAATAAAAGACTGTTGTCTTTTTATGAAAGTTTCTCTTCCTAACTTAAATAGATAGAAATATAAACATTTCTAGTCAAAATGCTCTCAGGGTTATTCTTACTTCCATGAGGTAGCAACTAGGACCAGACTTACCCTCCCACCATAAACAAAGAGAAAATTGCCCAAAATGTAGGAAGGAAAAGTTTTGACATTGAACAACAGGCAGAACAAGACTGTGATTCCTAAGAGGCAGGAAATAATGATGACAAGCCCCATGATAAGTCTAGCTAACTGTCTCAGGTACTTTCTGCAATGCAGGACATTCCAAGCAGATAGCAATTGACTTGCTGAAACGAGGAGACAAATATCAGAACTTGGGAAAGCAGTACAAATGGAATATGCCAGACAGAGTAAATTTAATAATCAGAAAAAAAAGCACCAAAAACCTAAAATAGGCTGACCTGTATTTGCACTTGAATACTAAATATTCATTCCAATGTGAATGTACACAAGGCTGTGAAGGGATGACTATGAACTTATTAGCTGAAAAATTCAAAGACAGGGCAGGTAGACATTAGAATTCTAAACAGCCAGAGTCCTTATTGAACACTCAGGAATCTGGTAAAGAGCTCAGATTTAAAAACCTACTGTAGACCCCTCTTTAAAAGCTTGAAAACAATCGTCAAAAGAGATAACTTATTCTTCTTTAAAAAAAAAGACCACTTTTTCATAAACAAATATAATACTCATTGGTATATACTTCACAATATACAGTTTCCAACAAAATATATTAAACATATGATCAAGTGAGAACACGTTATTCTAAACAGGAGATCTATCAATCAAAATAGATACTTAAAGTAGAGTGATGGTTAAATTAGCAGGCAAGGTCTTCTTTCAAATAGCCATTTCTAAAAATGAACATGGGATAATCTTTTTATTTCTAGTGTATAACACCATTGTATATCATGCCCCAATAAATATTAGTTTAATAAATGTAAACATTGACTGTAAACCAGATTTCTAACAGAACTGCTCCAAATCCCATGCTACATGTAAATTGAATGTAAAGAAAGACAACTGAAAAATTTGTTTGCATACAGTATGTGATTTTTTGTGTGTGTGCATATTGCTTCCTTATATTGATTCCTTATATTCTGTCTAACCAAAAGTGTTTTAGGAAATTCACTCTTCTAATGAATTCTAATTTTTTTAAATTATTGTTTCTACTACATTTTCCTGAATCCATGAATTCCCCATAAGTTTCTTGATGTTTTTGTCAACTCTTTATAACACTTTGATTAATTATTAACTTTAGTGCGATACATGATTTATGGGCAAATATATTTTCAAACTCTTAGATGTGACATGAATTGCAGTACATGAGTATGATCTGTGAAACAATGAAGACATTATTAATTTCTGGCAGAGATTGATGGTGGAGCACAAGGAAAGCACATCAGTCATATGGACATAAAGACAAAAATCAGCATCTGGAAAGGCTGAGGTGGATGGAATATGTAAAGCTGATTACTGGAATGGAGAGAGCTAGGCAAAGAAAATGACTAAGAAAACTGCATGTGCCGGTTTGAGGTCTTGGTTGATCCCTAAGGTTTACACATTGGGTAAGACACCATAAGGCCATGTGAAATACAACTATGAAGAATCTTTATGATGAAAAATGACCATAAATTACATAAGGTTGGGAAGCAGTTGACTGAACATCTAGGGCATACAGTGAAAACAGCATGGGGTAGAAGAGCTAAACCATCCTATTTGAAAAAATTTCAAAACCACATTCTAACAGAGCTCAAAACTAACCCTGAAAAGTATTAAGTTTATTTGCAAGTACACAAATTGCCTGCCAACACAAAACTCAATATTTTGTGAAGAAATATTTTAAAAATACAGAGATTCAACAACATAATTTTGACAATGTTCAGCATCCAAAAAATATATTTTGGCATATTGAAAAAGCAAGGCAATGTTACCCATAATCTTGAAAAAATTAATCATCAGTAATAGACCCAGGAATAAATGTCTTGATTGAATTAGCAGACAAGGATTTTAAAACACAGAAAAAATTTTCAAGGAATTAAAGGTGAAAATACAAACAAACAAACAAACAAATAAAAAATAGTAATTGCAAAAATTATCTTTTAGTTTCCAAAGCTTTATATAATACTGGAAATGAAAATTTTACTGGATAGGCATGAAAGCAGATTAGACATTGCAGAAAAAGAAATTAACTAGAACTCCAAGATATTGAAACTATCCACAGGTAAGTAGAAGAGAAAAACAAGAAAAAAGTAAGTAATATGAGAGAATTGGGGTGTGATATCAGCTGCTGGTGAATATATTAATCTGAATTCCGGTGGAGAGGATTAGAAGACATAAAATGTTTTTTAAAACATAATGGCAAAACATATTGCAAGTATGATGAAACCTATAAATCCAGATCCAAAAAGTTCAAAGTCCCTCTGAAAGAATGAACACAGACATATATAAATGAACAAAATTCATCAAAATAAATTGCTCATGACCAACTCAAAAGACAGAAACCTCAAATTACTTAGAGTAGAAAAATTGTGACATATCATATGGAGAAAAAAAAAGATTGAAAACAGGCTTCATGACAAACAAGAATACATGCTATTAAAAAAAATAAAATAAAGTAACACAAAAAACGGAGCACCCTATTTAATCACAATCACTAGGAAAAAAAGTCAAACTGGGATTCTATATTAAGCAAAAACATAATAAAAATTTGAAGACAAAATAAGATTTCCTGAACTGCTTCTGTAATTGACCATGAAAGTTTTTATCAGCTATACCACCCTATCATTAACAATTAATATCTGGAAAAAACTTTATGATAAATATTGCAGAGACGACAGGAGGCATAGATTTAAGAGCAACTGATACTAAATGAATGGGTGATTTTCCCATTTTTATAACTTTATCTTCAGGGCCAGCCCAGGTTGCATCATTCATATAGAAATCTCATATGTAATTCATAGTCCTTCTGACTTGGAGAACAAGAAGCCAGAGCTTGGGACACCAAAAGCACAGGAAAATCAGGAAAGAATCCAAGAATGGTAACAGATGAAGGAAACCCCCCAGGGTTCTTGCCTGGAGTACATGAATTGGAGTACACACTGGGATGGTAGTGAGAAAAAAAGCAGGTTTATCAAGGCTGGCGGGAGGACAGGAGATGCAGGTGTCTCAAATCTGCCTTCCCTGAACAAGGGAAGGCAAGGGTTTTTTATGGATTTAAACAGGGAAGGGTGGAGCGGTTACTATCACTACAGTTAGCAGGCACAAGGGTGACTCTAGGTTTGAAATAATCGTAAGCAAGGGTATGTTCCATCTAGTCAGTTTCAGTAATTCCAGGTATTAACTTTTGGTTATTCTATGTTATACTGGAAAAAATAAGACCACAAAAAGGATCTATATAATGATCAGTAATCATAATTTTTTGTTAATTTTTAATCCTCAGTCACAGTATGAGGCTTCATTTTCAATTCAAAACAAACTGGACATTTTTGTTTATCAGCTAAATGACTAACATTAGGTTATGGAAGATAGGACGGCCCCAGTCAAGACCCTGGTGTTCGTAGAAACTAAAGTGAGGTGGATTTAAATTGTGGTTCACAGGCAGAAAGAGGGAGAAACATACTCTTTGTAAAATTCTGTCCAATATACTGACCCTGAACCCTGTAGGTGTGGGACAGAAGCCAGTAGCCTAGAGAAGGCTAAAAATATGAACAATATTTTACTACTATCTGGAAACAATTTCCATTTTGAGTGAAATTATGTTAATTTCCTGCTAAATTAAAAAAAGAACACATCAACCTTAAGAGGAATATTGCAGAACTCAGACATCTCCACAGCATAATATTAACAAGAGACAAGTTAGAATCCAACATTTTTTGATATACAAATCTACAGAAAAATTAAAACAGGGATCTAAGTGGAGCACGGACTGATCATTTTTCTTGCTTTCTCCTGAGCCTTGGGGTTGTGGCTTCATTAGCTTTCTCTTCCCCTCCACCCATCCCATCCCTTGAGGCAAACCTTTTTCTATCTGTGTAGATCTTGGGTGGGGAATGTTTGCCCCTTCCTAGGGTAACACAATTATGCAAGTATCATTGAAGGATATTGGACCCAAGAATCTTCCCTACCTCCTTTCCTGAGATAAATAGTTTTGACTCTATCTGTTCCACAGTAGCAGTTCTTTGTTTAGCACAGGGTGTGGAGAGTCTCTGTCCCTCTCCTAGAGGAAGAAATCTTTTGTTTTTAATACCCACCACTACACCTTCAGCACTGCCTGAGGAAGGATGGTTTCCTACCCTAGCCCCAACAGCAGATGGGTTTGGTACTATGCCTCCCAGAGAGGCATCAGATCTTTTCTCGATCCCTAGAAAAAAAAATGCAAGGCTTAAGTATGGATAAAAAGAACACATGATAGTCCAAATGGAAATTTTAAGGAACATATCAAACTATAGACTTTATTAAATGGATTTACAAACATTTCAGGATGTTAAGCTTTGTGTATAAAATATAAATTGGATAATAGAAGCAAACAACTGATAAACTAAAAACAGTATAATACAGTTGTATGGAAAATAAAAAATAATTAGTAATAAAATGAACAAAAGACATATAATACCACTACTCTACAAAAAAAAAAAAATGAGAGGAATGAAAGAAAACACAAATAAGTGGAGAGATATAATATATACACATGTTGGAAAACTCAGCATTTTTCAACATGCCAATTCCCCACATGTTCATGTAAAGAATTTAAAAATACCATTCAAGGAGGTTGGTATTCACAATTGAATTCTAACATTTTGCTTGATAATGCAATGTACCTACAATACTAAGGCAACTTTGTAAAAGAACAAAGTTAGACTATTAACACTGTGTATTTCCAAGCTTCAGTAATCAGGACAGTATGTTATTAGCCTAAAATTATAAAATAAAATCAGGATACAGAATAGAAAGGTTAGGAATAGACAAACACATGTAGAGTCAACTGATTTTCCACAAAAGAGGCTAAGTCAATTCAAATGGGGAAGGAAAATCCTTTCAACAAATGGTGACACATTAACTTGGTTAGCTATATTGAAAAATAAAAAACTAAAAAATAAGTTAAAAATATAAACTTTGACTCTCTTTCGCACGATTTAAAACTTTATTTAGTTGGACCATAAAAATAAGCATACACAATATTTTCAAAGGAAAATATTGGCAACTTAATGGAGAAAGGAAATGGAGAATTTATTCAAACAGACATCTAAAAAATGAAGATCACATCTAGAAATTAATTAAACATAAAAAAGTAACCCAGTTTTAAAATGAGTAAAAATTTTAGACATTATAAAAAAGAAGATATATTATGATCAGTAAGTACATGGAAAAATGTTCATAACCATTAAACACCAGTTAAATGAAAAATAAAATAACAAGATACCAGTTTGTGCAAATTACAATGGTTAAAATAAAACAAAACTTTCTACATCTAATATTGATGTGGTTGAGGAACAAATGTAACTCAAATACACAGTTGTTGGGAATATAAAATGCTACTATAATTTTGGAAAGCTTGTTTTTATGTTTTATAAAATTAGATATATATTTATATATATATTTACCTTATGATCCATTAATTCCACTCAGATATTTTCCAAGATAAATGATTTGATATGTTCACAAATATAGAAGAATGTTCATATTAGGTATTTCCATAATAGCCCAAAACTCAAATGTCCATCAATTGAAGAATGGGTAAAGAATTATGGAATATTCATACAATAGAATAACACCCACAATAAAAACACATAATTAATCTTAAAAACAATATGTTCTGATGAAATAAAAATTTGATTGGTAATATAGATTTTAGATTATTTTTTACCCATTTTTTCATTTAATACATAATTATTTTTCCCTTAGCCAAATGCCAAAATCTATGCCCTCATTGACATTTTACTTTATGGATTATTCATAATTTAATACAGTTCTAAAAATGCTAGAACTCAAATGAAAAGGATAAAGAGAAGCATATGATAAACATCCTAAATAGACAATAGACATAAAAAAGATGTCAAATGTCTATTCCTAATAATTTTGTATTGAAGTGAAATTCACAAAACAAAAATAATCATTATAAAGAGTACAATTCAGTGGCATTTAGTACACATAAAAGTAGCGCAATTATCACCACTAATTCCAAAATCTTTTCAACACCAGTAAAGAAGACCCTCTCCTGATTAAGATGTCCCTCCTCATTCCCCCTTTCTCAAGCAACTGGTATCCTGTAATCTGCTTTCTGTCTCTATGGATTTACCTATACTGGATATTTCATATAAATTGAATCACCAAATATATGACCTTTTACATATGCCTTCTTTCACACAACATAATAATTTCAAAGTTCATCCACCATATATCATACTTCATCCTTTTGTATGACTGAATAATATTGACATTGCATGGAGTTTTGGTCAGCCAAAATGGTGCTAATGCAAAGTACTAGAACTCTGTTGCCTTTTTAAAAGGGTATTTTTGGGGGTAGAAGCTTACAGTCACAAGGCCCTAAAGAGTCCAACACAAAGTACTTTCTCACCCAAAGTAATTGTCCATATGTTGAAGCAAGATGGAAGACAATGTCTGCCAGGGTTCAGCCTTTCTTCTTGCTCTTAAGGATCCATGGTGCCAGCTTCTTCTGATCTCAGCTGTAGGCTGGCATAAGGCTTGTCTCTCTCCCTGGTGCTCATTTCTTTCTGGGCTCAGCTGCTCTGTTCTCTTTACAAGGTCATCTGTAGACTATCAGGCTCATCTCCTTTCCTGAGGCCTTGGCAATGTCTAATGAGCTCTCTCTTCCTCTGCAGTGTCTTTTACTGTGTGTCTGCCCACCAAGGCTGTGGGGATTCAATGCCCTACTGACATGGATGAATCAAAGCCCAAATATTAATCTAATCAAGTAAACAAACACAAACTTTGATTTAATGCAATCAAAGGGTATCATGCCCAGAGGAACCGACCAGTTTATAAACATAATATCTTTTTGGAATTCATAAATAATATCAAACTGCCACACATGGATACAGCACATTTAGCTTACCTGTTGGTGAACATTTGTGTTTTTCCTATCCTTTGGCTTTGTGAATAGTGTTTTTTATGAACAATCTTATGAAAGTATGTATTTCAATACCTATTTTAATTTTCAGTTATTTGAGTATATATCTAGTAGTAGAATTGCCATATCATAGGTTATAATATTCAAGATTTTCCAGAGAAATACACACAAACATATACACACATGTATCATAGGAGGCTAATTATAGGAATCGGTTCCTGTGACTATGGGGACTGTTTAATCCAAATTGATAGGAAAAGCTGCAAATTGAAACTCCAATGAAAGTGATGTTGAATTCCCCAGAAGATGACACTGCTGAACCCTCAGTTCTTGCTTTAAGGCCTCCAACTGATTGGATGAACAGACTCCTTTCATTTATGTAGGCAATCTTCTTTGTTAAGTATAGGTGTAATCTGCCACAGATGGAATCAATTGAATAATGATTTAAATCTATCCACAAAATATCCTCACAATAACAATCATCCAGTGTTGCTTGCTTGACCAAATGATGGTGCATCATAACCTAGACCAGTTAACACATGAAAATAGCCATCAACCTCCACCCCCTGTCAACACATCAACCATAAACATCTAATTAAACCTTCCTTAATCTCTAAACAAATACAGTAATATAGTGTACTTTTGCTTAAAGTAATTCAACTATGCTGCATATACCTGGAAATGCACCAACTCTTTCCCCAGAATGTATTACAAGTCCTTGGGTGATATTCACTCTTATCCTTTATACCTTAACTTAAATACCATGGCATAAAGTTAATACAATGTATGTTACATGATGTAGCAGTTTGGCAGTTTGATGAAGTTATGAATTCCAAAAATAGATATTGGATTATGCTTGTAAACTGGTCTGTTAATCTGGGCATGATTAAGTTATGATTGGGGCCTTGACTGGGCCATGTCAGAAGGCATTGAGCCCCACTCCTTGGTGTGTGGGGTCTCGAAGATAAAAGACATGGCAAAGGACAGTGTTGGAGCAGTTTTGAGTTGGAGTTGTGATGTGGAGTCTTGAGCTGGAGCCCCGGGAAGTAGCGTACAGAGGAGCTTGGTCTTGAGGAAAGAGAGAAGGCCCTGGGAATAGAAGCAAGCCATTTACCTGATAGTCTACAGCTGGCCTTGTGGCACAAAGCAAGCCTAGCCCAGAGAGAGGCAAGACCCAGGAAGAAAGGAACCCAAGAAGCCTGAACCCTGGCAAATGTCAGCAGCTGTCTTGCTCCAACACATGGCAATGGACTTTGGTGAGGGAAGAAACTTACGCTTTATGGCCTGGTAACTGTGGATTTCTACCCCAAATAAATACCCTATATAAAGATCAATAGATTTCTGGTATTTTGCATCTGCACCCCTTTGGCTGACTAATACACATGATAAAGAGAAAACACACATATGTATGTCTGCATCAAAAAGGAAGAAATACCCATAACAATTACAGTCCTTGTTTATGCAACTGGTCACAAGGTCACAGTTCATAGTTATAACTACCTTCTTTTACTACCCATTCCATATTCTGTTTACTCTCAGCAAGCACCTCAGTGGATCATAGTTCTTTGCATGATGAGGTGACCCAAATCTTCATTCCTGAAGCATATGGGCCATTAATAGTCCTGCCTCAGTTGAGCTGTCATAACTTTCCATTGACTTTATTCACAGGGAATGGTAACCCTAACAAACATCCTAAGGGATCGCCTATATTAGTTTAAAAGCTTGCAGTTTTGAGGCTTTGGTAGTGTCCATATCAATGCATCATCAAGAGATGTTGTCTCACCAAGTTGTACTGTGGGCATCAGGCACATGGCAGGGCATAATGGGAGCACTCCTGGTCTCTCCTTCTCCTCCAGACTTACTTTCTCCCCATGCTCAGATATGGGATATCAGGCATATGGCTCATCTCTTCCCTCTCCTATTGAACCTCATCTCTTTCAGCCTCAAAAGGGCCTCTTTCTGTGCCTCTGTGCTCTCCTGATTCCAAACTCCATCCTCTGGGACCTATTTCTCAGCCTCTCAGGGTTTCTCTGTCTCTGCCACTTTTTTTCTGTTCTGAAGCTTTTATTCCTCCATTTATAAAGGACTCCATAAAAAGATGAAGACCCACACTGGGTCATGCTCTACTGAAGTGATCTAATCAAAAGGAAGTTCCCTTAAAAGAATTTAATCAAAAGGTCCCATTCACAATAGGTTTACACACACAGGAATGGATTAACTCTAAGGAAAATATCTTCTGGAGTCCAACCAGCTTCTAACTGCCACAGACATAATGCTATAAACACTTAATAGATTACAATATACCGGAAATATAACTTTTATATGCACTAGGAAACAAAAAAATTAATGTGACTCATGTTATTGCAATAGTTACTTTATTGTGGTAGTCTGAAACAGAACCCATAATATCTCTGAAGCATTCCTGTATATACACAATGGCATATGAAAAACGAAGTTATATCAAAAAAAAAAAAAAAAAAAACAAACAAACAACATGAGTGAACGTTATTCAAAATCAGTGAGATGTCCATTCAGGAAATAATATAATTGGGGCATTTATTGTTATCATGTTTTGTGCTTGTCATATCAAAGGACAAGGAATATACACAACTCATTTAGAGACATGGACTATGAAAGATCTGGTTTTAATTTAAAATCCTTTAGTTATTTATATGTGACTTCAAAAAAATGATATAATTTACCTGATCTTGGTTTACTCTGAATATACAAGTAGTAATATCTATTTCACGTGTATATATAAATGATATAATCATAACATAAGGTCTACTATATATTTGTCTTTGAATAACAAAGTAAAAAAAATCTAATGTAATAATTAAAATATCATGACTTTGAATTTTTCCAGTTTTATTAGATTGAGCTGACATAACTTATTTTTTTCCATTTTCACTTTAGTCATTGACTCTAAGTGAATGAGTACATTTAAATATGTGTGTCTCCATGGGACTATAGAGATCATCTGTGTTTTGTTCCTTTCCTTGAACTGACCCTTACCTTTTCTTACTGGGGTATATGTAGGGTGGCCTGGATAATTAACAGCTACTTTAAAATATAATTTTTTAAGTCTCTGATGATTTGGGGATAATCAATGAATTACATGCTACTCCTTAGGGAGCATCACAACTGGGGAGGGAAACTATAAATTTTTCCTACCAAAGGAAAAGGAAGCATGTTTTGAGAAAAAAAAAATTGACTCTTCATTAAAGGTGGGTTGATAAAAATTGTCTTTAATTCTGACGATCACTCGGATCTTGGGAAATTCTGGGAACTCCTGGCTTCTGACTGCAGACACTACTGTTACTGACAGCTGATTTCTTTAAATACCTCACTAATATTCATTATCTCTTTTGTTCATATGGCACAGATTCATTTGATTTATGTGACCTGATAGTGGCATTTGGGTATTACAAATGAAGATATTACAAGTTAGAAAAATCTGAAAATCTGAAAATTTCATGACTGATCTTACTAATAGAATCTATTAAGGTTAAAATTGTCAGATGAAATAAAGGGCATCCAGGTTCATTTGAATTTTAGACAAACAAGAAATATTTTCAGTATATGTCCTAAGTAATATTTGATAAATAAAAAATACTCTTTTAGAACAAGTATGTACCATACAATATTTCATAAACTGGGAATAAATTTTAGATAAGAATTTCTCATAAAAACCCTTTGAAGCTTTAGTTGCGGTTGTTTTTTGTGTTTTATTTGTTTGTTTGTTTGTTTGCACATGTTTTCCAACTCAGTAATAATTCTTGGGTCTGGATTTTCAGAATAGGCAATACAAACTGAGTAGACTGAAAAAGAAATAATATGCTTTTTATGAGTTACAGAGTTGTAGAAAAAGCCTGAATCCAAAATAATTCTAACTCATACTACCATGTCTAAAGATTGAAAAATCATCTTTTTCTTTTGCATAACTCTGTTATCCTTAAATGAAGGTATTAAAATGTACAGTCTAAGATTTTCATTACTGTTCTGAGATATTGTTTTCCATACCAGAGGAATGGTCAGGGTAGAAGAATCCAGACATTTTAAATGGTAGGCAGTAACTGAGAATGAAAATGGAGATAGACTCAAACACTAGAAGAATTCTTAGCAAAGCCTTCAAGACATCAAAGTGTTATATTCAGTATTGAAATATCAACTCCATTGCTCAATCCAGTTCATCTCCTATTATACAGCAGAATCCTAAAATAGCAGATCCCAGGAAATGGCAAGTTTGAGATACAGTTTTCAAAAGGAGATAGGCTTATAGTTAGAATGAAGCTCAATAGAGAACAGAGACAAACTCATCTAAGTAGAAGGGATGGAGGTGGCCCCAAAGTCAAGAATTGCCCTGTCCTTCAGTATTGTCAATCAGACTGGCAAAATAGACACCAAAAATTTGCAGATTCCTAGATTTCCTGTCACTTTCCTGAAAGTTCTAGCCAGCATAGCACTAAAAATCATCTCTCCTTGACAACTGCCTCATGTTGGTAACTCTAGACTGCAATTGTTCCAATCTTTAGGGCCTCCATAATAGTTGTGAAGGCTAAATCATCATAATAATTCTATCCTGCATTTTCTGTGACTAGATATAGTAAACTCTATTTTCCAGCCCAAATGAGAAATAATGCTCGCAAAAACCTTGGACTTCATTGAGTGTATACTGAATATGAGAGAAGTTTACAAGGGAATCCAACTGGATTAAGCTAAAGTTTCTTCACTAGTTTCAATCAGAGCATTTCCAACTTTGATTTACTGATTTGCCTTGTCAAAACATAGAAATGAAGACACCAGGATTTACCATGGAAATATTTGAAAATCACAATTCTATACTCCATAAATTCTTCATTGTAAAGTTCTAGAAATAAATTGATAGCTTGCAAAATATGGCATACTAAAAGCACAAGTAAATATTTTAAATATCTTGTAGGTCTTATCATTTCCACAATATTAAATTAGAGGAAATAGACATAATATTTAAATAGTCAAATATCTTAATATTGATATAAAGCATAAAATTTTGCAAGTATGCATCTATTTCTCATGGGACTGCAATTTTATACAAGTTGAGGGATTTTTAATAAAAGAGCAATAAAATATAAATGTAAATTTGGTCATAAATGTGAATATTATTTCAGAGAAAAATTAAACAAAAACAAATTTCAGATATGAAGAAACTATAATGGTCACATAATTAACAAAATCCATAAATTAAAATTTTAATTAATTAAATGACAAACACATCTCAGCTTACTAAGTAGTAGGAGAGCTTTAGAAAGCAATTCCACACCAGGAAAAGTACATGCCATTTAATGAAATATGTCACTGATTTCAACCATATAGATATACTCACTAAACCTCATATGAATTATTATTAACTAAATTCCCACTTAGTTGGTCCCCAGAAATATCTCCAGAAATTATAGTGCACTTTGTATTAGAAAAGTGCAATGGAGCAGAAGACAGAATGGAAAGAAAAGGTGGCTTTCTATCGGTCATGTTTATGATTATATGCTTTCACAATATATACAAAAACCAATCACTGTACGACCATGTTGCAAAAATCACATACAAGGATTGGCCATGCTCTGAGACTTAAATTTCATTTGATTCATCTTCACTGTGTATCTTTCGTTCAGAACATCAAAATGCCACAAGAAATCTCATGCAAATACCAATTATATTAAAGATAAACTGTGATTTCATTGTATGGATGAAAGAAGAGTCTAATATTTCTGTATTAACAAACTCGTATGTTTTTAGTATCCATGGATATACTCCAAATAGTGTTGATTCTATTTAGAGTTTAGTCAATTTTCTGTCTGTGCAAAATATATTTCATATGGATCCCTCAGTTTGGCGAAGAAGTTATTTTAACTTTAAAATCAGATATGGAGATCATTTTTCTATCTGCGAAGAAATATTCTCCATTTTGTCAACAAATCTTAAGATTAGATACTGTTACATGAAAACTAATAACAAATATTCTGTTTCTTTCCAGAAGAGATAACTGGATAAAATGGGCCAACAGAATCTGACAGTGCAGCCCGAATTCATTCTACTAGGAGTCACAAGGCGCCCTGAGCTGCAGGCGCCCCTCTTTGGGGTCTTTCTTATCATTTACATGGTCACAGTGGTGGGCAACCTGGGTATGATCATCCTGACCAAGGTGGACTCTCGCCTCCACACACCTATGTATTTTTTTATCAGACACCTGGCTTTCATTGATCTAGGTAATTCTACTGTCATTTGTCCCAAGATGCTGGTAAATTTTGTTGTGGATCAAAATACCATTTCCTATTATGCCTGTGCCACACAGATGGCTTTCTACATTATGTTTATTATCAATGAACTTTTCATGTTGTCGGCCATGGCCTATGACTGCTATGTGGCCATCTGTAACCCTCTGCTCTACAATGTTATCATGTCCCAGAGACTTTGTCATGTACTTGTGGGTATCCCCTACCTATACAGCACCTTTCAATCTCTGATGTTCACCATTAAGACTTTTACATTGACCTTCTGTGGCTCTAATATCATTAGTCATTTCTACTGTGATGAAGTTCCCTTGTTACCTATGCTGTGTTCAAATGCACAAGAACTAGAAATGTTGGCCATCACATTTTCAGCATTTAATTTGATTTCCTCCCTTCTGGTAGTCCTAGTGTCCTACATGTTGATTCTGATAGCCATATTTCACATGAATACTGCTGAGGGATGAAAAAAAGCTTTCTCTACATGTGGCTCTCATCTGACAGTGGTGGTTGTGTTCTATGGGACACTACTATTTATGTACTTGCACCCCAACTCTGGTCACTCTGTTGATACTGACAAAATAGCCTCTGTGTTTTACACTTTAGTTATCCCCATGCTTAACCCTTTAATCTATAGCTTAAGGAACAAAGAGGTAAAAAATGCCTTCCACAGGGTCTTTAAGAACATATTCAATATTTGTATTTGATATTCACTAAATTCAATATTTTCAATATCTTTCTAATAAACTATGGCCAAGGCAAATATACTTGAAAAATTTTTAATATAAACTTTAATTTAAAAGAGGTGTTAGATTACAAAAAAGTTACATCTAAAGTCTAAGGGATTCCCATGTACCCCACACCCTCTCCCACATCACCCCCCCCTTTTTTTTTTAATGTAGCAGTAAAATTTATTATGATGTATCTGTAAATGTCACCCATTTTAAAAATGCACATTTCAAAAATGACTCACTTGTGGTAAGGACTAACCTACTTACAGTCATACTCTAAAAAATAAAACCATCATTGTGACATTTATCAGTATTTCACACATGTAACAAATACTGAAGAAGGCAACTACCATTATTATAACTTCTTTAAAGCCAAAAACTTAAGCACCAATCAGAATTAAGAGAAACTTCAGAATGTTCACATTTACATGCATTTTTGACTGAACTTCCAAAGATTCCACATATAACAAAACCACAACTTTGCATCAAAATGAATATCAAAAACTTTTAAGCCTTGTGAAAAACTTACTCTAAAGAAGCAAGGAAAACAGAGTGAATAGTAACAGCAATATATTTCAGGAGAGAAAGCAATACTTATTTCCTTTCTCATAAAACAAAGGCCAATGAGTCGACATTTTAATAACACTGGCCAAGTTATCTACTATTCAAGAATTTGCTTTCCAAGTTATGTCTTTAAAATGTATCCATTCATATATTTGGATTAAATTAAATTTATACATCAAAAACATTTTGCTCAGAATTCTATTCTTAAGCATAAACCATAACTTATCAAAGCATAGTCCAAACACTATACAATAATGCTACCATTTAGATTTATATGTATCATCTGAAAAACTTACAAACAGGAGTTTTGCCCTGTTTCTCCAGAATAAATATCCTTATGTCTAAAACTCTAAATGATAATTTAAAAAAATAGATTCAAATAATTCATTCTATGCATTTTCCTCCTTTGGGCTTGATAAAAACAGAGCCATCTGGTGTTGGAGCACCATCTTCCTTCTCAGTTACAGTCTCTACAGTCCCAGAAGCAGACACAGTAACCATAGTTTTATTTGTTGAGGCTGTCTTCTGTTTCTCAGCAATGGCTGCGCAAACAGCAACCATCTCATCACTTTCAATGTCATAATCAGGAATTGACTTTGGTGAGAAATCTGTTACTTCTACTTATGACTCACTCTTTTTAATCCTCTGTGCCACTGTCTGCTTCTCCTGGAGTGTTCTTGCCAAAGACAGGTCTTCTTTCCATATTTCAGGGTTCACTGGGTAGATATGAAGTGCTACTTGAAAACTTTGAACTGCTTCATCCATTTTGTCATTCAGCTCTCTGTTGTCATATTGTTCTATTGTCTGTCTTCTTATGCTTTAGTCTAACTTTCCTAATAATCTTCGTTTCTAAACTCTTCTCCAAATTGCACACCCTTGTTTTTCCCTTTCAGGCTGCAGCACTCCCTTTAGTATCTCTTGCAAATCTGGTCTTTTGGTAACATATTCTCCCAGATTTTGTTTGTCCTTGAAGGCTTGGAACTCACTCTCATTTTGAAAGGACAGCTTTGCTGCATACAGAATTCTTGGCTGGTGTGAAAATATTTTTAATAGGCACAGTTTCACTATCTTTGACTCCTATACAAAGACTAATTATAAAGCACAAATAGATTGTTTCCCTTATATTCAGAATTTAATTCTTGTAGTTAGATAACAATTAAATATCACTCCCAAGAGAAACAGACTGACAGGAGACTTATATTATTGTATAAATATTAAGAGTCTTATTGTAAAAATTGGCTCACAGGAGAATGAGGATTGGCAAGTCTGAATTCTATATGACAGGCCACAAGTTGGAAATTCTAATGAAGGTGATGACGAATCCCACAAAAGGAAAGGGCTTGCTGAAGTAGTGATAAAAATTCTTCTTTATGATGGCTGAAATCCTCAGTTCTTCCTTTATGGCCTGCAACTGACTAGATGAGGAGACTCCTCTAATTGCTAAAGGCAATGTCCTTTGTACTTTGTAGATGATGGTTTGAAGCTGTATGTACCCCAGATAAATAGGTTCTTAAGTCTAATCCATTCTTGTGGGCATGGACCGTTTTAAGTAGAACCTTTTGATAAAGCTACTCCTGTTAAGGTGTCACACATCTCAGTCAGAATGAGTCTTAATATTCTAACTGGAGTACTTTGTAAGAGAATGAAATGCAGACAAAGAGAGAAGTCATGAAAGCAAGAAGCTGAGATAAAAAAAAAATCCAGTAGATAAAGGAGAAACCAGCAGATGCCTCCATGTCTCTTGCCATGTGGCAGAGAAGTCAAGGATCACTGCCAGCTGGTCTTCAAGAAGAAAACACCGCCTTGATAATGCCTTGGTTTGAATATTTTCCTGGCCTTAAGATGTAAGCTAATAAATTCCCTTTATTTAAGCTAAGCCTTTTCATGATATCTGCTTTCAGCAGCCTAGGACACTTAAACAGATGTAATCAAATGACTAATGACTTAAGTCCAACTATGATATATCCTTACAGTAACAATCAGGCCAGTGCTTGCTTCACCAAACAATTGGATACCATAGCCTAGCCAAGTTGATTCTGATTATATGATTCCTTATATGATTTCATAGTACCTCATTCATCCTCTGATGGGAAACATTATATTCTTCATCTATAAACTCTATGCATGTTTATTTAAGTTTTGTTTAAGGACATTGATTTTCTCAATCTTCTTTTCATTTTGTTTTCTGACCCTAAAATAAAGAGTAAACAAAATCGAGACAAAGATTTATTTCTATCTCCTGATGACACAATGAAGTATATTTTGTCCATCACTCATCAGTCATTTCTACTATGATGTTCATTTCTTATTTTCTATGCAGTCTTCAAACACATGTGAAACAGACTTGACAACTTTGATCTGTTGGCAGTAAATCTGATTTCCTTCCTCATGAGAAACTTAGTGTCCCATGTGCTGATTCTCATGGCCATGTTCCAGATGCAGATATCTGTTAGGAAAGACATGAATGTATAGTGAGAAGAGGAAAAATGGCAGGTGGATGAGAGTTGTAGAAACAGGGCAAAAAAGAAATGTAGGATGCTTGACTGAAATTACTAAAAAGTTTATTAAAGGTGATAATTGGTAGATAACCTAATGTTGAAAAAGTGATGTATGAACTAGGAACAAAAGGAAAATGTTGACATATTTTCATATTTATATTTTTGTTACAACCCTGAAGGGCATGAGTTGGTGCAGCCACAAGACCAAAAAATACACCTGGTACGTCGTCAGTCATAAGCTTTATTGGGCCTTACGGACGGGAAAGAATCTCTGATGGCAGCGGGTCAGAGAATGAAGATAACGCTCAGCAAAGAGATGAGAAAATGAGAAGTGATATATAAGGGGCTTCAGAACAAGGACGTTCCCCAGGGCATGAGAACAGAGTTCCTGCTAGGGTCACATGAAGTGTACACATAGGGTGTGGTGATGTTTCAACTAGCTCATAGGAAGGCCATTTACTAAGGACGCTTAGTGTTTTGGGAAGATTATAGTTTATGATACCATCGATGCATTCTTTTCCCTCTGGGGAAGGTTGTTAACCTTTAACTTAGGTCTAGGTCATACAGGCGGCTATGTGCTGAGACCTTAGGAAGGCCTGGGTCCTCACAGTTTTCAGTGGATTGGAAATATTGTACTGGCAAAATCCAACATGTCAACAGGAAAAATTACTCCAGGATATTTTGTTTTATTGGTTAACATCCAAATACTTTTGGAAAAGGCACTCTGAAGAAAATGGTGCCTTTCATTAATAGAGAACTATAAATGGAAGATGAGACAAATTCTACTGAATTAATATACATTCTATTGATGTAATACTTTTCCGATTAATATATATCTTTGGGGGGACAAATATTTGTATCATTTCAATATCATTTCAAATTCTTATTCCTTTCAAACAAACAAATAAACCAAATATCTTCTTATTTTCAATACTTTCTTCATCATAGTCAAGTAATTATAGGGACTCAGTACAAGAGAAAATTCTCAGCCAACTTCAATAATTTACACAAAGATGAAACTTATCAAAGGTGAAGCACAGTTGGACTTTCTGCTTTGACTTAACATAGACAGTTTGCTAAAACCATAACTTCTAAAATGGTAAATAATATGGCTGCTATAGCAAACATGTAATTAAAATTTAACACAATGCTAACAGACCTTTGTTTTTGGTCCAGGGTCCACATAGACATTTAGCTTCAACTCTAGGAGATGCTCACATATTTACATCTAAATTGGAATTTTACCTTCATATACTTAAAAATTAAATCATATTTGACAGAGCTACAAAATATACATTATATTTAATAATGAACTAAGATAGAAACACTATCAGAGATATGAAATGGTTGCATTTTTGGGGAAGAACTGAAAGAGTTTGAGGAATTAGAAACTTCAATATTAGAAAAGTTACTCTAGTAAATCAGAAGTAACACACAATTATTTATTTGGGATCATATCACTATTTTATAAATAAAATTAGAGATTTAGGGATAGTTTTAATTTAGATTGTTAAAAAGTATAATACTATTATTCTATGTGTGGTTTACACATAATATAATATTATGTATATGTATAGCTATCATAAAAATAATATTTAGGGTATGCAAAATAAAAATCAAGTAAATATGATATAGGGATTTAAGACAATAAAAATCAATAAAAAGTAATTAAAACAGCAATTAATTAAAAGAGCTCAAGAACATTGATTTCAAATGAAAAAAAGTTTGTATACATGCATACACACATGCATATAAATATATAATATGAACTAAATAGGCAATGACTAAAATAAACTAAACATTGGGTGGGTTTTTATATCACTTATTTTTTTCCATCCTGTGGCTCTTATGAAAAGTACTTCTATGAACATTTTGTATAAGTACCTGTTTTCAAATCTTTTGTATATGCACCTAGTAGAGGACTGGTGGGTCACATGGTAATTCTATTTTTAACTTTTTGAGGGGAGACCTAACTGGTCTCACAGCAGCTGCACAATGTTGCAATGATACAAAAAGTACAAAGATTCCCGTTCCTCTACATCCTCTCAAACACTTGTTCTATTAATTCCTGCTTGTGCTGAATCTAAAGATGAAACCCTAGGCAGATAGCCAGGAATCCTAACTAAAAAGAAAAAACCAGATTCTTGCCAAAACATGCTCCTTATCAATACCTTCCTCTCCTATTTGTAAATTATTTTTTTTGTCTTCCAGGCAGTTAAATTTAACCGCAGTCACAGTCACTGACAGAGCATTGTCAGACATAGACATATTGCACCCTTGCCGCTACAATGATCCCTGAGACACTAGGAACAAAAATCACTTTCCTTGGAATCAAGATTATGGAAATAAAGAGTTGCTGGAAGAAATAAAATGTGAAGGGTCCCTCAAAAGGCAGATAAGATTTGGCCTGTCGGTATATTTCTACAATATATAGGCAATAATATAAACAACCGATCAGAATATGCCATCCTGAATCCCCATCACTATCCCCACCTCCATTTGTTTCCATCTTATAATTCTTCTTTAGTCCTGGGTTCAGGGAGACAGATTTGAACTTGCCTTCTGTCTCCTTGCCAGTCAACTCTCCAATAAACCTCTTTCTTTTCCCCAAATCCCAATGTTGTGATATTGATCTCTGTGCATGTCAGGCAGCAAGCTGCTGCTCAGTAACAAAGATCAGCAGAAGGCAAAAGCTTAGCGTCTTCTCAGGTATTTTCTGAGCATGTGTCCTGTCCTGGGCATCTTGGGCTCTCTCAGATTTTTCTTTATGCACAGTGGCTTTTCAAAAAATCTTGAACCTCCCTCCACTGGGTCTTTTCTCCCCAGCATACAGTATGTCTATTGTTAACTTCAACTGTAATACTTTGCCACAGGTGGCAGGGATGTCTTCCTTTGCCTTTTGATATTTTCCAGGAATACCTTCTATTTAGCCACTTTTCCACCCCATGAGACTTCTAAGTTAGACAAAACAAAGGCAAGTGCTTTGAACATGCTTAATCTCCAAACAGGACCAAATAGACAAAAACCATTCCTTGATAATAATGTCTGTTCTGCTAATTCCAGAACCAGTTACCAACACTGGGAGCACAGGCTGCAATGAAAACACCACCACTGTGCCTGGGAGGGTAATGGAACAAGGCTGCGTTAAAGTGGTATCAAATT
Organism: Tolypeutes matacus; assembly: GCA_026826555.1. Taxonomy (NCBI): domain Eukaryota; kingdom Metazoa; phylum Chordata; class Mammalia; order Cingulata; family Chlamyphoridae; genus Tolypeutes; species Tolypeutes matacus. The sequence goes on from JAKSZT010002772.1 coordinate 689,879, forward strand.
CTCCTACCATGTTTATGTCAACATTTTCTTGATTGAGCATATACTTGGTAGCTGTAAAGCTCTGGTTGTTTTCAAGAGTTCCAAGTTGATTCTAACAATTTTTGTTAATATTTTTTTTGGTGTTTCCGTGGTGAGACATGGACTTCCAGCTTCCAACGCTACCATTTTAAATGGAGTTGCTCCATTAATAATCATGTTAAGACCACAAAAGAAAATAAGAAAAAAAAAGGTACACATTAAAAAATATTAAGGGTTTATTGAACATTTTAAATTTTCAAATTAACATATTTAATTGTTCAGCCCAGATAGGAAAGTCAGGCCATTCACTAATTTCAGCAAAAATTCATGAAAAAAATTATTTCAGATATTTATAAATTTATCTTATATATATTTAGTGGGATAGAATGTCATATATTACACTGAAATCATGCCATATCTACCATGCTCTGGACTTTACCCATCCCTACACAACATAATGTTCGGTATTTTTAGGTAAGCCTTACCAGACTTCAATCACAATATGCAAGCCTCAGAGGTGTACCAAAAGGCTGTTGCATTTTTAAGAAAGTTTCACTTCACACCAAAATTTAGGAAGGCATATAAATATTTCTAGTCAAAATGCTCTCAGGTTATGCTCCTGTTCTGCTAAGGAAGAAGTATAAACTCTAAATGCTCTGCAGAAGTCATTTTATTAAATGTTTTGCTAAGGAAGAGGCAAAAATTCTAAATGCTATGCAAAGGCAGTTTTATTCAATCAAATGAGTTTCAGGTTATATTAAATGATTATAACAATTGTGCAATCACAAAAAAGAAGAGTAATTAATTAAAAACATAGGAAAGAATTAAAGTATATACAACCACTCATGAAATTGGGGGGAAAACTCAACATCTGAACTCTCACATGGCCGGGGGGGTCTCTTTGAGGCAGATCAGAGTCCTGATTGGAAAAACGGTCTCAGGCAGAGAGTCCCATCTTGAGTGAGGCTCCGACTGGTAACTTGGGGACCATCTTTTTTAAGGGGTTCCGAACCTCAGAACTCCAGTCAGTCTTGCAACTCGTGAGGAATGACCTCATTGAAATAACTGAATCTATCCGGCGGGGAGTGGTCAGCCCTCCACAGGAGAGACATGGTGCCTGGAGGGGTCTTTGTTTGACTCTATTTGGGGTACACTGAACAGGAACATAAAGATTTTTAGCTTTTAGTTTTACAGGGGATATAAACAGGATGTGTAAATATCACGTTTGGTGACTTGATCCTTCTAAACATTTGTTTTTTAGGTAATGGATGATGGGATTGCCTGCACAGAAATGTTATAACATTCCGAAGACAAAGGACAAGTTAATCATTCACAATTCTAGGCTAAAACAGCAGTGACTATTGATTAGAAAGCTTATGAATTCATAATTCTTGATAATAATTTTCTTATAGTACATCAGCTCCCTTTCATTACAGAGCAGTTAGGGTCAGACTTAACCTCCACCACAAATAGCTAGAAAAACTGCACAAAGTGTAGGAAACAAAAGTTTCCAAAACAGGTAGAACTGGGCTGTGACTCCAAAGAGATAAGAAAGAAAGAAGATGAGCCCCTAGATATTCTTGGCTACCTGCCTCCTTACTGGATTCCAGTGCAATTCAAAGCAGTAAACAATGGGCTTCTTGAAAAGAGGAAACAAATTCTAGATTCTGTGGAAGCGTGACAGTCAAAACTTAAAGGACAGAGTACCTTTGAGGAGGGAACTATTCAGAGAATAAGCTTCACAAGTCTAAAATAGGTTTCCTTCAGTTTATGGCTCAGTGCTAATTGTGCATACTTGCAGGGAAACTCCACATGCTGTGAAAAGAATGACTAGGAATGTATCCGCTGTACAGATCACAGAGCTCAGAGATACTGCTTTAGAGTTCCAAAGAGCTAGAGAGCACTCGTTGAATACCAGGGCATCCAGTAAAGATCCTAGAGGAACGATTTACTTTATATCTACGCATCTAGCTTGAAAACAAGCTTCAAAAAGAACAATGAGACCCCTGGTTAAAAAATCAACACTGTTTTTAAGCACACGACAAAATATAACATGCATTAACATAAAATTCACAATATTCAGCAACTAATCCAAAATACTACTCATATGAACAAGTAGGAACAAGTTTTAGTCAATTAACAAGATACTGAAATAACTGTTGTGACAATTAGCAGATATGAACTTTAAAACAACTATTAAAAATATGTTCAGTATGCTCAGTGATTTAACAGAAAACAAGAGCAAAAGGTGAACATTAAAAAAAAAAAAAGATTAAGAAATAACCAAAAGGAACTATAGAGATGAAAATACAATATCAGGTATGAATATAAAATTATTGAATGAGAATGAAAAACAGATTATACACTGAAAAACAAAATACAAGTAAATATATTACAATATAGATTATACAAAATGAAGTCAGAGAGAAAACAAAATATTGAAATAAACACAACAAAAAATTAGTCTCAGTGATCTGATTAACTATATAAGGTATCTAACATGTATTTAACTATAGGCCCAGGGGAAAAGAATAGAATAGGGCAGAAAAAAATATTCTTGGCAAGAATTTTTCCAACTTTATAAAACAAAACATGTAAAATCCCAGAGATATAAGGGCTGAAAGAACACCAGACAGGAAAAATAGAAAGAAAACAATGCCAGAGCACATCACAATCAAAATTTCTGAAAATCAAGACTAAAGGAATCCAGAGATAAAAGATACACTGCATACAGATGAACAAAGAAAAGAATGGCCACAGATTTCTTGGCAGAAGCAATACCAAGCACAAGATATTATCTTATGTCAACCTGCAGTCTATATCCAGCAAAATCCCTATTAATGGATGTTTATATTAAATATTGCATAATTTCTTTTTTGGGAAGTTATTCTTTCATTCACTTATGCATTTTATGTGAATGTGTATGTGTTTGTGTGTAGTGTACCTCTTATGATAATGATTTTGTATACCTAAATCACTCACAAAAGCATATTTCTGATGTCCAGTGTTTGGTAATATCATAAAATTTATTTATTGTTAGAATCAGGTACAAAACACTTCTAACTTTTTCCTAATGGGATTTTTGGAGAATAATTAACAGAAATCAAAGACACTTTCCCTTGAGGTAATTGTATGCCTTGTGTTCATCCTTGAATCAAAGTAAAACTTCAAGAAAATGAGCCTCAAGGGGCTAGACAAACACTTAAATCCTTCTTGCAACAATGAGGTTTAAAACTGAAAGAGGCCATAGCTGATTCTCCATTAAGGTGAGTATAAAGCAGGTCTTGGAAACTTTCTCAGGACATGCAGCACAAACTGGCCATCTCCAATATCTTGAATGGCTTATGCTCTGCAAAACTGCTTCTTTGATTGCAATCTTTATTTCATCAATAGAATTAATATTCAGGGTAGACTTCTAATACAGTGCTTTTGTGTTACTTATAACACCTTTGTGTTCAAACTATCTTATGCTTCAGCCATCTATTTCAACATGGATCTTTGTCTACCCTTATTTCCAGGTGTCCTTCTTGTTACACTCTTTATTTCCTGTCTACTGAGGGTACCTTAAAAGGAGAGGCAGCATGTCATGTTTATGAAAACCTGTTCTCAAGGCAGAATGCTTGTATTTGAATCCTGACTCCACCACTTATTAGCTGAGAGATCTAGACTAAGTTATTTAACTGTCTGTGCTTCTATTTCCTTACTTTCAAGTGAGGTTAGAAACATCACCCACCTACTATTGTTATTATAGAGATTGCATGAGTTAAGGGAAAGTGCTTTAAAAAGTGCCTGGCACAAAATGAGATCTCAAATAGTAGTGTCTGATCATTTGTATTCTTATTTTTACTTGGCCTCTTTACATAAAGGGTTCAAGAATAATCAAAACAACTAGGTCCTTGGTGTGCAGAAGTATGTATGATTGAGGAATAATTCGGTATGATCTTTTTTAGGAAGTAATGGGGATTGAACCTGGGACCGCATTTATGTGAGGTGCGAGCTCAACCACTGAGTTACATGAGCTCCACAGGGGGCATAATTCTGAAGAAGAGATTCAATCTGCAGAAACAACTGGCAGATGAATGCAGACTATGAAATTATTAACAGAATTCTAAAATCAGCATATTATAACATCAGATTTATATTTTTATAAGAAGCTGATTTCATAATGAGAATTATTAAAACCCATCTTTAATGGTCAGAAGTTTCCTAATCACCACCTGATTCCTCACTTCACCAATAGTTTGGAAAATCTCTTTATGCCTTGCTACTTTAAATAGGTGCAATGACTGTCAATAAGATAAGGATTATGGTTTAGGTGTAGAGGTATGTTTTACAAATTACTTGAAATTTTTAAAAGCTGAAATATAATAGATATATCTTTTGTCAGACTTAAAAGGAATTTGGGTGAAAAGAATTAAGTCCCTGTAGATGTATCAAAACAGCCACATAAAAACACTTAGCCCCTTCTAAGGCATACTTGAATTGAGTTTTGATGTGTGTAGTTTTGGCCTGATGGATTGAGGAATCTCTAATTAGAATCTGAGACAGAGAAAATTCCCGAGAGCTTGTACATTATGTGGTATGTTCTCTCAGAGGTAGTATGTTAACTACAACAAGTACTGATTTTATGCCTTACACAGGTTCCCAGGATGATCCATATGGAAAAACGGAATCGTACTGCAGTGACCCAAGTGTCTGAATTTATTCTCATGGGTATCACGGATGAGCCTGGGCTGCAGGCCCCACTCTTTGCAACCTTTCTTGTCATATACTTGGTCACAGTGATAGCCAATCTGGGCATGATTATTTTGACCCATTTGGATTCCAAGCTCCACACACCTATGTACTTTTTCCTTAGACATTTGTCCATTACTGATCTTGGATATTCCACTGTTGTTGGTCCGAAAATGATGGTAAACTTTGTTGCAAAAAAAAATACAATTTCCTACAATTGGTGTGCCACTCAGCTAGCAACCTTTGAGTTTTTCATTGTCAGTGAACTGTTTATTCTTTCATCAATGGCCTATGATCGCTACGTGGCCATCTGCAAACCTCTTCTCTATGTGGTCATCATGTCAGAGAAAGTACGTTGGGCTCTAGTACTTATTCCATATCTCTACAGCATATTTGTGGCCCTATTTGTCACAATTAAGTTATTTACATTGTCCTTTTGTGGCTCCAACATCATCAGTTATTTTTATTGTGATTGTCTCCCTCTAATATCCATACTCTGTTCTGACACACATGAATTAGAAGTGATCATTTTGATCTTATCAGCCTGTAATTTGTTCCCTTCCCTCTTAATTGTTCTTGTATCCTATACATTTATTTTTGCGTCCATCCTCAGAATGAACTCAGCTGAGGGAAGGTACAAAGCCTTCTCTACCTGTGGCTCCCATCTGACATCAGTGGTTGTGTTCTATGGTACCCTATTTTTTATTTACCTGCAACCCAAATCCAGCCATACTTTTGACATAGATAAAATGGCCTCTGTGTTTTACACCCTTGTTATCCCTATGTTGAATCCACTGATCTACAGTCTGAGAAATAAAGAAGTAAAAGGTGCTCTAAAGAGAATCTTAACTAATTAATGCAAAATTCCCACTTAATATTGTAATGTTATGTTATGAAGATAGAAGAATATTTGTTTAATATTATGTTAGACTAATTACAGATTAGAAACTAAAAGTATTTGATCAGATTGTTTTTTATATTTACTCTTTTTCTGAACAAAACACTTTCTTTTTCTATCTCCCTATATACTTCTTCTTCACTTCAATAGAAATAAATATAGCAAACAGAAAATGTAAGTGCTCAAAGTTTTTCAAGGTCACATTGAAATCTATATTATTTATGAATAAGGCAAATCATACCAAATTTTGTGTCTAATTTAGCCTTGCTGCTGTAAATTGTCATAAATACTCAAAACAGAGCAAAATTAACCAGAAATTTAGTAATATATATTTTATAACAGTCACTGTGTATTGAAGATAAGTAAGATCAAATCATGAAAAACATGTAGGCTAGATGGGAGACAGGAAAGTAAGTAAATGTGTGATTATAACATAACATGGAGAGGACAGTTTCAGGAATAATGCCAAATGATAAAATAAAGCCTGCTCCCTGTGAATGAGGTTTTCAGTCATATAGAACCAATACTTTACCTCTCTAGGAAGTAGTGGGCATTTGAGAAGGAATTTAATCTGGGGCCATGAGGAAAGTGCTTGGTAATTCTAGGTCTTTGTTTACAGATCCTCACACTAATGCTTCCCTTTGTTTATATACGTCTCCTGAAAAACAAGCTGACTTAGGGTTTGCAAACTCATGAGTGATTTACCTGGTTGTTTAGTGGAGTAATGTCTACATGTTTAATGGTCAGGTAGTGATAATACAGATTAAAGATTCTAATGCACTCAAAGGTTAATTGTGGGTTTTTGTGTCTTTGTTGTCTCCTTCTTGAGCTTGTATACACAGAGACACTACCTTTCACAGATTCTGCTAATAACAGTGTTTCCTTACCATTGCCTACTCACTAAGCAAATGAATTGCCTCTTTATAGAGGCAAGAATGACTCTTAATAAGGCAAGAATACCTTAACATTCTTCTCACTGTTTGAATAAGCATTATTCAAATTTTTAAAATGTATGTATTAATCCAATCATGCTTGTTAAAATCTGCACTAGAATTAGAAGTGAAAATTGTAAAGAATCAAATCAAAATGCAAACCATGGTCTCTTGATTCCACACCCATGTTCTTCACTTATGTTTCCTCTTTTTTAGCATACTGGATTTTACTTTACTGAAAACATAAATTGAGTATAATGAAAAATATTAAATTGCTTTCTCTAATCAAATTTATTCTGTTTATTTTGTTAACTTCAACTCCTGCACCTAAAGATATTTAATGTTATGACTGAATCTAAGGATACTTAATGTTATGAATAAATTTTATTTTCTAGTTATGTTTTATATTATACAGTGAAGATTTAATATTTGATCATGTATCTTTTTTTCTTTCTCAAATCCTTTCATTTCCATCTATGGGAGTCCAGTGGGTACCCTTGCCCTGGCTCCCCTAAGGAAAGTTTAGCAAGCAGCACACAGCCATCTGCATACCCAAGTACACAATTTAAAATGTAACAAACCTCCCCAAAGGGAAACAATGTACAGATAGAATCATAGACTACAATTTTCTCTAGGCTGTACAGTTAACATCATCAGCCCCACTGATGTGCTTCACGAAACCTTAGCAAAAACTCTGTAATGAAATGTCTTTGTTCTGAGATTCAGTATATTGCCCCCCATTTTCCTTCCTCTTTGCATAGCACTATCTTCATTCTCTGGACCTCTGCCACCAGAGAGAATCCTTCCTGTCCATAAGTCCCAGTAAATAAAGCTCATGTCTAACACATTGCTAAGTGCGTTCTTTGGTCTTGCATCTGCCTAGACCCGCGCCTTTCAGAAGCTGGGTTGCAACAATTGGTGAGCCAGCCAGGAGACTAAAGGACCACTGGCAGCACAAGCATGAGCTCAGGGAAAGGAGAATTCACAGAGGAAGTCCTGGTTTGGCCTATGATGCCCATGTGGGGAAGGGTGGCTACCCTCCAGGATGAGTGGGGACTGCCAAGAGAATATGGGGATGCCTTAAAAAATTCTGCAGGTATACTGGCTGTACTATAGCAGGTAGCAAAGCAGCTACATTTAAATAAGAAAAAAGGAGACTGCCAGATAGTGGTGGCCATAGCATGGCCCTTGTTAAGAGCTTTGCAGGTCGATACTAAGGCAGAACAAGTGACAAAGCCCTCTGTGTGCCCCTTAGAAGAAAAACTAAAGTTAGAAAAGGACTTATGCCTGACACAGGCAAAGATAAAAGATTATTTAACCAATTGCCTGCACTGAGTAATGATAAGTTAGAATCCCTGGCTTGGAGATATGCCCAAGCTTTGGGCCATAGGTTGCTTTGAGTCCAGGTCTGGGAGATATTAACCACCCCTGGGTAGGAGCTTATGCCATGGGACCCTGTGGACGCCTCCTCAGATAAAGAAAAAGAAGAAGAATGGGAAAAGGGCTAGGTGTAACAAAATAGAGAAATGTAGGCTGGGGAATTCAAAATCATAGTTTGTAATTCCCCAATTTAAACTTTTAACAGCCTTGAAATGAAGGTAATTAATCCAATTACCCAATTTCAGTAAGTTTAAAAAAGTCCTTAAAAAGCATGAAAAGATCTTTTCTAAATTATGACAATTATAATATATATCCCAGAACCTGGCAGTCGGTATGCTTTTAAGGTTATTCACAATTTTAAAATTTCATTAAAAAAAAAAAAAAAAAAAAAGCTTTAAGGAAGAAAGAAAAATATTTCTTGCCTAAACTATAATTGTTCTAATTTTATTTAGCTTGGGTGTAATCTCCCGAGGTTTATAGGAAACTAATAAAATAAATTAGCCATTATATTATTAAATCTTTAAAATAATAAAAATTGTAAGTCCATGTTTAATAAAATTTAGATGTGTCCTAAATTGAAATGACTAGTTTTCACAGATCAAAATAAGAAATATGGGAAACGGATGTGGCTAAAGCAATTGGACTCCCATCTACCATATAGGAGGTCCAAGGTTCTATTCCCGGGGCCTCCTGGTGAAAGGCAAGCTGGCCTGCATGGCAAGCTCGCCCGAAAGGAGAGTTGGCCCGCGCAGAGTGTTGGCATGCGCGAAAGTGCTGTCCCGCCAGAGTGCTAGCCTACACAGAGAGCTGGTACAGCAAGATTATACAACAATAAAAGGCAGAGGAGAGACAATAAGAGATGCAGCAGACCAGGGAGCTGAGGTGGTGCAAGAGATTGAGCACCCCTCTCCCACTCCAGAAGTCCCAGATCCGTTCCTACTGCCACCTAAAGAGAAGACAAGCAGACACAAAAGAACACAGAAAGCAGACAGAGAGCACAAAAACAATGGGGGGGGGGGGACAAATAAATAAATAAATGTTTAAAAAAATAAGAAATGTAAAACAAACACGTAAATGAACAAAAGTAAATTTCAGGTCACTAATTGTAATTTAATAAACATATTTAAAAGTAAAAGTAACTTACAGTTATAAAAAGTTTGCAGAAGCATTTTCTAAACTGAAATATTTAAATAGATAATTCCAGGAAGCCATTATTAAATAAAAACCTAAATTGATATCTGTGGCAGTTTGATGTATTTATGAATTCCAAAAATATAACTGGATCATTCTTGTAAACTGATCTGTTAATCTGGGCATGATTAGGTTAGGATTAGGGCATTGAGCCCCACCCCTTGGTGGGTGGGGAATCGAATATAAAAGGCAAGGCAATGGACAGAGTTGAAGCAGTTTTTGAGAAGCAGTTTTGATGTTGGAGAAAAGGCCCCAGGAGAAGAGAAGCAAGCCGTTCGCCTGATAGTCTACAGCTGACCTTGTAGAGGAACCAAGAGCTAAGCCCGGAGAGAAACACAGCCCTGGGAAGAGAGGAACCCAAGAAGCCTGAACCCTGGCAAACATCGGCAGCTGTCTTGCTCCAACACGTGGCAATGAACTTTGGTGAGAAGAAACTTATGCTTTATGGCCTGGTATCTGTGGACTTCTACCCCCAAATAAATACCCTTTATAAAGACCAACGCATTTTTGGTATTCCACATTAGCACCCCTTTGGCTGACTAATACGGTCCACAACTTCAATTATTTTTGAGTCTCAAATTCATTTCTCCATCTTACACATCTCCTCTCAGATATACAAACTTATATTTAAATACCCAGTACTGAGTTCAAATTGGATGCTTTAAAGACACCACTAATTCTATATGTCTAAGACCAAATTCTCAATATCCTGTCCCAATATTTGTTCCTTGTTCTGTGTGCTTTATCTTGGTGAATGGCACAAACTATCCCACATACCATGCAAATAAAATACTAGTATTTATCCTTGACCCCTTCATCTTTATTCCTAAATTTTATATCTATTTTACTTCCTGCATATTGCCCTGATTCATGTTTCTCTTCTATCTCCACTGACACTCTCTAGCCACACGTAACATAATTTCTAGACTGTTAGAATAGCATTCTAATTGATCTCCAATGAACTTTTGAAATAAAACCTTATTGAATGTCCCCACAGCTTCAAAAAGTTTCACTGACTTGCTGAAATTCCGAAAATAATGCCAGATTCTATACAATAGTCTGCAGGGCCAGCACAATCTGACCCAGACTTCCTGCAGCAATGCTGCTTTGCTCTCCCTCCAACTCCTCTATGTTTTAGCCACTCTAGCTTTCATTCCCTTCGGCCAATGTTCTAAGTATCTTCTTGCAACAAGACTTAGAATGTTGTTTTCCACCCCTTTTATGAATCCTTACTTCAAAATTCAAACCAAGTGCCATTTTCCAAGGGAAGCTTTCGTTGGAACCTGAGCTTTGTTGGATTCCTCTTTATATTCTCTCAGCACCAAATAACCTCTACTTGGAAGGAATTCTCACAATTTACGATTATATGCTCCTTTGTGTAACCATTTATTTTAGGGTCTCCCTCAGTCGAATGTATGCTCCTTGAGGGTAGAAACCATATCTTTTTTGCTTACCACTGTGTCTCTAATTCCTAGTAGAGGTGCTGTTATTAAAAAATAAATAAAAATTAAACGAATATTTATTAAATAAACTTGTGTCATTCAACAAGATACTCCTGTACAATGTGATTTAAGCATACACAAACACAACTTGCCATTAGATGGGAAAAGGAATTGTGTTTTGATACTTGCTTTCAATTTCTCAAGGTCTTACAATTAATTATTTGCATCAGCCTCAATCTAGACTTGACTTTTAAGATCATCTAATTTAACATGGTCATTTTAACAGATGAGGAAACTAAGACTTTTCAAATTCATACAATTATATCTTAACTTCCATATATAGGTGAACGAAAACTCATCACAGCCTTCAATAAAAATAAAATTTTTAAGCTCTTCCTTATGTATAGTCATGGATATTGTGCTATAAACCATTCCAAGTCTGAACTGAGATCTGTTGGAGTTGGGCATTTATTATGGGAGAGGATTATTATATTAATCCTTCTATTTTTTGTATGTTTCAAAATACCCAAAATAAAAAAGGTTTTATAAAGGTTTACTATATAAGAATTACTTCATTTAGCAAAATTTTTTTTAAATGATAAAAATTGTAAGTACTTGTATGAGTTTAAGATTTGAAATATCAGTATATCTCTATTAAAAGTATTATCAGAAATGCTGGCAAATCTGCACAAAGGAAAGATAAGAGGCATATTTTTTTAAATGAAGAAATAAAAATCTATTTCACAAATAATGTGAAGATAGGTCAATAAAATCTAAGGAAATCAATGAATCAGAATATCAAAATTTCACCACAAACAGCAGTGCTTGTATACTGGAGAAAGCTAGAAATACAATGGAAAAATTTCTATTTACAACAGTGTGTGAACTCTTTCATATGTGTATATTGAACTCAGCCATATATTAAATAAAATCCAAATGAGAAAAATTTAGTGAAAGTGATAATATTCTACTACTGAGTTATCTTTGTTTTAGATAGCTTAATTCATTTAGCCTGCCCTTTATTTAAAGTAATAATAACAATAATAGTAACCTCAGCTGTAAGTATATGAAAGGCACTGAAGATAAAGTGACAAAGAGATACTCTGTCAGAGTCCCTTCCCTCAGGTAGCTCCTTCATTAGAGAGAGACAAAAATAGAGAGAGTTATAGTACAGTATAAAAAACCATAACAGTGGTACAAGGAAGGCACAAGAGCTACAATGAGAAAGGATTGATTACCATTTGGGGAGGGGGCGGTGTCAGGTAAGGAAAAGATTGAGTGAATTTGGGGAATGTTCTACCAAGAAGTTAATTTTTGAACTTGTACTTAAAAATGAGAAGGAATTAGATATTGCACAAGGAAGAAAGGCTGCAGAAAATATTTTAGTGACATGACATATGTAAAGACAAAACATGTGGTCACAGTCAGTGAAGGCGAGTTAGTTTTGTTGGGGACAGGAAGACAAATAGCGGGAGAACAAGTTAAAAGACAGACAAAGTTCCAGTTCACAAAAAGCCTCATAAATTATACCACTGAGTTTTGAATAAATCCTACGTTAGAGGGAAACATAAAGATTTTATAAACAAGAGTGGTATAGTCAGAGTAACATTTTCAAATGGTCCCTCCATCAAGATTATTTGGAATGAATGGTGGTTTTGTTGGAGGGGAGCAAAAGTTTTGACAGGGAGAACTTTGCAAGTCTTTGTGGCTGTCAAGACTGCTATAAAAGTGCAAGTTTGGAACACAAATGACCACTCCTAAGGACTAGCTAAGCAAATTACAGTGGCTTAACATGATACAGTACCATGCATTGAATAGAAAGAGACTGATATGTAGGAAAACTAATAGAAAACCTGGAATTCAGAATGAAAAAAAAAAGCACCTGACATTCAGAGATATATGTTTATAGCTTACTATACCCTGCATTGTGTTGTTGGTATGGTGTGGAAGTCAGAGTAAGAGGAGTGGGATTCTTTAGGGGAATAAAAGTTGATTTTGGCTGAGAAATGGAAAACAATTTAGTGATTTATGTATATGTGTGCCTCAATCTATGTATCTATGTATCTTTGCATCTATATACATATGTATATTTATAGGTATCTATTTTTCTACCTGTCATCCATCTATCTATCTATCTATCTATCTATCTATCTATCTATCTATCTATCTATCTATCATCTATCTACCTAAGGTAATATCCGTGCTATTACTACAAATAACATGAGCATCCCAGATTTTTGTTACAGTTACTTCTAGAGACACTATCATAACATATTGTCGAGAATCTTAGGCTGAAATTAATTTTGGAAAATATGCATAGAGAGAGAGATCACACAGAGTTTATGAGCTCCAGCTCGTTGGGTCGGCTGCGTGAGCGGCTGCTGGGCTTTCCATGCCCTCAGCGCGGGCCAGGCGCCCGCTGCCAGCATGGACGTTTGCCGCGTGTCGCAAAAGAATCTCAGAATAAAGTAGAAGTTCAAGAAATTCAGATATATGAAGTTGATTTCCATGGAATCCTCGTCATCCTCTGATGACAGTTGTGAGAGCTTTGCTTCTGATAGTTTTTCAAACACGAAACCTAAATTCAGGTCAGATATCAGTGAAGAACTGGCAAATGTTTTTTTTATGAGGACTCATAATGCATCTTTCTGCAGCTTTTCAAAAAGTGAGGTGTAAGATGTATTAGACCATTGTGGATTTTTACAGACCCCCAAACCAAGGGCAGAGGTCAATAAGGAACTGGCCAGTATTTTTCATGCCGACTCTGACGGTGAGTCATTTTGCGGTTTCTCAGAGAATGAGGTTCAAGAAGGAACAAGGCTGCAGCCAGGCAGTGAAGGCTGCGGGACCCGCAGTCAGTCCAGACGGTGCGGAACTCTCTGGCTGGCGCTGACGTTCCAAAGGGAAATACCAGGGGTCAGCCATCAAAAAAGCAGCCCCCCCCCCTCAGTCCTCAGAGAATTCAGTGACTGATGCCAGTTCTGATTCATATGATGAAAACGGCACGAACTTTTTGGAGAAAAGGGCTTTAAATATAAAACAGAGCAAAGCAATGCTTGCAAAACTCCTTTCAGAATTAGAAAGTTTCCCTGGCTCTCTCCCTGGAAGGCTTTCCCTACCAGGTCCCAGTTCACAGTCCAAGACAGCCACAGGTGTACATTCCCAGGCGCTGCTTCTAGGAGGAACCCTGAACGGAGAGCTCGACCCCTTACTAGGTCAAGGTCATGGGGTCTTGGTCCCCTAGTGCTCTTCTCACTAGGAGGAGGAGGAAGAGGAAGATAAGTACATGTTGGCGAGAAAGAGGAAGACCTTGGATGGCTATGTGAACGAAGATGACTTGCCCAGGATCCATGACCCTTCCACATATAATTCGCTCAATGGAAGAAATCACAGAGGAAGAGTTGGAGAACATCTGCAGTAACTCTCAGAGAAGATATATAACCGTTCATTGGGAACTATCTGTCATCAGTGCCACCAGAAAACTATTGATACTAAAACAAACTGCAGAAACCCTGACTGTCTGGACGTTCGAGGCCAGTTTTGCAGACCCTGCCTTCGAAACCGTTACGGTGACTAAGTCACCGTTCTGGACCCGAGCTGGCCTTCGTGGAATCTGTAACTGCAGTTTCTGCAGGCAGCGTGATGGACGGTGTGCAACTGGGATCCTTGTGTATTTAGCCAAATACCATGGCTTTGGGAATGTGCACTCGTTCTTGAAAACAGGAATTTGAAATGTGAGTGCAATATCTGGGAGATTCGCTACTTGTCAGTTGATTGAAACACCAGTTAAGAATTTTGATGATTGATCTGTCTTATAGGGAATTCAAATCAAATTATTCTCATTAGACATACTTTCTGGGAGGCAAAAGTATAATATTACTAGTTATACTTTGCCCTCCTGCAGTTTCTCCTCTGCTTCTCTTCCATCCTACCCTCCTATTTCGAACGGTTCTCTCCACTACTTATTTCCTGAATTCTTTTCAAATGACAATCTTATGAAAGTGCATTTAATTTCACTGGTGTAGAAATGTCCCCCAACTCCTCTCATAAAACCAAGCAATTGGAAGCACAGTAGTGGCACTCACTAACTAGATCTTTTGTATTCCAGAGAACAGCCCTCCAAAATGTTACGTGAAAACAACTTGTATGATTCACTGTTCGTACTTGTTGACATTTTTAACAGGGATAAGGCATAGAAGTTTAAAAATCATTTGGAAAATTTAGCAATTGTTACCAAGTGGAGTGTGTGATGTAGGCCCTTCCCATGGCAGCGTCCAAGTAGGGTCCTTATTATACAAGTAGCCACTGTGGGGACTTAGTTGTTGCTAATTTCTTCCACCATGAGGTTAAATTGTGTTTCCATCTTACACAATCATGATCCAAACATTTGTGAGCAATATTACACTTAAAATCGTTGCAGGAAACACATCCAGGGAAATCAGGATGTCAATACTTCAGGAGTTGACTAATTTGAAATTCTTGGTATAAAATTTGAGTATAATTGTACTTCTTAACAGATTTATTTCAGCTCCTATGGGCTGTATTTCAGGTTAACTCTTGGACTATTGTATGTAGAAAATTGGTACTAATACTAATCTACAGTGCTTTGCAGTTTTTGCTTTCTTGAAGAAATTATAAGCTGGGCAAAGGGTTCATCTTCAAGTCTTCAGTGCTTTTTGTAACAATGAGAAATGCCTTTTTTTGGCGATAGGTGACTTTCACAAGTTTGTAACTGTCAACACTGCCAGTTTACTTTGTAGGCAGTATTCATGTCACCCACTCATCCCCTTTTACTTTTTCATTAATCAAATCGTTTGGTAGAGGTGAAATCATACGTGCTGTGTATCCATTTACTTTGCATGGGTGGCTTGCTGCTGGACCTGTTCAGTATTTGAAGCCTAATTAGAACTTGAATCAATACGTGTAAATAGAGCTTTTGATCTGTAGTTATTTTATACAAAGGTTTTTATTTTAAAAATAAAATGTTTTGTTCTAAAAAAAAAAAATGTTTATGAGTACTCATTCTACAGTTAACACTGTATTCTAGAATCTGTATTCTAGAATCTGTATTCTAACACATTCATCAGCTGTGATATAAGGCAAATTATTTAACTACACTGATCCTCTGTCTTACATATGAAATGTGGGGCCTTTTAACCTACATCACAGTGTTATTGGGAAGATTTATGCTAAAGGTATGTAGACATCTTAGCCCCTTGCCCAAGGCATGATAAGAGCCCAATAAGTGTTAGCCACATCTATGATTGTGGCCAGCATTATCATTCTGTCCACAATCATAGTATCATTAATTTGCAGTTGGCAAAGTTCTTTCATGTCTCTTATAAATTTATTCCTCAAAATAGTCCTGTGCTGTATGTAGTAATCCCATTTCTTAAATGAGACTCAGAGTTTATGACCCTTTCAAGAGTTCATGTATAGATAGTGGATCCGGCTCAAAATCTTCTTTTCTCACAACACTAAACCTAGATCTGGCTCAATATCTTCTTTTCTCATGACACTATCTTGTATCCCATAGGCAGGTGTTCTTGGTAGAAGAAATCACCATCCCTGAAGAAACAGGTAATTACCTCACTGCATTTCAAACTGCATATTAATTAATTTTAATGAAAATTTAAACTTTGTGATTCTTGCAATTGGTTTCAGTTAATATGTCCCCATGAAAAAGCTCAGAAAACAGTCATTTTAATAAGGCCCCTGGAAACTGATTAGCTAGCAAGTCGACCCACTTTATAGCAGTTATGACAGGGAATTCTCTTTCTATGAAGACTTTTGTAATAAGATCCAGAGAGACAAGTTTCATCATTCACAGTAAAGCAAACTCTGGCTTCAATTTCTCTTTAATTAGTGTTCAGCAATCATTTAATTAAAAACAATATAGAATGGCAGCTCCAGAAAATGGCATTTTAAAAAAAATTTTTCCCAAATAGTCTGAAGTTTAGCAGACTATTAGATAAAATCTATTTCTAGGAGGGCAATAGACAATTGAGAACTCCTAAATTTTGTGGTGAAACATGGCATATGAATCTGTACCAAATAATTAGGGAATATAATCATTGATTAAAATCCTCCAAAGTCAGCAGCAAACTACTACTGTTATCACAATTGAACATTTCTTTTACATATTCAATGGCTAGAAAGTTACATATAAATGGAGGTTAAATGATATTTAATCTTCCCTGAACAAAGATATCCAGAAGACTTGACAAAGCAAAAGCCTACTCATGTGGATATAGGATATAAATATTAAATGTGAGATATAAATGCTAGCAATACAAAATAGGATATGCCATGCCTGCACAGTTTGATGGGGGTGATGGTCTGTGAGTTGCAATAATTGGGCAAAGTATTACCCACATGGCTATAATTGCAAGACCTGAAATTAGAAGAACTTTCTATGGTTTCTCCACACCTTGGGTGTATGTATTATGAACTAAACTATGATAAAAGCTTATGCTTATGACATGAGAATTTTCTAGAAATAAAACAGGCTGCAAAATTTGGCCACCATGTATTAAAAGATTATATTAAAAGATATCAAAAGAAGGTACTCTAGGAAAAAACTCTAAAAGTTGCTTTAAGTAGGAAATCAAATTTGCAGTTAAAGATATCAAGGAAACAGTTGCGTATGTATGCATGTGTCTGTGTGTGCATCTGTATGTTTATATCAAAACTTATGGAATACAAATGAGGCCATATGCCAAGGATTATTCACATGTAGACATAGATGCCTTTGTAGTTAAGCATAACATGAAAGACTGAAATTAGGAATTAAGTACCCAAAATTTTGATTTAAAAAAGGCTTAGGCAAATTGAATTGGGAGTTAGAAATAAAAGGTAAAAATAGCTAAATTGAAGTCTGTATAATAACTAACACAATATTATATGATGATATAATAATAATAAATAACATTAATAATATACATGTGGGGGGAAATGGCCCTGTATTCTGTCTCTAATGTACACAACTTGGGTGACATTAGGTACCGCTTCTTCCTTCTACTGAGCTTTGTTTTTCTTAAGTGTAAATGGATAAACAAACAAACAAAAAAAAAAAACCACAACACTATAGATTAAAAATTTTTAAATGTGCAATTAGTGTTTGAATAAATGTCAAATGTTATATAGCATGAAAAGCGCTTGATAAAGTGTCTGCAAATATGTATATATATGCTATATATGTGTGTTGTGGTTTTATTTGGAACAACAAAACAGTTTTTCAGTCTTGCATATATGTTTTTATTTTCAACAATGTTCATTTATTATCAGAAAAAAGGATAATTATTAGAAGGGAAACAGACCTTAATACAAAGTGAAAAATAATATTCAAATTTATTGTCAAGAGGGTGTTCTATTTGATTGATATTTTTAAATGTAAGGATTAGTCTAATAAATAATTTAATTGTATTAGTTTAATTTGTTGCTTTAATTTATTAAATTAAGATGAAAGGGAAAAACACATTGTTCTCTCAATAAATTAAATGTGCATATGATAAAAATTCACATCTAATGTTAAAACTCCAAGAAAGAAGCAAGAAGTAAAACATTAGCATAATTAAAATTATCTGCTATAACTCAGTAGTCACTATCACATTTAATGGAGAAAGGTTAGCAACCTCTCAATTAATATCAGAGAGGATGAGGTTTCCTGTTATCACCATTATTTTTGTAATTCTCTAGAGTAGGAATCTTTATGAGTGTGAGGATAAAGATAACAGGAGAAATGGAGCGTAGAAAGAGAGGAGCCAAATGCAATAATGGTTAGAAAAATAAATAGTAGACTTAAGTATTAACAAGGAGAAGGCAACTTTCCCGTTATTTCTAGATAATATGATGGTTTACTTTGAAAATTAAAAAAAGCCAATCAAAAACTATTAAAATTAATAAAATTATATTAATATAACCTGTTTAAAATACATATGCAAAAAATTATCAGCTTAGCCATGTATCACTGTCAGTCTCAAGAATACTATTGGCTAGAACAAGAAAAAAAAAAAGCTGAGGGGAAGCGGCTGTGGCTCAATCAGTAGGGCTCCCGTTTACCATATGGGAGACCCGGGGTTCGGTTCCCGGGGCCTCCTGGTGAAGGCAAGCCCGCCCGCACGGCGTGGTTAGCTGACCCAGCGAGCACAAGCAGCAAGGGGGGGATAAATGAATAAATAAATAAAATCTTTTAAAAAAATTAAAAAAAAAAAAAGCTGAGAATGGTCTTAAATATCGGACTGATTTAAAGGCACTTTGAAAAATTTACTGAGGGACATCTAAAAATTCATAAATGATGGAAAAGCATGGGATATTTTATATTGAATTATACCCAACATTATAAAGACATTAATTCTACCTTCAAGTTAATTCATAAATATGATGTAATTATAATCAAATTATATTTTTTGGAAAATGATATCGATTCTAAATTTAGAATAGTAAATGTTTATATAATTATATTTATTATATTTTTAGATATTTGATATAATTAAATTAAAACACCTGTAGATAATGATATATCTTTTTTTTTTTTAAAGATTTTTATTTATTTATTCATTTATCCCCCCCTTGCTGCTTGTGCTCGCTGGGTCAGCTAACCACGCCGTGCCGGCAGGCTTGCCTTCACCAGGAGGCCCCGGGAACCGAACCCGGGGCCTCCCACATGGTAAACGGGAGCCCCACTGATTGAGCCACAGCCACTTCCCATGATATATCTTAATATATAAATATATATTATATTTTATGAAAAATAATGGGTGACCCTTACTATAATTGTTTGAAACAAAGAATATTAGGTGAGGAAATACATTGTCAGTTATTAGAGCATATTTATTTCATAACAATCTTAACAGTGGAAAAATAGTCTAATAATGATACAGAATAGAAATCAGGGAAACAAATCATGGTTAGTGGGAATATTTCAAGGGGTTTCATTATTGCCTTGTTAACTTCTACTCATCTTCATATATCAACAGAATGACATTGAATTCCATTTACACCAGATGCACACCACACAATTTTCTTTGTTTCATAATTGGTCACAGTTGGGGAAAATCTATTTATTTCACCATGCAATAGTTTTTGCCTCCCTCACCACAATGTATGCCATAAGAGCAGTCACCCTATCTCCATTTGCTCACTGTTGTGTCCCAAGGACTTAACATAGTGTTTTGAGTATAGTAAGTATGCATTATTTTGAATAAATGGTGAAAGGATAAATTATTCATTAAATGAGGCTCTGATATTCAGTTATATGGGAAAATTTAGGTTACTTCTTGGAATCTTTGTATTATATATATACTAAAATTAATTACAGATTTATTAAAGAGTAAACTTAAAAAAATAAATCATGATTTGTTCCAGATGAACATTGACATAATGTTTAGGGTTGAGAAAATCTTTCTTAGCATAGTAGAGAAAGGAAGGAAGGAAGGAAGGGAGGGAGAGAGGGAGGAAGAGGGAAGGAGAGAGAGAAAGATACACATTTCTATATGTTTACAAAGCATCATCAATAAATTATAATGCATAGACAAAATGGGAAGCTTTACTGTAAACAACAGAATATTTATATCTTTTAAAACAAAGTAGCCTTATTAATCAGTAAAAAAAAAACACAAAAAAAACTGAAACACACATATGAAAAGATATAACAAAGGTCATGAACACTTAGAAATAGAAGAAATATGAACAAATTGCAAACATAAATATATATATATTAATAATCGAAGAAAATACATAAAGGAAGCATCATGATTTAAAATAATCAGCTGGGAAAAATGTAAAAAGTATATATAGTATAATATCTATAGTATATAAGAGACATAATATATAATTTTACATATATATATATATATATATATATATATATATAAAATTATCAGTTCTAGTACAGAAAATAATGGACATTCCTGCAACACTGCCAGGAGTCCAATTGCCAAAAATTTTATGAGACATTTATTTACCGTTCAACAATTATTTATTGAGTCCCTAATTTGTCTTAAGCACTACAGATAAAGTGGAAAAATAAACAAAAATAAAGATGAAAACCCCTTCCCACACAATAAATCACAGAAAGACAACAAGCTAATTCAGTAAAAAATATCATATAGTAGAAAATAATATAGAGAAAACAAGTAAATAAATAAAAGAGTCGTAGTAATAGTAGCAATAATTGTTTATATAGCACTGTCTGTATTCTAGATCTTTATACACTTTTCCTCATTTAATTCTCAAAGCAGCACTGCAGGCATTTACTATTACTATTCCTATTTTAAAGATAATGAAAACAAAACACAGAGATATGTGACCCAATCAAGTTCTCATCGCATGTAGGGTAGAGCCAGAATATGGAACTGGCAATCTGGCTCCAGCATTCTCACACTTCACCACCATCAGGGGCTGAGGAGTGCACCACAGAGATATCTGAGAAACGACAATTCCAGGTAGAGAAAACAAGTACCAATGCCTAAGGCTGGCATGACCCTGACATGTATGAGGCCAGTGTAGTTAGAAGGATCCAGGGGAATGGTGGGATAAGGTGGATGAAGTAAAAAAACTAATAGGGGCCAGTTCATGTTGGGCCTTATGGTCCATTGTAAGGACTTTGGATTTGACTTTGGATGAAATGGGCACCTTATCAGGATTCTGCTTTGAGGAGTGAGATCACCTAAATTACTTTGTAGAAAGATTATTATGGGTATGATGTTCAAAATTGACTCTAGAGGGGAAGGATAGAAAGAGGGAAGCAATTAGAAGGAAATTTGCATTAGAAAGGATGGTGAAGACCACCATGGGGTAACAGTAAAAAGTAATTGGATCCTGTATAGTCTGAAATACTGGATCATTCTAAACAAAATATAAGAGAATTTATCATAGAATTCTTATTTTACTAATTAGAAAAACAAATCATATGTTAAAAGGCATGCTTTGTCCTGGGTGAGACCAATGAACTGGAGAGCAGGTGCTACAACTCCATTCAGATTCATGGGGCTGATGATGGACAAATACCATACCAAGGAGCCAAGAGAGCCTTCAACTGAAGCAAGAGAGTCCCATCCATCGGCCATATGGGATCACAGGCCCCTCTCAATTACAGGTGGAGTGGACATCACCAGCCCAGAATCCTCAGGATTGGGGAATGAACTATGAAATAAAGTAGACTTCCTGGTATTCTACTATAGATTTATTGTGATTCTAGCAATGGAAGAAATTATATCATTGATGTGGTGGCAGTGGCCACTGGAGGTTCTGAGGCCAGGGAAAGGGAAAAACAGGTGTAATATGAGGGCATTTTTAGGACTTGAGAATTGTTCTGAATGACATTGCAGTGACAGATACAGGCCATTATAAATCTTGCCATAACCTACAGAATTGGGTCGGAGAGAGTGTAAACTACAGTGTAAACTTTAATCCACACTTAGTGACAATGCTCCAAAATGGGCTCATCAATTGCAATAATGTACTTCACTAATGAAAAAATTTTTTTAATTTTAAAATAAAAGGCATGCTTTGTGAAGAATCTTAAATAGTATATAAAACCCTGATATGCTGCTGGTGAAAAAATGATATTCATATCCAGTAATATGTCACATACTCTTTGAGTCCAATTTTAATAAAATACATAAAAATATGTGAAAGAAGACAAGGTAACAGCACTGAAACTTAAACAGCAGTAATCTCTAATGGCTGATTTATACAAAATTTTTCATTTTTACTGTATATGAAATTTTATAAAGCAGCATACTTACACTTTATATATATTCTGGAAAAATATATTTTACAAAGAAAGCGTATATAAAAATGCTTTTTGACTATCAAGGTTTTTTAAAACTACAAGGTTTTTATTAAATACAAAAGCTTGTTGATTTTATTGAATTATATTAATCAGTACCACAATATTTTAAAATTCTAGTTTAATTATAAATTAATAAAGAAGGATTAACTTATTCTATCTATAATATCAGGGTGATTTGTTAGCAATTTGGACAAATACCCAAATAGAACCTTGCCTCAGACCATATGACAAATTTATGTCATATCATTTTAAAACATTATCTGTTAAATAAAGTAAACTGCACACTCTATTAGGATGCAGAGTAAGAGGGCTTCTTATTGTTTTCATTTCCACACTTAGTAAAGAAAATATAAATAGCTTTGACTGCTTAAAAACTTAAAACTTCTATCTTAAAAGCACACTCTGTTAGGAGAGGGTAAAACAAGTCATTAAGTCAAGCTTTCTCACTAAGGAGTACACTGGGAATGGAAGAGACAAATATAAACAAATTATAAAAATACATTAGAAGTGATTGTGATATTTAAATTGTTTACTATCTGTTTTTGTTTTGCTTTGCTTTGTTTATATAAATATATTAATGTGGGAAAATGTAGGTGTGGGAACCGAGGCATATGGGAATCCCCTATATTTTTTATGTAACATTTATGTAATCTAAGTATCTTTAAGAAAAAGAGAGTATTTGAAATTGCAATTTGATAATTTTAGCAAGTCTCAGTTGATTGCTTAATCTTTTTTTTCTTAGTGAAAATTTTCTTTATTTGTAAAGAAGCTTTAGATTACCTAAATGTTACATAAGAAATATAGGGGATTCCCATTTACCCCACCCCACACACACACTTTCCCCTATTAACAACATCTTTCATTAGTATAGTACATTAGTTACAATTGATGAACCCCTTATTGACACAGTGCTACTAAGCATGGTCTGTAGTTTACATTGTGGCTTACACTTTGCACTGCACAATTTTATAGATTTTGAAAAAATATATAGTGGCTTGTATCTTTCATTGCAATGTCATACAGAACAAATCCAATGTCCCAAAGATGCCCCATGTTACACCTATTCATCCTCTCCCTCCCCTCAGAACCTCTGGTGACCACTTTCTTTACCCCAATGTTACAAGTTTTTTTCATTTCTAGAATAACAATAAGTCTACATTAGTCCATAGTTGCATTTGCACCTTATGTTTGTTCATTCCTCAATCATGAGGATTTTGGTATAGTGATGCCCATTCTGCTTCCGATTGAGAGGGGGCCTAGGGTCCATGGGCAGATGAATGCAAATGCCTTGTTTGCAGTTGTACATTCTCTCTGTTTTGGAGGATGGACATGGCCCATCATCATCCTTTTTTTAGTTTTCTGGGGTGAATCCAATGAACTGGAGAGAAGCTGTTGGCTGCAACTCTGCTGAGATTCAGGGCTCAACCAGCATATGAATGAAGATTTAAGTCTCTGGGAAATATATTTAATGGGTATAGTTCTAATTACGAGTCCAAATAAAAGGGGCAGAAGAACCATGTGTAGGAAAATTATACATGAGTCTAACTCTGATACACTGGGGAGATAGGTTATCATATCTTCCAAGGTAAGGTCCACTGACTGTGCCAATTTCCTGGAATTGTCTGCCCTGTTTTAGTGTCTAGATTTTTAAGACACTATTAACGGTGGCAATCAGTGAGATCTGCCTGAGATGTGCATAAGCATAACCTCTGGAATGACCTCCTGACTCACTTTGTCTCTCATAGTCATAAATACTTTGTAATTAATATTTCCCCCTTTTGATCTAGGTCTTTTTCCAAATGCATCGCTAGTTGGCACTTGGCAATAATCCCTCGATGCCAGGGAGGTTCATCCCGAGGAGTCGTGTCCCACACAGCAGGGAAGGTAGTGAGTTTATATGCTGAGTTTGGCTTAGAAAGATGCCACATTTGAGTAACAAGGAGGCTTTCAGGAGGTAACTTTTAGGCAATATATATTACTAGGCTAAGTTTCAATTTCACAAGAATAAAGTTAATAAGTACAAGCATCAATATCAAGTGTCTTCCTCCTTTGTTAGGCACTGCCCATGTATCTAGGGATTATTTCCATTCTATTGTAGAATGTAGCAAGGCTTCCTAGGAATTGATTAATCTTAGGTTAAGTGAAATCTGGAGCTGAGGCTTCCATTGTAGACTTCCCTGTGCACTGGGAAACGGAAACCTGGTCAATAGAGAAAGAAAACTAAAGAAACTCAGGCAAGAGAAACCCCTGTGGACTCAAGAGAGAGAAAGAGGGTGGCTATCTTTATTCCTATAATTTCCCAAGCCCAAGTACTTGTTCCTTGTGAGATGTGGTTATAGTCCCTTTTATTGAGTTTTATAACCTACCACTCTAATTTTATTTTAAAACATCTCTTTTCCAATTATATTTGTTTTTTGGTAAGAGACTTGGAGTGTGCCTTTGGCTTTAAGGTGAAACAACTATTTTATAAGAAAAGTAGAAGGATGAATGGATTCTCATTTAATCAATTTTCTGGATGATGTGACTGTTTGACTATGACCTATGTAATGTCATGGTTCTAGTGACCCAGAAAATGCAGACATGTTGATAGTAGACAAAATGAAGACATGCTGATAGTATGCTTCAGGGCTACATATAACCGCTTTCATCCCTTGATCTGATTCTATTTTTTTATTCTTTCTGTCATATTTGCTCTCATCTCACCTAAAAACCCAAGAGTCAGACTTAGGCATGACTAGTAATCAGAACATGTCTGCATTTCAATATGCAACATCATAGCAGAATTGAAAAAAAGCTAGTATTTGGAGTCTGGTGGTCTTGAGTTCAAATTTCATTTCTACCACTTGCTGGCAAAGTGGTTTTGGTTAATATCTCTGAGTTCCATCACATAAGCTTCTCCAAAACCACCTCTGAGTAGTGGACAAAAGATTCACAGTAGCTTTGACATCATTAAATTCTAGGTAAGTGGTGCTTACAAGGCTCAAAGAATCAAAGCTGATCCCATCTTTCAGTTACAGTTTATTGAATAATGTAGGAAGCATATCAGACATTGCAATATGATTTACATGGATTTCATGCAGAATCTGCCACTTATCACCAGAATTATCTTTTAAAAGATTTATGTCTGTGACAAGAAACCACAACAGCATTGTTGTGAGGGTCTTTCATAAAATGTGAAAGCTCCAAGTGGCAATAATCAAAGATGAAGAATATCAAAATATTGGTTCCCTTCCCATAATGATTGCAAAAGAAATGTCCAGAAAAAAAAATCAGTATCATGAAATAACACAGATTTCAAATATCATCTTTGAGGAATCTGTAAGTTTATCCACTCTCCACTTGGATGGACTGCCTTAGAGATAATTAGAATTGAACTTGAACACATGCTTTAGGAGATCTCAAACAAAAAGTAAAGCACAGGCACTTATAATCAGTAGAGTAATGATGTAAGACTTTGCAAAATAAGGCAAACCTGACCATCTTTACTTTAATTCAGAATTACTTCATATATTTGTTACCTGATTACACTTTCATAGAAATGGAGGTCATGGCATTAAGTGAAAGAGATAAAATTGACAAGAAAGAAAGAGTCCTCAGCATAATTTACTCAACAAAACATATGTGATTATCAATAGAGTGGATGAAGTAGAGCTACTCTAAATATTAGATATATACTTGGGTAGGGAGGAAAAATGGATACATGAGTAATAAAAATGATGCCCAGAATTTCCTGTGAGCCAGCTATGTGCCAAGCAGTATTTTATCTACATTTATTCCTCATAAAAACCTTCTAAGGAGGATAATAATCTCCACTCCATTTTGCAGATAACAAAACTTAGCAACAGGGAACTTAACTAAAAAGTTCATGGATAAATAGTTAAGAAGTGGTAAAACAAAGGCTCAACTTGGGCATTCTGATCTAGATGCCTTATTCTAAACTATCCCAATATAAAAACAGGGGATGGGGGGTACACAAGACAAGGCTGGTTCACAAAGTCCATTTCATTACCAGCTCAGACCTGCATTTAAACATAACTATATTATGTTAGCATAAATAAGTTGTTTTTTCTGCTCCACACCAATATCCTTGCATTGCTGGGATCAGTGTGATAATTAAATATAAGTATAATCAGTTAGACAAAAAAAACAAATGATGCACAAGGTCAAAGGGTGGGAAAAACAGATAAGTAACAACACAAGCATTGTTTGCTAACAAACATTGTATATTGAGGACAAGTCTTATGATTGCATTAAGGCGCTAGTTTTATTAAAACTATTAAAACAATGCCAGGTATAATAAAGTCATTGCATATGTAGAAGAAAGCTTGCTGAGTCATTAGAGTCAATTCCTGATGTAAGGCATCATGGTGTTAGATTGAACCTACCAGTACAAACGACTTTTGTACCTTGTCATTAATAATATTTACTAATACACCACAATAATATATATTGCAGTTTCACTGCCCCAAGTTCGTCTTGGGGCAGATGATTGCTTTGTTGACTGCCTTTTTCACATCCTTGTTCCTTAGACTGTAGATCATGGGATTCAGCATGGGAATCACCGTGGTATAAAACACAGCAACCTTTTCCCCTGCTCCACAGACTCCTCAGCTGGCCACCTAAGATACATGAATA
Source organism: Tolypeutes matacus (assembly GCA_026826555.1). Taxonomy (NCBI): domain Eukaryota; kingdom Metazoa; phylum Chordata; class Mammalia; order Cingulata; family Chlamyphoridae; genus Tolypeutes; species Tolypeutes matacus. Next base: position 716,906 of record JAKSZT010002772.1, read on the forward strand.
TGAGGGTCCCGTAAAACACAGTGACAGCCGTTAAGTGGGACCCACAGGTGTAGAAGGCCTTCTTCCTCCCATCAGCAGAACACATACGTAGCACAGCTACTACAATGAGGGTGTAGATTAGGACCACTGAAAGGGAATATGTGAAGTTAATGCCAGCAATGACAATCATCATGTATTCTTTGATGTGGGCTCCCCTACAGGCAATCTTGACGAGAGGAGGATCTGCACAATAGAGGTGATTGATTTCAAAATTCCCACAGAAGTACAAGCCATATGTCCACAATGTGCATATTAGACTAACAGAGAATCCAAGACATAAGGCACTGAGATGAGTCGAACACAGACAGTTCTAGACATTTTGCTGCCATAAAGCAAAGGACTGCAGATGGCCATATAGTGATCAAAGGCCATCACTGCCAAGATGTAGACTTCCACGTGGATAAGGGCAATGAAAAAGTTAACATTGTACCAAACACCCTACATAGGAAATGATTTTTGTCTTTGATAATAAGTCTTCCAGCATTTTGGGGGTCACATTGGATGAGAACCACACATCTACAAAAGACAGATGACTCAAGAAAAAGTACATGGGACTCTGAAGCTGGAGACTGATGCTGATCAAAATGATCATCCCAATGTTCCCTAACAGAGTGACCAGGTAAACTACTAGGAAGACCACAAAAAAGAGAACCTGTAGCTCCTGGTGACTGGTCAACCCCAGTAGAATTCTGCCACATCTGTGAAATTTGGCATTGCCTGGCATAGACCCAGTCTGTATTGCCTATGGAGGAAGACAAAACATGAAGAGATTTTTTTCATTGCTGAAATATTTGAGTCACATTTATCCTTATTCTAATTCAAATCATTTAGAAAACAATGTAGATTTTGCATAACGTTCAAGAGAGAAATAATATAGGCATAACTCTTAACTTAGATAGGTCTTACAGACAATTACCATTTATCTTTTTCCAGTTTCTTATCTGTAAAACAGATTACACTCATTACTAAAATATATAGTACTAGAATTAGGAATTTATATCTTTGCTACATTATTATGATAGGCATACCTTAAAATCAGAGAAAATAAACATGACAAAAGTCAGACTGAGAGTTGCAAGAGAATGTCTAAACCAATTCCAATATATTATTTGATAGAAAAGAAACTTGAGACCCAGAAATGTTAAAATATAAACCCAAGGTCAGCTAGCCAATAAGCAAAAAACAGGAAAGGAAACAAGGGGAGCTTTTGACACTCCATCAAATACTGTTTCCATATATCATAGTGCCTCTCAATGTCAACAAAAATGCAAATACATGTGATAGTACCCATTTTTACATGCTTTGGAAGGTAAGCTCTTACTGTATAATTTTATGGGACAATGGACTTATATGTTGGCCTTACAATCTAGTTACTGACATAATTAGCCTAACTTATGCCAAATTATTTTATCATACGCTTTCATAATATGAGATTCTCCCTCATATCTTATTTTACTTTGCTACACATTATTCTAATTTGATTGCTACCACCTGCAGGGGTAAGGTAAGAGGGAATTAACAGCATAAACTCTTTCTGTCTTTTTTAGTTATCTCAGAAAAATAAACTACAAGTGTATCAACCACTGAGCATCACTATCAAAATGTAACAATAGATAAACATCCTGAGGTAGCACGAAAGTGATATGTTTTATTAATTACAGTGGCTCTTTTCAAACTCCACTAGTTTTCAGAAACAATTCCACCCCTAACCATTCAAACCCCAATTTAATGTCACTACAGAGAAAATATTCCCAAACATTATTTTTCCCAGTTGGCTTCATGCAAGGAGGAAAAGTGTGTCTTGAGTGCTTAAGGAAGTAAATGTAGATTAGGACCATCCTGGTAATTTCAGCTCTCCATAATAATAGTGTTTGAGTGCTTAACACTCAGTGATACATAAATGGGCTTTTGTTTATAATTGGTTTCATTTATTTATTCTACAAACATCAAGGAGAACTAACATATGTCAGATATATTTGTTAGATCATATTCCAAACTAATCTAAATTCTGGAAATGTGAGGGTGAACAAGATATGCAAAATTCCAGCTACCATCATAATTCATTCTTATTGAAGAGAAATAAACTAGCAAACAAATGAGATATTTTTGAAAGTAGGAACAGATGTGACAAAAGTTTAGCATGTTAATAAGATAGGGTATAAGAGGGAGAAGATGCAGAAAGAGTGGCCACAGAAAATTTCTCCAAAGAGGTAGCTTTTGAGCTGGTATGAAGCAGCCAGCTATGTAGAAATATGGAGAAAGGAGGAGGACAAGTTCAAAAGAGGAAATGTTAGCTTGGCATGTTCAAATAGAGCATTGCTAGAAAGATTCCTTTGTGTATTAAAAAGTTTATGAACTTTATGATCATATCATGGATCTTTCCCTTAGCAGGGTACACTTGGGAAGTTAATCTCTATGAACTACTTTCTTATCCTTAAAATGCTTAATACGAAAAATAAACATACTATGTTTAAAATGAATTGGGTATATAACATTAAAAGCACTGAAGTGTTAGTTCTAATCTAAGTTTCTCCTTATTACAGATTTCCATAAATGTAGCTTATTTGTTTTGGTTCAAGTATGGAAATAGCCAGATGAGAGCTGTAGACTATGGAAATGGAGCTAAGCTCATGGACTTTCCTATGTTAAAACTCCTGACCTTAGTAGATTTTCTAATTGACAGAGGCTTGAATTTGGTTAATGGCACTATTATATAGTTTTAAGTATAAAATAATATATAAAATATTAAGCATCTTAGAAATACAAGCTAATAGTATCTTTCATAAAATAAGATCATTATTCCAACCCATTCTATAATTTTGTTTCAGTTTCTGTGTAGTGTGTGAATTTCTCTTCCAAATAATCATTAGACCTCTGGTAGTTTGTCTCATTCACATTGGAACCCCTTATGCTACCTAGCATAGTCATTATATACCTATTAAAAACAGATATTCAGGAATAATCATAAATACAATTTTTCAAAGCTTCCTGATCTTTAGATCAGCTTGATACAATACATCAAAAATTCCAATTCTTTAAAACTAAGAAATATTTTTTCTAGTAGCAGTAACAGCAGTTTTATAATATTAAGAATAGCTAACTTACTGCATTCTAAGCCCTTTGCAAGCAAAGGTGCTACGAAACAGGTTCTATTAACATCTCCATTTGACAAATAAGGAAACTGAAGCACAGAGAGATCCAGAGCCTTCCTGAATCAGGCAGGATTGATAGGATTGAGATACAAACCAATAAGCTGGCTCTTGTGTTATCAGCTTAACCAACTTATATGGCAGGCTTTTCAATAAATCTATTCTATTATTCTAGTTATTTTAATTTAAAATTCAGTTTGATTGCCCTTCCAAATTTTTGATAGTTTGTCCCTGATGAACTCGCTGAGTTTTGCATGATTCTCTCTAATGCAGGTTGGGATACAGACGTAGGAAAATATTTCTTCCCCTTTCCCTCCAAAGTTAGGTGATTCCAACAACCTAATACCAGATGACTAAGTTCTTTTTATTACATTTTACACATTATATTATTTATCTAGACATTCAAGAGGATGGAATATAAAATTTAAAAATACAGACTCATTCGTATTAACAATTTGGGAATTCCTCTTGGAGAAAAACAGTGAAGAATAATCACTGGTCTAAACAGTCATACTTACTCAATATTCCCCAATCTTTTCATACATATTTTAAAATAACAACTCAAAAACCAATGGTCTTTAGGTGTAAAGAACAGTGAAAGGAGAAAAAAATAAGAAACGAAGAATTTTATAAATGCTCCTTATAATGAGCTCATTCTTATGTAGTATTGAATGCACTATGGATAAAAACATGAAAATGTATCAGAAATATAACTTCACACAGTAAAATACTGCATTAACAAATAAACATAAGGATAGAGTCTTCATCTTCTTTTCAAATAGGGATTAAAATAAAACGCTTGTGCTGCATTAACCTGAATTGCAGAGCTTAGAATTTGCAGGCTTATCTTCAACAGAGGAGAACAGCAAATGAGTAATTTCTCAACATTTAAATTAGAGTCTTGGGAACTGGGAGCATCTCCCTAAGGACCCATCCATATAATTATGAAAGGAATAATAATGAAAATTCTAGAAACATCTCAGGGGTAGGATAAGGGAAGAGACATTAATTGGAATAATAATTCTTATAATGAAATCAAAAGATCAAAATTCTTGGCATCATGCTGCCATTTGCCTACCACTTTCAAATGCGTTCTGTCCTCTTATTGTCACACATGGAAACCACGCGTCTCAAGAAAATATTCTTGGTTAATTTCATGCAAAAGTTTGATGAATCACTTTCTTTCCTGTGTTGCTATGTCTCTACTAAGCACTGTCTTTCAGGATAAATGATCTCAGCAATTTATGTCCTATGCATTGTGAAGTAGTTTTGGCAGATGACACATATCTCAAAAGTATGGATCACCTCACAACATTTGGGGAGAATGGATTTGAGAAGAGGTCACTGGTGAAGTAATAGATTGTATTATAAAGAATTTACCTCTCTACATTCTTACTTTTCTGGGATGTAGTAGAGCATGGCCTTTGACGCCTCTGAAATATAACTTTGGCTCTACACCTTAACATTCTGACCATGGGCAAATAACATAATTCTGAGCTTCAATTCACTCTCTTGTAGAATGGAAAAATTCTGCCCTGAGATGTGGTTATGAGATAATTAAGGGATTATTTTCAGCACAGTGTCAGCGACATATGAAGCACTAAAAAAAATGGACTCATTTGTGTAGTTACAACTCTAAGCAGATTACAAATATTAATTCACCACCTCTTTGGAGTTGTTAACTAATATTATCCCCATTTTAAAGAATAAAACATGAATTTTATAAACTAAATATGAGCTTACATTTTTTTAACCAAGTTTACAAAGTGAACAAGTGAAAGAACAAGATTGGCAACCTAGATTGTTTATTAACTCTAAACTATGTACTACCTTTATCTGGTCTGGGAAACTGAGGGCAGAACTGTGTTCAGATAAAGCTTCTTTTGCATCACTCAATGTCCAAGTACTCTGAATCCCTGAGTTCCTGCCCATCTATTATAAGAAAATCTATCAGGTGAACTCATTGCATCAGAGTATTATGACTTAATACTTACCTTCTCAAGAAAAACTAAATTTGAAAGGAAGAAAATATGTGAGTTGTGTATGCATGTGTGTATGAGGGAGAAAGAGAAACAGATCAGAGAGAGAGAGACAAGACAGAGAGGCTGAGGGAGAGATAAAGGGGCTCCATAGTTATAGGATGGGGATGCCGAAATGTAATTAAGCTGATAGATGTAAAAATAATTATAACAATGCCATCAATTTAAAATATATATTTTGCAGAAGTATTCTGAATTTTCAGCAGATGGCAAAATCACCTTAAGCTCTGCCAAAAGAATCTAGACCCAAGGAAATTATAAGTCAGAGAGGTCTTGGAGATTAGAGACTACAACCGACAAAATTGGATGTTATGAAAGTGACTTGTCTAAGATCACCCACAAATTAATTTGAATTTTGAAAACTCAAAACAGTAACACGATTTAACCACAGACCCTGGCATCATTATTTCTCATATAACACTGATTCTTCAAAAATGTTAGTAGGAAGTATTTCATCTTTTTAAAATGAGGAAATGAAGATGATCCAAATCTACCAGCCAACATAATACAAAGTTTTAAAATGCTTTAAAACTATATTTAGAAATGTATTCATAATCAGTACTTAGTTTGACATGTCAATGGTTCCCAATAAATGGCCAGTAACTTGTTTTAATGCCAAAATTAATTACTTTTAATATTTCCCCCACTGAACATTAAATAATTTAGTTCTTAAAGTCCTTAGGGGTTTTAATTTTTGCAACTATAGACACAGTAATATTGCAATTTATTCTAAATTAGCAATTCATTTGCATTTACAAATGGTTTTCAAAAGGTTATCTTTGCTATATGTGTATGTGTGTGTGTGTGTGGAAATGGGAACATATGTTTTTGGTTTTCCTAGAGAAAAATAAAAATTCAGCAAAGGATGAAGAAGAATGTTTCTTTTACATTGCACCAATCTTGTTTTATATTTGCATCATTGAATAAAAATTCATAATTACTTACTGTGCAATTATAAATGTGTTAATTATATTTAATTAGCTAGTTATTATCTACACCAAAACCAAAGGTGAGTGATTGATTTACTGATTGATTGATTTACCTGAGGTCATATAGACTTTACGGAAACTGTCGTGTTGCCTCAAGCTTGTACTTTAGGTACAAGGGATGGGAAAATATATTAATATTATCATGTCAGGAAATTACTGTTCACAACAAATATTTTTTTCTTTCAAAATATAAAAATATCCAAAGAAATTAGGTACCATATCTTAGTCCTGGTTGTACAACACATTCTGAACGAAATATCAATTAAATTTGTTAAGCAGAGCCTCCAAAGCCATGCTTTTATAATGACACACATATCTACTAATTCTACCCACTATTCTGTCTGCCTGTAGGTAAAAACCAGTTTGGTTAGAGCAGGTGAGAAATGCACAATCTGCCATCCTTACGGTTAAAACATTGTAGTTACTGCAATCTGTAAAGAGACATACTTACCATGGTATGTCTCTTAGGAAACACCAAGACATGGAAAAATAATTAAATGTATGTTTTGCTATTCTGAAAGTGGAAATCTCTGAAGAGTTCTACCTCACCCCGCAATGAACAAAAAATTAAACAATTTCATAGCTAATAGTGAGAATATCATTTTTTATATCATATGATGAAACATAATTAAATATGTTAATTTTTCCATCACAAATTACCCTCTAAATAGGCAAATTTATAAATACTTCTAAAATTCATCCACTACATTTTTAATAAGAAATCTTTTTTTGATTTTAGCTTAGTACTTGAACATCTTTTCAATAATCTTTTCTTTTTACTTTTTATTGTTGTAACATTTATGCTACTCATAATTTACCATTTTAAACATGTTCAATTTTACCATTCAGTAGTATTAATTAACCATCATTACTTACACCAGCAAGAATGTGTCAATCTACTATTTTTTCTCTCAATTTGAGTCTTTCAAAGCACAAGTCTTTAGCCTAACTTTCCTATTAGGTGGAAGGGAAGGCCTTCTGCCTCCCTTCCGCTGAGCACGTCGGTAGGATGGCAATGATAATGAACAGATAAGAGATGGTAACTACAGTCAGGGAGTATGTGAAGTTAATGCCTGCAAGTATGATCATTGTGCATTCTTTTACAAAGGTCCCAGCACAGGCCATTCTGATGAGAGGTGGGTCTGCACAGTAGGAGTGGTTGACTTCAATTTTCCCACAGAAGTACAAGCCATATGTCCACAGTGTTGCTGCCAGACTGATCAGAAAACCATATATGTAAGGGAAAGAAATCAGTCGAATACAGATGACCCTTGACATTTTACTGGCATAGAGCAGGGGGTTGTTGATTGCCATGTATCTATCGAAGACCATCACAGCAAGGATGAAGAGCTCTACATGGACAAGGGCAATGAAGAAAAAAGACTGTACTAAACAACCGGCATAAGAAATAGTTTTGGTCTCTGATAAGTTTTCCAGCATTTTAGTGTGACATTGGAAGAAAACCAAACATCAATGAATGACAAATGACTGAAGAAAAAGTACGTGGGGCTATTAAGCTGTGGACTGACCTTAATTAACATGATCATACCAATATTGCCCACAACGGTGATAATATAGACCACGAGAAAAATGGTGAAGAAGAGAACTTGCCATTCCCGACGACTGGTTAATCCCAAAAGAATAAACTCTGCACATCAGTGAAATTGAGCATTTTCACAGTTCTAAACAGATATTGGCTTAAAAAATCTTTGTGATATCTAAAAGGAAATAAGTGAAAAAAAAATCAAGAATTGTTCCTTTATTAATTTATATCTTTATCCATGTTTCCTGTCATTGTCATCTTTATTAAATATCTATGGCTGCACTTTGTCATTCTTTTCAGAGACTCTTTCCAGTGTGTGAACCTGCTAGATAACTGGCTCTCTAAAGGTAATTAAGATTAATTAACACACAGACACTATTATTTAGCAGTTATACAAATTATCTTGATTGAAACATGATAACACTAAGTACTTCTTTGGCCCAATGTCCAAGACTAGTTCTTAACCATTCTTCATTGCCAATGTTCTTTGTTATTTTTATATTTTATAATTAAAGATATTTATGGAGGGTTATAGATCTCTTTTTAACAGAACTCAAAAAAATTATTTTACCTCTTGTCCCTTTTGTCCCTTTTTATCCTCTTTCATTAGAGATGGAAGCTACTGAACCAAATAATTCATCAGCCCTAAATGTCATGTTATTTAATCTCATTCTTACACTAATTTAAATTGAAAAGGGGCAAATTGATTAAAAAATAGCCATCAAAGTCAACTATAAAAGGATGAACTACTTATTTACATTCATTTCATTAGGCATATTCCCTGGGTAGGGACTCCCCCTCAAACCTAACATGTATTTATAATCCACTAGATATCATCCATTGTTTTGTTCTGGAGACTTAAATATGAGTAAAAGAAGGGATTAATATCAGCATTTGCACAGGAATTAATGCAAATAAATACTTTAGAAATGGATGATATATTATTATACAGTTATGATGGATACATAAATTAAGAAATTATTGAGTCAACTCTGGGGAACCATTGGAATCTGGGAAAACTTATTAGATATTTTGAAAAGTTATTTTCAAATATAGGTTGTATAATATGAATCATTTTCTAGAACAATATTTATCAAATTATATTCCTAAGAAAACACTAGTGTATTACATTATGGCAATAGGAATTATGAAGAAGAGACAAGAGTTCCTTAATCAGATAATAATGGGAAATCTCTATACCCTATCCAAACTCTTAGAGACACAGTCTACTGTAATAACGTCAAACTATGAGAAGTTCTATGGGAAAGAAAGCTGTGAAAGTTAGTTTAGCATTTTCTTAGGATTAAAATTCTAAAAATTTTATTAACATCATTGAGCATTCATGTTCTTTAGAATTGAGAGCAATTTTGCAAAAAATTGAGATATCTTTTCAGCAAGACAATAAGTTTGTTTGGGATTTATGTCTTGCTTTCTGAGGACTAAATGTCATCTCTAGGGCAAATGATAATTGCTATGATCCTAATTTTAACCTTCAGAATTATACTTAGTTCAACAGCCATTTGTTGGACTCTATCCATTATTATCACTACGTAGCAATTAGAAAAGACAGAGAGCAGGCAAGAACGTTAACCTCATTGCTATGGTGAAAATAAAGGCTCTTACCCACGAAGATGATCCATAATCTCTGCTACTCCACTTGGAAAGAAAATTTGCCCTTTTTACATTCAAGAAAGAACCAATAAACCAAAGTGGCTCAGATGACTACATGACTGCAGAGTGTCAGGCTAAGTAATGAAAATGCATGGCATTAAAACAAGTAGATTAATAAAAAATTAAAGCACAATAACAACCAAAATTGTCTAAAATTGGATATACTGCCTTGCAATATATTTATGTACAGAATGCAAAATCTATTAGAGAGTTGGTAAGTTCATCTCAAAGGTCTTGTGTTTTACAGTATAAAAGACACGACCCCTTCTCACAGATGGGTCCTTCTCACCCAGCCCCATTTCCCAGACTTCCCGTTACCTGTATGGGGATCATTTTCTTCTGGAAGAGTTTCTCAATGTCAACTTGACTTGACCATTTGGATTTAAGCACACACAGGTATATGGAGATCATGAAAGCTTAGAGAAAACATATAACCTCATTGAGTTATAGTTGAACATCAACCTGCTAGGTATAAACAGAATTTCCTTTAAATTGTACTAATATCTAAATCAATGATATTCACTTTGCAATTGTTCAACTCACCATTCACAACAGGCATGTATATTAATAAATCGGCCTAAATTCTTTATCCACCAATTTATCATTCACAAATGATAAATTACTACTTTAAAGGAACATATTTGGAGGTCTTTAAGAAATATGATACAAGGTGGTAATAATAAGGTGGTATATGGGAAAAATACAGGTAATGTAAATAATGGATGATAAAATTATTTAATAATCTTTAACCAATTGTAATAAGTGTTTACTGTTTAAAAATGGTACAATTATTTAGAAAGTGCTATCATCAACCGTAATGGATGTTCTACTCTAATGCAAGGTATTGGTGGTGGGGTGGTGCACAGGAATCCTGTATTTCATGCATGATTGTTTTGCAAACTCACAACTTCTCCAATAAAAAAAGGATATTAGGTGACATCAAATCACAGGGAAGAAAATAGTCAAAGTATTTTTATTTTGCATTTTTAATTACAAAGTTTCTCAAGTAAGCACAGTAATAGGCACGTGGTGATTATGCGGCTATCAAGCTTAAAACAAAATGACAAACTAAACGCAAAAGAAACTAAATCAGTTGCATTACACTTAGCACTTGTAAGTGAACTGGTGGATGGGTGTTGCTTTACTCTCAACAATGTGAAATGAATATGTTAGTCTGCTACTCTGCACACATACATTATCTGTGACGAATCAATCTTCCTAACACTTTTTTCTCTTTCTAAATGTCTGTGGAATCTTTCTGAAATTGACATAAACTTAGTTTTTAACTAATATTTAAATATTAAGATCCACTAGAATTACAAATTATTTTTTTAAATTTATTTTTATTGTGGGTAAAAATCAAAATTCTCACAATACATACAAACATTTGCAAAATGATATATAAATATAAATGCATATATGTGTATTTGCTTTAAAAAATGTTATTTATATATATATATATATATATATATATATATTTTTTTTTAAGAGGTGCTTAGATTACCCAAAATATTACACGGAACCCACTGGAATTCCCATGTTGCCCACCTCCCACACCTCCCACCACATCCCACACAAACATCTCCCACACACAAATTATTTTTAAACCTTCTCTCTCACCCTCAATTTTTTTTTTTCAAAAATTTTTTGGAAAAAAAAAGAATACCAAGAAGGAAGGTGACATGATACAACACCCACCTTTTATGTTGTATATATACTTCTTAGTATGTTGCTGTGTACTCAGTTTTGAATAAGTTCCTCATGGTTCTGGAGAGGGGATTAGGGAATATCTTTTGAGTATTCCAAATATACTGCAAGATCATTGTGAAATGATGGTGAAGAAGAGTAGAGGTTAGGAGCAGAAACAAGAAATCACAGATAATCTGCCGAAACAATGCTGCCTTATTTATTTATTTATTTATTTTTATTTATTTATTTTTTTTACTAGGAGGTCCCAGGATGGAACCCAGGTCCCTCCATATGGGAGACAGACACCCAACCATTTGAGCCACTTCTGCCCCCTGCTGCCTTATTTAAAAGATGTGTATTAATGTTTAGAAAGATGAATTTCCTAAACAGAAAAAATTTGGAGTTTGAAAGTTTAACAGGAAATACAAAGAGAAATGTACTAAATTATGGTGATGGCATGATAGGTAGTAGAAGAAATACAAAGATGAATTGAGACTTTGGAGATTCTATACGTGAAAAGAGATTACAAACATGTTAATGGCTCATACCTAATCTCTGGTTCAACAGTATTTGCCTTTGGCTGCCTGTGTTTTTCACTCTAATTAAATTTTCAAAGATTAGCAATAGGAGAACTTTTATTTGGATAGTCAGATCTGATTGTGTGGTAGCAAGGAAGATTCAACACACATAAAAAGGATATAAAAGATTGTGTTGTTAGTGTTTTTCAAAAAACTAAATACAGGGGAAGTAAATGTGCCTCAAGCAGTTGGGCTCCCACCTCCCACACAGGCAGTCCCCGGTTCAGTTCCCAATGCCTCCTGAAAAAACAATAATAAACGACAAGCAAAAAAAATGAAAAAAACAACTCAAGGAAGCCGATTTAGCTCTGTGGTTGAGCTCTAGCTTCCAACATATGAGGTCTGGGTTCATTCCCAGGTCCTGGTCCCTCCAAAAAAAAAAAAAAAAAGCTAAATTTAGAAAATCATAGTGATGGGTAGCCAGACGACACATAGCAATGGTGAAATCACTGAAATAGTTAGATCTAGTCCTAGTTCTGGTTTTGCAGACCTCAAGAACACTATAGGATTTTCCTCACCATGTGAAAGCAAAAGTATATATATATAAACTTCCCCCATTGTATCAGAATGTATACCAAATTAAATCACCAGTTAAGGTACAATTATTCCCCAGACCAGGTAGGAAGCAATATTAAGGATTTTGTTAGTTAAAGGGATCTCTGTTTCTATTTTCAGAACTTTGGCTTCATGACTTATTTTATGAAATTGGGCAAGTTTTGTTTTGTTTCTTTGTTTTTACTTTCTCTGTGCCTCAGTAGAACATGATAATATTATCCATTTCACTGGCTGTTTGTGAGTATGAAAAGAGGGATTGCATATTAACACATAATGATATGAAAGGAATGATCATTATTAAATGCTTGTTTAGAAATTGTAACTACTGTTGATAGTTTGCAATAATAAAAAATCAAATCTCTTTTGAAAGTTTACCTCTACCTCTTTTTTTCTCCCCCTCTCCATCTCTGTCTCCTTCACACATACACACACACGCACACACAAATACAAATATACACAGAAAACATACATGGAATAATCAATTTATCCCTACAAAGAATAAAAGAATAGAAAATATAAGATGGAAGCTCCATGCAACAGTTCCAGATAGAACCTTTCTGACATAAACATAAACTTAAGTTTTCAACTAATATTTAAATTAAAGTTCACTAGAATTATAAATTTTTTAACCTTTTCTTTCACCCTCAATTTTACCTCAATTTACCTGAAAATGAAGAGAAATATTCCTAGTAAAGGTGGACAGTTAAACCAGTGAGTTCTATATAAAGAATGGTAAGAAATTAAATCACACAAAGGAGAAATTGGGAGAAATACACAAAGAGAAGCTTCCCTGAAATGTTTGCCTTAGAAAATAAGGAGCCATTAAGAAGTTTCTCCTAGAAATGACCGTCAGGAAAGTACTTGTCTAGAGGAATCATCAACTGTTGAGTTGTTTTTATTTACTTATTTATTTTAATAACAGATTCATACATTTTTTTCTCAAGCTGTAGTTATTTTGAATAGATCCTGAGATGGAAAAACAAAATTTGCTTTTGAGTTTACATCATACTAAAATTCTCGATAGCGTTACTCAACCTGCATATGCCACTCTTGTGTTGTGTAATTCATGATCTGTCCCTTGGCTTTTCCAGTGACAGATGAAGCAAGTGTAATCTCTTATAATCAAAATTAAAGCATTTCAAAGCAGGAAGAAGCTATCTGCTTCAACGTCTTTGTTTCATAAATAAGGAAAAGGAGTAGCATGACAATAAAAATAGCAACAAGAATGCTCTAATTAAAGCTATACATGTCAGACACGATGGTAATTTAATCAGATTCCTCTAACTACACCCTGAGACAATTATTACATTACTACAAGATTTTATTCCTTCTTCTGAAGACTTGTGGTGGAAATCGCTGGGCCCCCTCCCCAAATCCGTTCTTCTTTTTCCATTGTAGTAGTATTTGATTAGAAGGCCACCATGAATAAAGTCTATAATCCCCAGCCTTCCTGGTGACCACAAGACAATGTTCTTAGGTTCTAATATTTTAAATGGAAGTGCTATAGGGCAGTTTCTTGTTGTCTTTCTCACAAGCAAGGTGCATGCATTGTTACCTTCTCTTTCCTCTTCTCCCGTTCAGCTACATGAAATGCATATGTGAGTTCTTTAGTTCCGCCTAGGACCATATGGGTTAGAGATATGCCCCATCGATGGAAGAGCAGAAGACTGCTTACATCTGGACTTTCATATAATAGGGAAATAAAAATATCTCTGGCTTAAGCCACTGCTATTTTGACTTCTGTTGTTGGCAACCAGACCTAATCTTCACACAGGTCTTTTGCCCTGGCTTTTCCACTATTCCCTAAAACTTGACGTAATTGCATCTTAAATGTCACCACTCAAAGAGGCCTCCTTGATAACTTCAGGAATTTTCTACCACAACTTACCACTTTGATTATCTTACTGGCACTTGTCACTTTCTGAATTTTTATTTGTGCATTGGTTTATTGTCTGCGTCCTTTCAATCTGAAAAGGAACTCTACAAATGCAAGAATCTTGACTGTGTCGCTCACTGCTCTGCCTCAGTACCTGTAACAATGCTCGGCACCTGGGAGGTGCTCAATAAATTTGTTTTGAATGAAGAAAATGGTTAAAGTGGCCATGCCTTTGAGCCACAGAGGTGGGAGAGCCACATATCTAAGCATCAGTCAGAAACTTCTCAGAATAGTGATGAGAAGTCTAAGGCGTCCAGTGAGGCCATACATTGGAAATGAAGGGCACTGATTAAGGTTGTGCAAATTAGAGTTCTGTGAGGCTCTTGAGAGAATTATTGTATTTAGAGTAATTATTGGTTTAAGAGAATAATTGTGCCACTTAGAGCTAAGAGTCTACTCTCCACAGAGTCTTGGGCTTAGCATCATAATGGTTAATCTACAGTTCTGTGAACCCAGAATTTCCTGTTAACTACAAATTATGTTTTCAACCACTCTAAAGTTGTATTAAATTTAAATTTAATGTCAGCCTTTATAATACATTAAACATCCTCATATGATTCCTATGAGTTTTGTGCTAAAATGTGTTTCTCAATGCAAGAAAATGCGAAGACCATTCATTCTGTACAGAGTATCTCTCCCTCAAACAAGAAAGTGAATTCTCATTATCTGAGTCCTAATTTAAGTCCTCTCCAGGCCAGGAAGATTATAGCTCAACTCATGAGCTACCTTGGTGAATCATATAAAAATTACTCTCTTTAAACATTTCCTTGAGACTCCCTCGGTAAAAGTACTAATTTCTTCTGTTGCATTTACAAAGCACCTAGCTTGTTTTGCTTATGGGAATCACCACATCACCTATAGATCATTTCGAGCGCATGCCTCATGATGCTAGACAATGAACAATTTTAAAAAAGACATAGTACCTTATTCATCATTGCACCCCTGATGACTATAGAATACTTAGCTCTTTGCTAAATGTTGTGAAGGGGGCAGAAAAGTGCATAATATTTCCTGTCCTTCTCTATTCCAGGTGAATGTGGGTTTCTGTCTAAGTTCTGACCTGTGAGCTTTTTGTGAAAGTTATGTGAGCAACTTGGAGGTAATGCTTTTTTTAAAAAGTAGGAGGGTATGTACTCCTTCTTTTCTCATTTTTTGGCCGTTGCTTGGAATGTATTCAGGGTAGTGAGGTATTTGAATCCTGCAAAAAAGCACAAACCTGAGAGACACTGAAGAAGCCTGAGTTCCCAGTTGACCCCATGGAGGAGAAAGGCCATAGCAGCCCTGAAATGCCTGCTTTCCTGATGGCTACATAGAATAATCATAGGTCAAGCCCATGTTACTTTGGTTCTATATCACATGCAGCTAAACATATGCCCTACCTATAACAAATGGTAGATAGAAAGTTAATAAAAGAGAGTTAACTTGCCAATTCTAAACTCAGTGCTTAAAATCTGGTGATACAAACAAAATCAATGAAACTATCAAAAAGGCAGAGGGTTAACCTTTTTTCCTTTATAGGGCAATTGTGTTCATTTTATCTATCAAGCTTATTACCTTTCTTATGTCCTTCATGTCCCTTAACCTCTCTTTATAACTTCTATCACCTTTGTCTCTCTGTGCTGAAATCAGAGCATTTTCTTCATCTCTCTATCAGTTTTACTAATACCCTTTACAATCCTTTTTTATATCATCTGCTCTGAATTGCTAAAACTCTGTTACATAGTTTTATGTCCAGATGTTCTCTTTGGTTCTTTGTCACATCAGCCCAGCTGATTTCACGTCTCTTTTCTTACTTCATAAATTGAAATAGCTTTACTATTTTTAAATCTATTAAACATTACCAAGGAATAGCACGTTAAGATGAGGCTCACCCTTTCTCAGATACCTCTGAGTCACCCAGCCAGGCTCTAATGCCATTGAGACATTAGACAACACATGGTAAATAGAGTTATGAGGCAACAACCCACCGCCCTGTAGAGGATTTATCCTAAAACCAGTTAAGGACCCTTGAGTACTATTCCCACATTGAAGGTATAAAAAAAAGTTGAATAAGTGTGAGGAAGGGGCCTGAACGTTTAGACCAACTAAGGGGCAAAGGAAATGTGAGTGATTCCCATTGATCAGTGAAATAAAGAAACATTTCTTCAATTCAAGCAAATGTCAGTTCAAGGGAAACAGCAGTGGGAGCAAAGAGCTTCTTAAAATCCATGAAAGTGCCCCACATAGGGAAGAATCCTTGACTGAGGGTATGGAATCAGTTGTGAGAATAACAGTCAGGAAAGGAGTCTCCTGCTTCCTTTTCCTCCCCAATCTCCCTGCCACCCCACAGTTCTGGTATTCAACAATCAACAATAGCCAATAAGAATTGGGATCTGAAATTAATGGGAATATAAAGGAAAGATGTTAACAATACTCTCAGACCCTCTTTGCCTAATGAAGATCATCTGCTTTTAGGACCCCCTACCGGAAAGAGAGGGGAGGCAGAGGTTTT
This sequence comes from Tolypeutes matacus, assembly GCA_026826555.1. Lineage (NCBI taxonomy): Eukaryota > Metazoa > Chordata > Mammalia > Cingulata > Chlamyphoridae > Tolypeutes > Tolypeutes matacus. The sequence goes on from JAKSZT010002772.1 coordinate 733,585, forward strand.
AAGCACTGGATGAAATAGGACTCTTCAATTATTACATAGATCTGGATATTTTCAAGTACCCGTGAATTACCAGGAAAAAAGCAAAACAAAACAAAGCATGAGGTCACCAGAGTTTCCACAGTGGGAAAGAGGAAGCACTTCTCCCTCTTAATATATTTTAAAGGAACAATAGAAATAATACAATGCCCTTTTAGTCTAATATACTCTATTCTGTATTCCATAATTTTAATATCTGAAAAATACCCAGGTTTGATTTTGTGGTGTTCTTTTTTTCACTTCTTATTCTCACTTTGGTACCTTATTTCCTCAAATGATTTTTGGTTGCAATTTAATATTTGTTGGAATTTTAGCTGTGAGAATTCTTATTAATTTGGGATGAAAGAATGTTTCTTCCGTGATGTATTATATTAGTTTCTACCAGGAGTCCAGAAGACTTTCTGTCCTGAGAATACTTTATACAAAATTATTATCTTGTCTTCTCTATTTGAAGGAAGGGTATTTTTTTTCTTGAAACCTTATTCACCGAGGATAAGATATAGCCCTCTATGGTTGCAGATTGATGTAGACTTTCACAGGAGCCACCCTATTAAGTGGGTCCTTTTCCCATGCCACTTGGCAAAGATCTCAATTACTGAGGATCCCTGGCTTTAAAAATAGTTAACATTCCTGGAGTTCTAGTTCTAGTTCAGCCTTAGCTTAGGATAATTTACACCTTTGCCAGATGAGTCATGCATTTTTAAATGATTTTAATGTGATCTAATCCCCTGTGTTGTCAGAAACAATAATCTTTAAATTTACATAAATTAATTTATCTAAATGTACCAAAAGCCAGATAGTTTCTTCCATTTATAGGTGGTGTTTTGCGGTCTGTAATTCTGCATACCATCCTCATTCCCTGGAAACAATTCAAAACTTTGTTCTCTCTTTGAAAAATCTGCCATAATTTATAGCTTCACTAAAGACTTTAGAAATTTAGGGCTGGCTGTCCCCTAATGGAAGATTTGTGTGCTGCGGGAGGATCTAGTTGAAAGTACAATGATGTTTCACTTTCAATTTCCAGAGTCACTCATTTATTTATATAAGTTCAGCTACCTGACTTCAGCTGTTCTGAAGCACTTAAGGAGAATCACAGAAAGAGAAATAAACATTTTTCTACTATGGATGTCAGTTACGACAAAACCCCTCATAAATTAAAAATGGTTTGTGTTCTCTTCAGGTCCATCTCCATCCTGCTGATGTTACCTTCCTAGAGTGGACAAAATGTGTTTTATTTTTTCCTCTCACTTCAAGTAACCACTGTGCCTTTGCAATAATTTGTGTCAAAGAGATATTTTATGTTTTAGTTTGTTAAAGGCTGCCAATGCAAAAATACCAAAAACGGGCTGGCTTTTATAATGGGAATTTACTAGGGTAAAATTTTACAGTTACAGGGCTATGAAAATGTCCAAATCAAGGCATCATCAGAGATGCTATCTCATCAAAAGTTGGCTGCTGGCAGATCCTGGACTCCTGCCAAATATCAAGGCAAAATGGTTGCTGGACTCTGCCTTCACCTCTAAGTTCACGTTCTCTCCCAGATCAGCTGTGGATGATTAGGCATATGGCTCATTTCTCCGGGCCTTGTCTCTTCAGCTTCAGGCTGCTCTTCTGATTCCAGCCTCTGTCCTCTATCTCAGCCTTTCAGGGTTTCTCTGTCTTTCTGTGATTGTAGGTGATCCTGTAGTCCTCTCTCATACAGCGGGGTAAAAATGGCAGCTCACTTTCTCTGTGTGTGTCTGCATGTTTCTCCTCTTTATAAGGGCGCCAGCAGGAGGGCCAAGATCCACCTCAGTCATGTCTCACTAAAGTACTCCAATCAATGGTCTCCAGCTGAATTCAGTCCAATCAAAGAGTCCATCAGTCTAATCAAAGGTCCTTAACTAAAGCGATCTAATAAAAAGTGATTTAATCAAAAGGTGTCTTAACTGAATCTAATCAAAAGGCCCCACATTGATAGGTATATATCCACAGGGATGAGTTAGCTTAATACCATAATTTTTTGGGGTTCTCAAAAGAATTAAACCAGGACACTGTAGAATTTACAATTCAGCCAGGAAATCAGAGGCAATGATATATATTATGGCAATAAAGGGTTTACTCTAGAGAACAGAATTTACACAGATGTGGTGCTGCTAGGGAGTGATAGTGTAAAAGAGAGGAGTTAGTAAATCAGAGAAAGTCACTAACCATCACCATCTGAAGTGCTGACTGGCTGGGCAGCTCTGTGTTGTCTGTTTGAACATTGTGATCTTTAGAGAGTGTATCAGTTTTCTACTGTTGCTATAACAAATTACCACAGATTTAATGGCTTAAAAAAACACAAATTATTTTCTCACAATTCTGTAGGTTAGAGGTCCCACATGGTTAGAAGCCAAACACTGGGCTAAAAACAAGGTATGAGCTGTGCTGCATTCTTCTCTGGAGGTTCTTGGGGGACACTCTGTTTCCCTGCTTTTTCCAGCTTCTAGATGTTGCCATTCCCTGGCTTTTGATCTCCTTACATCTTCAAGTCCGGTAATGGCTTGACTCCTCTTTATGTCACAACATTCTGGCTTTCTCTTTTGCCTCCCTCTTCTATTTTTAAGAGCCCTTGTGAATACACTGGGCTCAATCAGATAATCCAAGATAATTTCCCTATTTTAAATTCCTTAACTTAATCATATGTGCAAAATCCTGTTTTCCATATACGGCTCCGAGGACTAAGCTGAGGAAAACTTTGGAAGCCATGATTCTGTCAACATAGAAAGGAATGACTTATTGTCTTCTTCCACCTTTCAATTCCCTCGCAACTTCCTCTTTTTGTCAACTCTAAAGTATCTTAAAAAAAAAAAAAAGACTCCACTGTTATCTTCAACTACTAGTTCTTGCCTTACAAGTCTCAGTATCAAAGCCACTAAAAATAGAGGAATAAGCTTATAGAAGATTTTTCCATTAGACAGTCTAAATGTGATTGGTGAGGGCATGAGTAGGTTGCAGCCTGACTGAAATGCATGTTCTCAAGTATATCACAAGACATGCTGAGAGAGCATCACTGGAGTCTTTAGAAATGAGCAAGTTTTGTGGATGATTCCCTAAAATTTGATAGCAAAATGATTGGATAGCTTAGAGGAGAAAGACCAAACATAATAAAACCTGGACCATACCTCACTATCTCTTTGAAAACTCACTATCCAAAGTGAAGACAACCTCTAGGTAAAGGAACTGATTTTGAAAGGTTTGATTTTGTGGTATGGGAGATGACAAAATAAAACTAATTTTTGTCTACAACTGATATACATAAAACCCAGAAAGATTAGACAGCACAGGACAAGTGAATATAAATACAGAGAAAGCAAGAATTACAGCATTAATTTGAGGCAAAAGAGAGGATGAGTTATAGAGCAATAAATAAGAAAGAAATAGTTTTAATTGAAGTAGTCTTCTTGCTTTCAAGTTGTCTGCTTGCTTTCTGATATGTGTTGCCCTTGATTCTTGAGATTGCCTAAGTCTATATCTGTTCAAAACTTCTTTGGAGATATCTAAGGCATCCAGGCCCGGGCAGGAAGCATGAAATGCATGGTTTAAAGTGTGCTTTTAAAGTCAGATATCCAATTTATAACAAGGTACAAATGACTATGCTACTACTACTACTACAGGATAGCTAATTTCTATCCCCACCAAATAAAACAGTAAAATAAAATCACAAAGAGAAGAAAAAAAGAATAAATATATCTCTCTATCTCCCCATAATATTATGAAAGTAAGCTCTTGAAATCTAATTAAGGAAGCACATTCTAAAATCCAGAACATTGGGGAGAATATATCTTCACCTTTTCATGATCACTATAAAATAGAATGGCCAAAGAATAACAGAGAATTTTAAATAAGTTCATATGTAAATTAACTTTATTTAATCAATATACATTTGGAAAAAACTCATGTAATACGTAGTTATATTAAAACACATTGTTTAAATAGACTTCACTTCAAATATTCCATTGTCAAGGTTGTTATCATCAATTATAACAATGATTTATGGTGCAATGGTACTCAATTTAAGCATTTTTTTAAAATAACATATAATCCAGAACTAAAATATATTCTAGGTGCAAAAGAAGACCATCATCCTTCTTTTTACAGCAGAATTAGAAGGGTAGATTAGTGAAATGTCAAAAGACATAAAAAAAAATTCTCTATTCCAAAATGACCTAAAGAATTTGGCATTGGGTAGAAAATAAACAAAGTAGACAATATTCTCAAAATAGTTTTGTCATTTCAGATTTCATAGACCCAGAAAGTCCCGTGTTTACAACATGCTTCTTTTTCCTGCTACATCATTATTCTCTTTTCAATTGCATATTATTTTTTCTCTACTCACTAAAAATATAAATAATAACTTTCTTCAAATTACCCAAAAGAAGTGATTAATTTTCATTCCTTCTATTGGCTATGCATCTAATCGTACATTGCAAATATCCATTTTACATAATTAAAAATATTCTCATTGTTTTGTTCATGGCCTCCTTTACATCCTTATTCCTAAGACTGTAGATCATGGGGTTCAACATAGGAATTACTGTGGCGTAAAACACACCACCATTTTTCCCTGCTCCACAGAGTCCTCAGGTGGACTTCTAAGATACATGAAGAATAGCATTCCATAAAATATGGCGACAGCAGTCAGGTGGGACCCGCATGTGGAGAAGGCTTTCTTTCTTCCTTCTGAAGAATGCATTCTTAGAATGGCAATAAGGATGAATATGTAGGAGACAATAATGATCAATAAGGAATAAGAGAAGTTAAGACCTGCTAATGTGCACTTGGTGTATTCTTTAATAAAGTTCCTGGCGCAGGCCATTTTGATGAGGGCTGGGTCTGCACAGTAAAAGTGGTTGATCTCTATGTTTCCAGAAAAGTACAAACCATGGGTCCAAAGTGTGGAGATCAGACTAACAAAGAAGCCATATGTATAGGGGGGAAAATCAGCCGAACACACACAGTCCTTGACTGTGTCCTGCTCTGGCATGAGCAGAGGGTTGCCAATTGCCATGTATTGGTCAAAGGCCATCACGGCAAGGATGAAGACCTCTACAAGGACAAAAACAATGAAAAAAAAACATTGCATGATACAACCAGGATAGGATATGGTTTTGGTCTCAGATACCAACTTTTCCAACATTTTAGGTGTGACGCTGGAGGAGAACCACACATCTGCAAAAGATAAATGACTGAGAAAAAGTACATAGGGCTGTTGAGCTAGGACTGATCTTGATTAATATGATCATTTAATGTTCCCAACCAGGGTGATAACATAGACCAGTAAGAAAACCAGAAAGAAAAGGTGTTGCGATTCAAGACGACTAGTTAATCCCAAAAGAATAAATTCCATCACATCAGTAAAATTGGGCATTTTCTTAAATCTGATCCAGATAGAGATGCATTTAATCTAACAAAATAAATAGAAATTAGTAAACACACATAACAAATACAGCCATTCTTCATTTGCATTATCTTTTCCTGCTCGTTCCCTTTCAAAGCCTCTCCTATTTTTCTTTTGCCCTCCCCTCTCTTCTTTCTCGCATGTCTCTTACCAGTGTTTAGTTTTCTTATGTATGTGTGTGTATATATATATATATATTAGATTTTTATTCAGAAAGTAGTAAAATAATAGGAAAATATAGAAATATATTAACAGAATTTCTAGTGTCTGGTTTTTACTTGTCTCCACAGATTTCAGAAGAACTTTTATTCTTGCTAATTCCTGTGAAGAGAAATATGTTTTTCACTAACACCAACATTTAGTAGATGCATATAGTAGTTTATTTATTCACTAGTTTTGCAAAGCTTAGAAGGTGTGTAATATGTTAGAAATTTAATTAAAATGACAGGCAAAAAAGTTCTTCTGCAATCAAAGAGTAAAATATTCTCTTTAGTCATCTTGAAAATTTGAGATGTTTATTATAAAAGGACTTAATGGAACTCTAAAATACCTTAAAATGAGCACATTACTCTTACCCAAAGAGAAAGAGTGCCTCTTAAAGCATCTCTTTGATTAGCAATTTTTAAAATTCCGAAAGTCAACCTAGATAAGAGTTGAATCCTTGCCAGCCATTGTCTGCATTGCAAGCAAGTCAAATAAAAGTGATATAAAGCCTCATTTCCTCTTTAAAATCTTCTCTTCCCTTAGACCTTGAACCTTTAAATCCTATGGCAGTTCTTCCTTTCTATCTCTCTCTGCCTTAAAGCTGTTGAACTTGAGATAAGGAACTATGTGCTTTATTCACATTTATATCCCTGTTCATTAGCCCAGGAAGAGGAGAAAATGAAAGAAGACTAATTTGACCTAATTTAAACCCTTCTTGATGACTGAAATTAATCATGACAAAAGCTAATTATTGTTTGAAGCATTCAAAAAGTGATGTCTTCTGCAGCTGTTAAACATCTAATTCTTGTTTCAGCCTATTATGCTTTTGAATAGAGATGATAGATACATAGATAGATAGATAAATTGATAGATAGATAGATAGATAGATAGATAGATAGATAGATAGATAGAT
>JAKSZT010002772.1:740169-895453 GCA_026826555.1 Tolypeutes matacus
GATAGATAGATAGATAGATAGATAGATAGATAGATAGATAGATAGATAGAAAGATAGAAAGATTGATGATACATATAGATAGGTAGAGAGAGAGATAGAGAGATATTTAATAGTTCCTTTATTCCCCATTTCTCTGCTTTATTTTCCAATTTTATAGTTCCTTAGAACTTTGAGGAAAATAAGAGAAATAAAATACTGAATAAAAACTACATGATTATTTTGTAAACATTTAAGCATAAATTCATGAAATTTCTAAAATGGATTAGAAACGAAAGGAAAATTTTGAAATGTTCGGTAGGAGACTATTTTTTTGTTATTACTGTGTCAGATTAAGTTGGCTAGCGATCTGGATTCTTTATAACTTCTAATACTCTAGTTAACATATTATGAGTTAATTTATGCATATATACTTTTTATTTGTATTCTATTTATTAATAGGCCAAAGGATTACAAAGCTGGTTCTTCATAAAGCTTTCTTGTATTTGCTACCGAAGTACAAATTAGAGGAATATCATCATCATCACTTCCCAGCTGGTTCTTGATGATGTTGAATATTTGAAATAGAATAAAGATGAACTTCATGGGGATCTTTTTTTGTTGCATTAAAAATGATATTTTAATGAAATCTGAAATGCTTCATTAATAGTAAAATGGCTGAAGACTTGGTTTCAATTCTCAGCTCTTCTATTTATTAGATCTGTGATCTTAAATCATTTATTTAATGTTGCTGTGTTCAGCTTCCTCAAGAGTAAATGGCAAAATGAGAGGATCTACCTTATGGGATTGTTATGAGGATGAACTAAGAAAATATGCATGAAGTATTAGAGAAAACACAGGTTAATGAAGTCCGTGAGCTTTGTGTTTAGTCCTGATTTTGTTATTAAATTTCTTTATCTGGAACTCAATTTCCTGATGTGTAAAAAGTAAAAGATTGGTTGGATTAAGGGACTTCTACCAATGCTAAAAATATGTATTCTAGTTAAAGAGTTAAACTCACATTTTTTATCATGCTCCATTGTGCTTTCAAAAAATTAGTTAATATTTGTTTGTTTTCTCGGGATTTAATTTATCTTAAGGTACCTATAGAAGAGTCATCAAAAAATATGGATATATTCATAGTTTCTATAAAGAAGTCCTCCATTCCTGTAACATCATCTACCGAGGTTGCCTGTTACTGGTTAAGAAAGCTATGCATCCCAGTCAGAAGGTTCTCAGCTTTTATTCAATGTATTAAATGTAAATGTAAATAATAACTCAGACTATGATTGTTTTCTTTTCTTAGAAAAAACATAATACCCAGTATGAGAAGATAAAAGCTTAATGTGATTCAAAATTTCCTGTAAGTTGAAAAGGCTCGTTGCATAAAAGCAAATGTAGTTGAAGAGATTTACTTAGAAACAGGAGACTAACTTTTAGTTGTTATATTATCCGGCCTTGTGTTTTGAACACATTACTTTAGGAGTCATCTATTCAGAAGGAGATGTGTAGTTATAATATGTAATATTCAGATTAAAAGTACTGATATATATACACATATATCCTGCACTCTTTGTTCAGATTAACTATTGAACATAAACACACTTTTACATACACAAACAGAATTTTATAAAATAACTCATTGAATGGTTTACCATTTTAAAGGTTAACATTACAAAGAAGATGTATAAACTATTAAAAGGAAATTTTCTTTAAGATATTCTAAAGCATAGTTGTATAGCAATAAAAAGAATATCATATAAAATCTATTATTTCCAGGAAATATTTAGAGGCAACAAAATTTGCATTTGCATTGGATCAAAAAAAGAGAAAATGTATATTTTGTTGGATGTCCCAATATAAATATTTATAAAGACTAGGATTAATATCTAACTTACAAGACAGAGCAGTGAGGTTGTTTGTTTGTAAATGATGCATTTAACTCACCTCCTCTCAAAGATGTTTCCTCCTCTGAAAAACTGGGTCTCTTTTAAGGATTAAATAAATTGAGCCAGAAAAAGTGAGTAGAACAGTGTCTAGCACACACACACAAAAGCTTGTAGTGTTAGCTATTACTGGTATTCTTATCACTACTTAAACTTGATACATTTGTAAAAACATTTTCACCAATTCCCTCTATGTAATCTATCTATTGGCAGCTTACTTGGTTGCTGCCAATTTGAGTGACTCATTACTAAAGCATTCGTTAATTTTAGATCACATATATTGATAGATGTTATTGGTGGCAAATTAGTGTTTAAGGCATTTTCATTTTGTTTCATAACTTATTTGTGCATGTTTTTCTATAGGTATGTATGTATGTATGTATGTATTTAGTGCTTTCCAGAAAAATCACTGGTTCTTCTCTCATCCACCATTTGCTGTTACCAACAAACTGTTCATTGACTATAAAGATACATCCTTTTTCCTACCCACTGTCATCTGAGATCTTTCATTTCCTCCTCATTCCTTGGGATTTGCCCCAATATTAGATGAGTTACCTCTCATCTCCTGGTGGGAATTTATATAATAGAAATAAAATGGAGCTTGGAAAAATAAGAGATGATTTTTCTCCTTTCTTAGGAAGGTGGTGACTTAATAAAATACAAGGAGCAGCATTATAGGTTTCCTCTGCCAAAATGCCAGGGACAAGGAAATGTTGCTTCACCTAATTGTGAATTTGTAAAAGAAAGAGACAGAGGGTATTGTCAAATCTATCAACATTTCCTCCTTACTCTGCAGGGATATCCGCATCATCATCTTGGCCCCCTTACAAAAATTAACCATTTTCCATATGTCTAGACAAGAAAACGATTTTATGTTCTCAGCCTACTCTGTCCAAGTTCTAAAGAATACTTTTTATTTTTTACAGTTTTATTGATTTATTCAATGATCAATAAACCTTGTGTATTTAAAAGGAACCTTTTAACTGCTTCTTTTTTCACTTTAATCAAAGGTAGTCAAGAATTTTTTAAAAAAGGAAAAGACATTAGGCTTCAAGCACCTTTTCGTGCTGAGGATATCAATTAGTTGAGCCAAATGACCTGAAGCTCCAGCTGCAGGTCATATGTAGGGCTCAAATTTTAGTAACTGTTCAATGACCGGAAGAGTAGAATGCGGCTCAAATGTTGATCTGCTAATGAAATCTATGTTCATTATTACCTCAAGTTGTGGTAGGTTATATGTAGGATAACAACTGCTACCCACTTGTCCAGGATTTTCCTGATTTTAGACTGAAAGTTTTGTATCCAAGCAAACTCTTCCGTCCCAGGCAAACCAAGGCATTTGGTCATACTAGCAAGAAGGGGTCCCCATGTATTAAGCTGTTTGGGACTTCAGAAGTCTTTAGAGTGCTGCTATTTGTGACATAGCAGAGGGCTCTAGAAAGTGGCACATAGGCCTAATTTGTTCATACAGGCATTTTCCATATCAAATTCCAATCATTTAGAATGAAGAAGAAAGAATGAAGAAAGGACCCTTTGGTTTCTAAGCAATTAGTGTCCTGAGGCCAAGTGGGCTTCTTTGGCAATAATTTCATTTGAAAACATGTTGTTGGTATTGTTTACATGCTGGTATGGTATACGTCTAATTCAATGACTCTGTGCATGTGTATGATATAGATAGATGATAGATAGATAGATGAATAGATACATATTGAAAATGACAGTTATACTAAATACACCAGAAACATTATTATCTGTTTACTGTCTAGTACCTCTTTATGAGATATAGCCCCATTGTTTAGGTAAGACTATTTATCTTTCTGTCACTGGATGAACTGTAGTCCACGGATTGGGGCATCCAGCAAAAAGTCCTATCCACATGGACTTCCATTGTCACAATGATCCCTCTCCAAACCCATTTCCTAATAGCCCTCCACAGAACATTCTCTGCCTACTGAGAATTGCAAAGATAGCCTAGAGGAATAACACTTTAAACTACATTTATAAAAACACATAAATTTTCCCCATGAATTAACCTACCTGTGCTTGAAGAAAAATTGTTCTTGGTAATATCTCGTTTGCCATCATGAATGTGTAACTGAGAAGAATTTATAAGGGATGGAAATCCAACTATGGGATTTTCTCACTGGAGAATATAGACAGAAACATGAAGAAACGATTAAAATGATACATATTGCATCATCTATAATAGAAAATGATCGCAAGGGCAAATAACTCTTAGCATAATAAGAATTTTTAGAAATAAGAATTAAAAACTTGATATTTTGTTTTCTTCCCAATTTAAGTTATATTCTCTGTATCTTGAGAACTGTGCCGATTTTTTTTGAAGGGACAAAGATCTTGGAATCTCTTGTGACAAATGGGTGTTAATACTGCATCAGTCACAACATATGTTATGACGCTACTACAGAGGATGCAAAATACTAGTACTTTTCTCTCTATTAATGAAAAATGCTTCCTCCCTTTTAAAGCAAGAAAGAGTTAGTAAAGTGAGAGAATAAAGGGTGGCACATTTCATGTTCACACATCACTGATTAACTCCAAATGGGCCTCTACTTCTTCTGAAATATTAATATACTTCTGTAAATTCCAACTAATTTCTGGGTTAGATCGATGGATTTTTGTTGTTGTTTATGTTGTTTTGTTCTGTTTTTTTCTTAACAGTATGTAAAAGGAAGTTTCTTTACATGTGTTTTTCATTGATAGAAAATGATTTCTATTACCTCTCTTCCTCATGCTCATAGTTACTACCCATTTAGGAGACTAGAGACATTAGCATGCTTGAGAAATATGAGTTAAATAATTATTGAAAAGGAGAATCTGTAAACAGATTATCAGTGGGTATAATTTTCTGTTCACAATCTTCATAATGTGAGACATGCAAATTTATTTCTCTTGAGGCTCCATTTTTAAAAATGGAGGAAACTTAACTTGATTACGCCCTTTTCCTGATTTCCACAGGGCTGCATCTGTGTTCTAAGAAATGAATGTACCCCAAGGCATTGGAAAGTAAGACAGTTCTTTTCCCTGATGCCTTCATCTACAAACATTGACATTCATTCATTTATTTATTTATTCATTCACTATGTGCCGAGGATACATTGGGAGTAAAAATAGCATTTGCTCTCATAGAGCTTATGTTCTAGTGATATATCCTGGTTCTTAGTTCATTCCTACTGAATTTTCCTTACTTAAAACACAAGCATTTAATGTTTTGCCTCTTTCACTTACTTTTTTTCCCTTTAAAAAACAGAACATTTTCAACTACCTACCATGTTAGACCAGAGAGAACTTAGAAGGTCTAGGCCGTACCTCTCTAGATATGTGCTTCTATCATTGTATTTTGGGAATTTGCTTCTTCCAGTGGTTCAACTGGAAAAATAATACAGCTCTTCTTAGAATTTAAATTCTAAAAACCCATTGGAATGTCTTTCATTTCCCCACTCAAACCCCTAGTCAATCGCAGAGGAAGAAGGCAGTTGGCATTGATTTTCCTGTTTCTCAGGCAACCACATAGCTTCATCACTTGTAGTTTACTTTTTGTCTCCTCTCTCCCTGCAAATTAAGGGATTTTTCTAGATGCATTAATAAACTGATCTTTATCATTCATTGTTTATTGCTTGAGCTCCCTTTTCCTTGCCTAATATGTATATAATATATAATTTTATAATATTAACTAACATTGACTAAATAGAACTGTTAATAATGATAACCTGGAAAGCAAGGCTGTTTGGGCTCTCTATCCATCTATCAGTCAACAAGATTTTAGTAAATCTTCACAAATCCCTAGACACTATATCACATTAATCTGAAAACACAAACTCTTTGAAATAAAGTGTTATAGTTCATCTTCCGATGGGTGGGGAATAGATTCAGCCTATCAAGGAAGTCATCAGCTTAAAAATGGGAAGAGTCTAACAGTGTTGTCATAAGCAAAAACAATCCACAAATGGATAAGTTGTACTTATACTGGCAGATTTGTTTACAACCAAAAACTTACTTATTGAATTGATGGATATTTTTTTATGGTTAATATTAATTTAACAAAATATTGACAATATTACATATGAATTACTGCCTTGTGTTTCCCTTAACTTTTATGATGCATGGCTAGATGAGATAGGAAGCATCACTGGGCCTGGCCAGTTTTGGAATATCATGCACATTCTCCTCTGCTAGATTTTTCTTCCCTCATCATACAATAATTCATTTGGTGATACTAAATAAAAATGTTTCTGTATTCAGTATTTAAAGATTTGTATAATGTGTTTCTCAGGCCAACCATGTAACTTGACTTCAACTCTTTCTTGATTCCTGGCTTTGAATTTAGTGGCACAAGAGGGTTTGAAATTTGTAAAGAATCCTGTCATAAAAATGCCCATAAAGATCATAAGACCTTTCCTCAGATGTGAATTACAACTTGCACTTGCCTTTATTGCTAAGATATTTTAAAGAATTATATTAACTGATAAAGAAATTAAGTAAGAAAATTATAGTATACCCATTCTCTTTGTTGATTTAGGCCTAGCAATTATGACCATGCTCTAACAACCTAAAGGTGAGGCATGTGGTAATGTTACTAAGGCTATATTACAATCTCAGGTGCTAGGATGAGTGGAAAGTCAGAATGGTAGTAAGTCCTTACTTGACATATGAGTGAACTTCACTACCCATGTCTACATCTAAACACAGTTGTGTATGATACCTAAATATAATGGTTTATAAAATAACTTTAATGAAGCAACTGCTAAAAGTAGTTTCTATATGTTAAAATGATCCTTAAAAAGAAAAGGAAGAAAATGTTAGGTAAAATTATTTCTTCTATATAATCTTAATTTCTAACACAGCCAGATGCCCTTGGAATAAGTCCACAAAATAATAGATGAGAAAGACGTTTTTGATGGTACAAGAAAAAGCTTATGTGATTTTAATGCTGGACCTCAGAAAATATATAACTTATTTTAAAAAATATTTTAGAAGAGAATTTACTCAAAAATACTTATGGAATCCTTAGCATGTGTCCAAAACCCTCCCATCTGTGAATAAAATGTTTCACATTTCAACTGTTGGTAATTATTAAAAGTGATGTAGCAATAAATTACTTAAATGAGGATGGAGTAAGACTGAGATATTCTTAAAAAGAAAAAACATATTTTGGTTATTAAAATTGTGTATGGAATACAGCATGCAGCAAGACTTTCAGGCATTCAAGGTTAGGTCATCACTGTAAGTACATAAATAACACAAGCCTTCATTCAAAGATAGAACAATGGACAACTTCAGTCTAGCCCTATGGGAAAGTTTCCTGGGTTCAACTCTACTCATCAATATATAAAACATTCAGATCAGATAGTCTCTAAGATATTTCTGGTCTAAAAGTTCTTTAATCCTAGCAAGCAATCAAAAATATCAAAACATGGAGAAAGATTTACACTGAAAGGTTAATTAAAAGTGTTTTTACTGGTTGAGGAGAGGTTGTGATGATATCTTAACTTGAAAGTAAATCAAAAGGTTGAGTTTACAGGTTATTGGCAAAGTAGAAGCATTGAAGTGAGAACAGCTTACATTGCACCAGTGTGTGTGTGTTTTCATGTGTGACGTCACCTTCCTATGATCTCTGTTAGCCCAAGAAAGCTACCTTAAATACCTTCGTCCCATGTAATTTTAGACATTTATTCAAAAGTGGTGTGGAGGGTAGAGGTGGCTAGTTCCATAGCTATAGAACTTTCATTTTTTATTCTGGTCCACAGTGTCCTTGAATATACATTTCCAAGTCTCTTTTTCAGGGAGGTATGGAAATGTGATTACATTTTAGCCAATGAGAAATAAGCAGATACGTTGTATGGAAAATTTAGTGCATCTGAAGAACATATGCACATGCAAGCTGGCTCTCTAGCAGCCATTTTGGATCATGAAGTAACTTTGAGAACATAAGCTATATTCAATATAACACAAGATGTAAAGAGTCTAGCAACCTAACCTAATAACACTGGTTTACAAGTCAGGGAATACCTACCTCCAAACTTTTCTCATCTGACAAAAAAATCAATGGAAACAAAAACCCTACATTGTTTAAGCAACCATTTCTTACAAGAAGTGACACTAATTAATATAACCAGGAATGATAATGAACTGCTTAAATGGTACCTCCTATCCTTCCCATTTTTGACTACTAAATTCCATGATTTCAATCCAGTTAGCTGCCTAACAAAGTCAGAAAAGTATTGTGCACCACTAGCCCAAAATGTAATGTATAACTGAATAACATCATATCAAACACCATTTCAGGATTTTTTAAACAGTAACTTCAAACTTTTATTTTACCAATTTTTGTTTCCCTATTGCTTTTCGCAAGGCCTCTTTCACATCCTTGTTCCTGAGGCCATAGATGATGGGGTTCAGTATGGGAATCACCATGTATAAAACACAGCCATTATTTTGCCCTGCTCCACAGAATCCTCTGTAGGACGTCTCAAATGCATACAGAAGAGGGTCCCATAGAAGACTGTGACCACCGTCTGGTGGGAGCCACAGGTGGAAAAAGCTTTTTTCCTCCCCTCTGCTGAACAGCTTCTGAGGATGGCAACAAGGATGAACATGTAATATGTGAGAAGGAACGGAGGGACTGGAAGTTGCTGTAGCCAGCGACTATGTACATTGACAACTCTTTACTGTAGGTGTCAGAGCATGCCAGTTTGATAAGGGGAAGATCAGCATAGTAGAGATGCTTAGTCTCATTAGCACCACAGAAGGAGAGGTTGTAGATTCTCAAAGTTTCCATCACACTGAGGAGGAAGCCATAGGCATAAAGGACAATGACCAGGTAGACACAGACACTCTTGGACATCTTGTTGTTGTAGAGCAGGGGGTTACAGATGGCCAAGTAGTGGTCATAGGCCATGACAGCCAACATGCATTGCTCCGTAAGTACCATGGCAATGACAATATAGCACTGGACCAAGCACCTGGCATACGAGATGGTCTTCTTCTCAGATAGGAAATTTTCTGGCATTTTGGGAGTGACATTTGTAGAGAAACACAGATCTAGAACAGACAAACTTAAGAGAAAAAAGTACATGGGGGCATGAAGTTGAGAATCAATTTTGATTAAAACAGTCATGCCCAGATTTCCTACCACAGTGACAACGTAAACTACAAAGAAGAGCAAAGAAAGCAACTCACAACTGTGAATGGCTTGTTAGACTCAAGAGAATAATTCTGTCACTTCTGTGTAGTTTCTTCTGGACATTTCTTTGTCTCATATGTGAGGCATTGGTTTTATTATTTAAAGAGAGATAAGAATTTATTTTTAAAACATTGAAATCATGGTTAAATATTGTACTTTGTATAAAAAGATTCAGAGTGTTTTAGTTATATATCTCAGTTGTATTTCTGTAATTAGTTATGGGTAGATATGGAAAAAAAAAAGTCTAAAGTTTTGTCAAAAAATTATTTTCTTTCAGGCTGTATTTTGTCATAACAATTGGCAATTAAGTTGGACACTAATGACAAAATTATAAATTAAAGTATTCCCTACTTTGGGAAATTAAAATTAAAACTACATAACTGCTATGTCAACTAAGAAATTATAATAGAAATTTAGAAAGGTGTAGAACTCTCTGCAGTATTTCTTATATATACATAGACACATAGATGATTAGGAGGGATTTTAAAGAGAGCCTAGATATATTTGCCATTGTAAAGATGAATCCCAGAGTGGGAAGAGACTTACCCAAGGGCAAGCACCTAACCAACAACAGACCCTCACTTCACATTTCCCTGTTCAGCGATCTGCTGATCTTCTATGTATCTCAACAGGTCCAAACCATTGTTTGGCACCCAAAGAGATGTTTTATTTATATATTTTTGGTTGTGATTGGAGGTGGTGGTAGTGTTGTGGTAGTATGCAGGGCTTGTTTTATAACCTAATTGTTTGGGTACTCATGTAAACTATTCATTTTTTTTGATAATTTCGTATTGATAGCATGTACTTGTAAACATTCTCTTCAATTTCCACATCCCAATTTACTCAATTTGTGGCTAGACTTGAGTGGATAAATTTATGCCCCTTCATAAATTTTCATAACTATAATCTATATGAAATATTTATAGTCATTTTTCAAAGTCTAAGCATATGTTTAAGTTGGTCCCTTTTTCCAATTCATCCCAACCTTAATACATTGCTGCTACCCAGATTCATCTTTACAGTCCCCAGCTAGGAGTACTTCCTCCTTCATATTGTTGAGTCATGCAATCCCTCTATATGGACAGTTATTCATTTGGATAAATGGAATTAACTTGATCACTCTAGTAGATTAAAAAATCATTTTCAGGTTCTAAATCCATACCTCTTTCCTAATTAGTATACCCAGAACACCCAATGGTCTGATCTGCTTTTATGCCATTGCCAAAAAAGCTCAAGTGTGCTCTATATCTGTGTGTGTTGCATGCATATATAAAGATATATTTAAATATACAAGAAGAAATATGATCTAAAAGAAAACTGAGTATCATTGCACCAAGAACATGCATTCATTCAACAAATATTTATCGAACAGCACTATAAAAACAGAATGGCATGAAATAAAGATATGAAAAATGACCACCAAGACTTGAATTAAAAACAATGTTGCAATGATGGATACAGGCCATTATATATCTTGTCATAACTTACAAAATTGTTCAGACAGTGTGTAAACTATAATGTAAACTATAATCCATGGTTAGTGACAATGCTTCAATATGTGTTCATCAATTGTAACAAAAGTGCCACACTAATGAAGGATGTTGTTAATGTGGGAAACTGGGGATGAGGAAGGGAGTGAAGCATATGGGAATCCCTGATATTTTTTATGTAACATTAATGTAATCTAAAATTTCTTTAAAAAATAAATGAAAGGAAGGGAAGAGAAGGGAAGAGAAGGGAAAGGAAGGAATCTAAATAATATACCTCAGGAAAAAGGAAAAGAAACCAAGATAAATGGCCTGAGATGAAAAAAGGAAAAATGAACAAATAAAATTGTAAATTTATATGTAAATCCAAAGGAACATTGCCTGAGTAAATAATAGTAATGGCAACGATGATGATGATGAGGAGGAGGAGGAAGATTTCAAAACTGTGGTATTTATAAAGGACAGAAACCTGAATACTACAAAACAACATCATAATTACAGAGTTAAATCATCAAATTTGAAGTCTTCTAAAATGCAAATATTTTTCATAAAGAGTATTCAGATGTTAATTTGAGATAATTTAAGTTAGATGTGCTTAGGAAAACTCTCAGAGTAACAAACTGAATTGAAGAATAGGAACAGGATATAAATTCCTAACCAGTAGAGAGACTATTAAATAAAAATCTCATTCTTTATAAAAAGCAAGACCAAAGAAAAATTAAATATAGAAATAGAATGGCAAATGGATATAAAAAGTGAGATAGTGGAAACAATTCCATTTATATCAATAATTAAGTAAATGGATATAACTCAGATTTTCAGAATGTATATGAAAAACAAAATCCAGATAAGATATTTTTAAAAGATATGCCTAAAACATAAAGACATGGAAAAAAGTAAAATGATGAAAAAGTACATAATAGGCAGCATTAATCAAAATGAAGCGTGCTTGGTAATATTAGTATCAGAGAAAAAAGACTTTTAAACCAAAAGCATTATTAGGAAAAGATGGGGTTAGTGTATCATTATAAAATATTTAGTTCATCAAGTAGATATGCAGATTCTAAACTTCTACATACAAAAAAAAAAACCACAACAACTTTAGAATATAGAATGTGATTGAGAAATAAGCCATTAGAATGGGGGCTTTCAACACAGCACCCTAGAATATTTATTAATAATTATCAAGTTAAAAAAACAGTAAAAATTTAGAAGAGTTGAATAATAAAGTTAGCTAGCTATATATTTGATGGAATTTAAAAATTCTGTCTCCAAAAATAAGAGAATATGAATTTTTCTTAAGACTACATGAAACATTTACAAAAATTATCACCAGCAATTATAAACAGATTTCAAAAATGGCTATCTTCATACTGTATTTTGTAATCACACTGCAAAATTATATTGGAACCTGATAAAATTATAAAATAAAATTATAAAATTACCATGTTTGGCAAACTTTTAAAAAAATGAATAACCTATAAGTCAAAGAAGGGATCATAACATACATTCATAAATGACTAGAACTGAATCATAAGTAAAATATTACATAATAAAAATTTGATTCATTGAAAAAAATGCATTCATGGAGAAGGTTATAGTCTTAAATATATTTAAACAGGAAGAAAGGCTGATAAAGAGAGGTGAAATTGGGATGCATAGGCTTAACCCATCTCCCCCAGATGTTCCCAAATCTTTCCACAAATGTCAAGATGCACATTTCAAGAAAAATCTTTCTTCCCCCAACAGGGAGCAACAAAGAATCTGTACACTGAAATTAAGACCGTATTTCCTCTTGCCTTCTAACATAGTCATCTGGGATGAAGAGATACACCCATAAATCTGATCCTCCCTTACTCCCCAATGCTCAGAGTCTCATTATCATCATCTGCCTAGAATCCTCAAGGACTTATCTCATTATACTTTTCATCTTTATTTGTGACAGTCACACAAGACAGCCCAGTCTCCCAACTCATCCCTCATCTCCTCTACTCTAATAGCCATCAGGCTCTGTTCCCATAGTTTCTTGCCTACTTTCATCTCTCCCTAACTTTTGAGACCATTCTGTACCATCTGGAATTCAAGCTCTGTTATCAGTAGATTGGCTATATCTTCAATTTATTCTCTTAATTCCAGATCAGGGTTGAAATGATTTCAAAAATTTTTGTTGGCTTAATTGATTATTTGATTGATTATTTCACACGAATCAGAGAATTTTTAAATTCTGGGTAGTTTTTCATGTGTATTCCTTAAATATTAATGGATGATAATTTAATAGATAATATATTTATTTTACTGAATTTATCACAAATTATATTAAATACATACTATATAGAAAGCTAAAATATTATATACCCACACGCATCTTCAAATTTTAATTTATAAACAAATTTCAGTAGCTTAGCAAACGTATAGAACAAAAATTTACAGCTAAATATTCATTTTCCATGAAACAATTCTGACAATTGTCAATATCACAGAATTTGGCAGAAGGCTGTATAAAACTTTTCACACCTTCTGAATAGACTCAGGAAATCAATGTATCACTTTATTCTTTAATGCCTTAAGAATATCAGTGGAACTAGGGGGCCTGATTCCTAGCAATATTGAAGCAATATTGGAAATAATAGTAATAGTATTTAATAACTCTTATCTTGCAGGCACCATGCTAAAGTGCTTTATGTTATCTCATTTAATTCCAACAATGCTATGAAACAGGTACTATATTATTTCATTTTATGGTTAAGGAACTTCTGATCTCAAATTCTATTTTCTTAGCTAGTAAGTATTACAGAGTCTTTCAACAATTGTACAAATATTAGTACCATGAAATTAGATAGTACAGAAAACAATTTAACTCATTTTTAAAATCATGTAAGCATTTTTTCATTTATGCATGCATGCCTCTGGCCAGTAAATATAGGGCATCTTTTATGTTTCACACATGGTGCTGGATGCTGGAGGTAAGAGGGTAGTCAAGAGAGAGGCAATAGGTTCAGTTAGGTGAGTAATAAATTCAGAAAGCTTAACGTCATTGTCCTATCTCACCACTCAGAGTGCAGGAACCAGGACAGGAATTAAACATTCTAGCTTCCTGTCTAGCACTTTTCCTCTGTAATGTGCTACTTTCCCAAAAAAGTCATTCCTTCCTCTCAGTTCAATGGACTGCTTCTGGAAAAATAAGTGTTAACAAAATTTTTTATTTCAATTTACTTAATATTATTGCCTCCTTATTCTGCATCAGTGACTGGCACTATGGAACCAGAAGAAAGACATATGAATAAAACAGGAGCCTGAACTAGAGTTCCCTTTGAAGTACAGATGATAGAGACTCATATCCTCTCAAAGTTAAGAGATGGAGGAGTGAGAGTCAAGACCAAAGTATCATGCTCTGACTGTTAAGTACAAGAAGAGATTCAGGCCAAGGATGTAGGTTAGTGCCTAGGAACTGTGACCCAGTTGGCAAGAAGGAAGCAGAGAATTTTTCTTGTCACTCTCAGCCCCTGAGCAAATTCTTCAGACCAAAACCTGGATTCTGATACTGACTTAGTCTCTACGGAGCTTTCAACTTTGCTCAGGTCACAACCTCTCACTCTAAAATGATGTCTCATTGGTCAAAGGTACTTGCAGTTTTTAGTGGAAACCATGATCACTAGATATATTTTAATTCTAGAATTGCAGAACTATGGTAAACAGAGACTACTAATACAACCCATGGGAGGACTGTCAGATTGCTCTTGGGAGGCAAGAAATACCCCCAGTAAATAATCACGTGCAGTCAGAGACTTTGATATCTAGAAATGATTCTGCAAGTACATGTGCAGCTTAGCAAGAGAGGATAAGCATCCTCTTCATCATAGTACAAATCAATGATGTTTATTTTACATATAAACATACCATGTATGTTTTATGATAGCATCATAGTAGTGAAAAACAGAGCTCAACAAGCACCCTATAGATTTCCTTTCATGAAAAATAAATTGTCTGAGCAAATTTACCCCCTAACCATCTATTTCAATACATTGCTGTCTAAAAGTTACATGATTTAATGAAGGGAGTACACTCGGTGATCTGGAAGATACTGGAATGCAGCCATACTGTTTGAAGACTAGCTTTCTTTTTGTTACTTTTCAGCAAATTTCATATTGAAGTTTAATATTCATATAGAAAATATACTCAGCTCTTAAGTGTACACCTTCATGAACTTTACAAATTGAATAAAAATTTTTAACTAACTTCTTAATCAATAAGTAGAAAATTAGCAGACCTCCAGAAGCCCTCCTCCTGCTATTTTCAGTCACTACACTACACAGTAACTGTATCTTCCTTTGTAACAGTACAGATTGACTGATTTTGCCTATTTTCTTTTCAGTTTTATATTGTCAGATTACTAGAAAACCATGGTGGTGCTGAGCATAAATGTTTGTGAGTTTCATTCATGTTCAATGAATATAATGAGTGTAGCAATAGCTCTTAAATTCCCATTGCTGTATAGTATTCTGTTGTTTGACTATACCAAAATTTGCAAATCATTTTCACTGTTGCTACATATTTAGAATGTTATCTTATCTGACTATTACAAAAAACACACTTTCACACATCTCTTTATGAACATATTTGTGCATTTGTTCCAGTTAGATACTGGATGGAAATTCTGGTTTGCATTGTATGCATATGTTCAACTTCATTTGACACTGCCAAATAATATTTCAAACTGATCATCTGAATTTACATTCCTACCAGCTTTATAGGACAGGTTCAGTTGTTTCACGTCCTCACTAATACTTAATATTAGCAGTTTATTAATTTTTTTGTCATTCTGGTATATGTGTGTAGGGGGAGACACCTTTTTGTAGTTGTAATTTGCATTTCCCTAATGACCACTGAAGTCAAGTATATTCTCATATGTTTATTTAACTCTTTTAATATTATTTTTCAGAAGCAGTTGTATATATTTTGCTATTTTTCTAAGCTATCTCATTTTATATTTATTCATAAAAATATTATGTAAAATATTCTGGATATGAAACCTTTATTAGATATGTTTAGTGCAGTTACATTTCCCCAATCTGTACCTCACCTTTTCAGTCACTTATGTTGTCATTTGATAAAGAACTCTTTTATTTAAAAAAATTCTTTATTTTTAAAGAAGCATTATATTACATAAATGTTACATCAAAAATATAAGGGATTACCATATTCTCTACCCCCTCCCTCTCCCACAATTTCCCCCATTAACAACATCTTTCATTAGGGTGATATATTTGTTACACTTGATGAACAAATATTGAAGCATTGCTACTACACATGGTCTCTAGTTTACATTATGGTTTACACTCTGCATCGCACAATTTTTTAGATTTTGACAAAATGTATAATGGCCTGTATCTGGTATTGCAGTATCATGCAGAACAATTCCAGCGTCTCAAAAATGCCCAGTGTTACACCTATTCTTCTTTCTCCTTCCCCTTAGAATCTCTAATGATCACTGTCTTTATATTATAGTTACAAGTTCTTCCATTACTAGAACAATAATAGCCTACTTTAGTCTATAGTTGCATTCCCCTCTTATGTTTGTTCATTCCTCAATCTTGAGGATTTTATGATGGTGATGCCCATTCTGTTTCTGATTGAGAGGGGGCTTAGATCACTTGGAACAGATGGATGGAATTGTCTTGCTCACAGTTGTAGATACTCTCTGTTTTGGGGCATGGGTATTGCCCATCATCATCCTTTTGTTGGTTGTCCTGGGTGAGTCCTATGAACTGGAGAGTAGGTATTGGCTGCAACTCTGCTGAGATTCAGGGCTCAGCCAGCATATGAACAGCTGGAAGATTTAGGTCTCTGAGACATATACCTAGTGGATATAGTGCTAATTATAGGTTCAGATAAAAGGGGCAGCAGAACCATGTGTAAGAAAAGTATAAATTAGCCTAACTCCGTTACATTGGGGAAATAGGTTATCATATATTCCAAGGTAAAACCAGCCGATGGGGTACTGATTTCCTGGGCTTGTCTGCCCTGCCTATAGTGTCTAGATGTTTCTGGAGCCCTCAGGAGCACCCGTGCTTGAAGCACTGTTTACAGTATAACAGTCAGTGAAGTCCTCCTAAGACATTCACAAGCATAACCTCTGGAATGACCTCCTGACTCACTTTGAAGTCTCTTAGTCATAAAAACTCATTTGTATTTAATATGTCCCCCTTTGGGTCTAGGTCTTTTACCACATGCATCGCTAGTTGGAGCTTGGTAATAATCCCTCAGTGCCAGGGAGGCTCATCCCCAGAAAATAAAGAACTCTTTTTAATATAAAGACAATGCAGTTTATCACTGACTTTGTCATGTTTAAGAAATGCTTGCCATTTCATGTTTGGTAACTTATTTTCTTATGTTTTCTTCTAGAAGATTTATGGATTTATCTTTGACATTAGATAATTTAATTCATCCAGAATTGATAGTTGTGTATGTTGTTACTAAGCAGTGAGAGTTGGTTTATTCCCCATGGATATCGGAATTACTCACAGCATTTGCTGAAGAAATCCTTTGCATTTCACTGTCGACCTTTGTCATAACTCATTGATTATGTAAGTATGTGCCTGACCAGAGGCTGAAGAATGTCATTTATTTGTTTGTATTACTGTGGGTTTATTGGTTTCAAATTCTCTTATTTCTTAGTTCTTGTTCATCAGGAAATATCTCTTTTTGGCTTTCATTTTTGAAGGCCATTATTAGACATATATACGTACACACACACACACACATATACTCCACATACCCAATATGAATTTGTAGTAGGCAGTTGATTTCCTTCAGCACTTTAAAGTTCATGATGTCTTAGAGACTTCATTGTTTCTGTTAAGAAGTCAGCTGTCACTATTAATTTTGCTCTATGTAATGCGTCTCTTTCTCTGGCTACTTTTGAAGCTTTTCTCTTGTCTTTGAATTTGTGAAAAATTATTCACATAACTCAGTGTAGTTTTCTTTGTATTTATCTTAATTGGAGTTTTAAGAACTTCTTGAATCTGTGTGGGTCAATGTCATTCATCAGTTTTAAAGTTTAATTTGACTTTTCACTTCAAATATTGCTTTATTCCTATTATTTTTCTCCTTTTTCCTGGAAATCCAAACACATTTATGTTTGACATTTGTATTGTGTCCCTCATTTCTCTAATGTTAGATTCAGCATTTTCCATTCATTTTTTTCCTCCATGCTTCTGTTTGTACATTTTACAGTGACCTGTCTTTAAGTTCACTAATCCTATTATCAGCTCTTAAACCTATCTAAAGACTACTTAATTTGTCAGTTTTAGAATTTCCATTTAACTATTTATATAAATTCCAATTCTTTAGTGAAACTCCCTATCTTTTAATGTATTCTATCTTTTCTCCTGCTTTCTAGAACATATTAATCAAAAATATTTTAAAGTATTTGTCAGATAACTTTAACACCTGAATTACTTTGGTCATCTATTGTCTGATATTTGTAATTTTTTTATTATATTGAGCTGTTATTTCCATGCTTAAAATATTTTGATTGAATGATGGATTTTTTTTTTAATGAAGAATATCCAAAAGATATTAAACAGAGCTTTCCTTTTATGAGCACCTTTTTTCCAGGCTTATTTTTTCTAAATTTTTTATTGTTCTATTTTGGATTGATTGAATAATATTTCCAGATACTATAATTAGCTAGAGTTAGAGTATTTGAATTATAATTTCCAGCTCCACCACTTACTATCTGTGTGCTCTAGGACAACTCATTCAATTGCTCTTGTCTTTCTTGTTCCACATGTAAAATTGTGGCAGTAATAGTTTGTGATCATTAAATGATGTAATATCCATATCCAAATATGAATATTGTTTGGCACATAGTCAAAGCTATCTAAGGGTTTTCTATTAAGCTTTATTCCCATGAAATTTTTAAAATATGGATCTTATGTTTAGTCTTTCATTAATAATGTTTGATAGTTTAACACCCAAACTAATCTTAAAAAGCACTAAAATAAGTCAATATTTATACTGTCCCCCAAAGCAGTGCAAGGATTTTTTAAATCTTTAACATCATCTCCTCACGCTTTATTGTTTCCTGCTGTCCAGTAAATAAGTCTATATTTTGAATCCCACAGATTATATTTTATTACTGCTTTAAATAGTCAGAATTTACATATATTTAGTCATGTTTGCTTTTATTCTTGGAAATATTTTTGTATGCATTCAATTCTAGATTAATAATTTCTCCTCATTTTCTATTAATATTTTTTTATTTTAATCTTCATGGCCCCACAGTTTAAATTTTCACCTTTATTTTTTGAACTATTAAATGCACTTACTTTATAATCTGTATCAAGTAATTCTATTATATAATATTGAGGATACCTAATATTCTTGCTCCTTCTGATAGTTGGTTTTTTTCCTTATGATCTTTTGTTTCCACCTGTGTTTGTGTGTTTGCTTCCTTATTTTCCTGAAAATTTATATAAACCAGGACTTTTTGGAAAAATTTTGAGGCTTGGATAGTTGAGAGTTCATTCTTATATCTTGTATTTTTGTCCTCTTGTGCCAGCCCTGCCCTTAAATTTGCTTCCAATCTAGATGCATTTAAAATTTTATTTTTGTCTTGCAATATTATAATCCACAAAAGCAGTGTAAATCTTAACCCCAACTGGATATGAGAATGTGCCTATTGCCATGAATTCCAAGATAACATTTTTTAACTTCTCTATGAGCCACATGAGCCAAAACCTAGATACAGTAGTTTCATGTTTTTCCAGTTCTCTTCTTTGAATGTGGTTGTAGCCATTCAGCAACTAACTATATGGAAGCATCGTGGTTTTAACTCCTGGCCTTGTGAATTCCTCTTCACTGATTTCCCATCTCCTATACAAATGATTATCTCTGAGGTTCTAGGCTAATCATAGGGGAATTATTGGCCTCAGCACACACTCACCACCCCTGATTCTATTCTCAATTCATTTTGGCTTCTGTGAATGTTACTCATTTTCCTGAAAGGTAATAAATATGTTAAAATGTGTATTATATCCCAAATATTTATATCTTGTGTGGTCAAATATTTTAGTAGACCTGGTCTGCCAATTTTTTTCCAAATGAAAAATTTAGTTTCCTTTTAATGAAAGTAAATGATGACAGACCTCTCATCAAATTTATAATTTAATTATCAGTAGTATAAACATAATTCAAAGTATAATCATTTAATTTAAACATAATTATAAAAGCAAAGCACATTTAAAAGGTAAACAAATAAAATTCAAACTAACAGCATTAATACACCATAAAAATTAATTTATCCATTCATTCACCTTATCTATAAAGATGAACTGTTGTATATGAACCACTGTGCATGTCTCTGGTGATAAGAAGTGGGAAAAAGCAGATGTGGGAACTACTCTCATGAAGTTTACCAGCTAGGAATGTGACAGACGTTAACTAATCAGCCTCATAAACATAATATTGCAACTGTGATGAGTTCCATAAACTAGTTACATATGGGATTATGAGATAATATAGTAGGGGGATTTAATGCCATCAATATTTTTCTCTGAGATCTGAAAGATAAAGCAGGGTAAGAAAAATATTCTGCACAGGGAATAGCATGTGCAAGATCCAGAAAAAGAGTAACAGTGGTGCAGGTTAAGGAACTGAAAGTGACCAGAGAGCTTGGAGCACAGATAGCAGTGGCAACACGCTGTGAGAGTAGGTTGGAGAGCTACCCAGAGATCAAGCCACACAGGGCCTCCTTGGATGCGTTAAGAATTTTTACTTTATACATGAAATAGATAGTTACTTCTTTTGCTGCAACTAAATTACTCATTTAAAAATGAATCTGCTGAAGAGATGTTCTGTCCCAGCTGAGTGGACTTGGTAGCCTTGCCAAAAATCAGTTACCCATAGAGTTGAGGGTCTCAGTTTGATTCCATTGATTAATAGTCTATCTTTATGGCAATATCATGCTGTTTCAGGACAGTCTCTTCAATAAATGGTGCTAAGAGAACTGGATACACATATCCAAAAGAATTAAAGAGAACCCCTATCTCATACCTTATACAAAAATGAACTCAAAATGGATCAAAGACCTAAACATAAAAGCCAGGACCATAAAACTCCTAGAAGAAAATTTGGGAAAGCATCTTCAAGATATGGTGGTAGGAGGCAGTTTCTTAACTTTATACCTAAAATTCAAACAACAAAAGAAAAAATGGATAAATGGACCTCCTCAAAATTGAATACTTTTGTGTTTCAAAGGACTTTGTGAAGAAGGTGAAAAGGCAGCTTACTCAATGGGAGAAAATATTTGGAAACCACATATCTGATAAGAGTTTAATATCCACGATATGTTATGAAAACGTGCGATTTAATGATAAAAAGACAATCAAATTTTAAAATGGGGAAAGACTTGAATAGACATTTTTCCGTAGAGGAAACACAAAAGGCAAAAAAGCTCATGAAAAGATGTTCAACATCACCATCTACTAGGGAAATGAAAATCAAAACTTCAGTGATACATCACTTCACACTTATTAGAATGGCCACTATTAAAAACAACAAAAACAGAAAACTACAAATTTTGGACAGGATGTGGAGAAATAAGAGCATTTATTCACTGCTAGTAGGATTGTAAAATGCTATAGCCACTGTGAAAGACTGATGGTTCCTCAGGGAGCTAAATATAGATCTACCATACAATTTGGCAATCCCACTACTAGGTAAATATTCAGAAGAACTGAAAGCAGCAACACAAACAGACATTGGCACACCGATGTTCACAGCAGCATTATTCACAATTCTCAAAAGACGGAACCAGCCCAAGCATCCACCAACCAATGAATGGATAAACAAAATGTGGTATATACACACAATGGAATATTATTCAGCTGTAAGAAGAAATTAAGCCTTGATACATGTGACAAAATGAATGAAACTTGAGGACATTTTGTTGAGTGAAATGAATCAGACACAAACGGACAACTATTGTATGATCTCACCTATATGAAGTAAATACAATAAGAAAACTCATGAAGTTAATAGCTAGAATATAGGTTACCAGAAAATAAAATGAGGGTAGAGAATGGGGAGCTAAGACTTAATTTGTACAGAATTTTAATAAGGTTGATTGCAAATGTTTGGAAATGGATGGCATGATGATAGCACATTATAGTGAATGTAATTAACCACGCTAATCTGTCTGTATGATTGTGGTTGAAAGGGAAAGTTTAGAGTCATGTATGCCACTAGAAGGAAAACTAGAGAATGAAACACGGGGCTGCATAGCACAGTGAACCCTGTTGTGACTGATGAGTATGGTCAATAGTACAAATATAAGAATGTTCTTCCATGAATCAGAGCAAATACACATTAATATTACAAGATGTTAACAATAGGGTGCAAATTTGGGCAAAATTACACCTACAGCAAACTATGGACTCTAGTGAATAGTAATATATTAATATGTTTCCATCAATTGTAAAATAATTATGGTAAGTGAAGGAAACCAGACACAAATTTCCACATATAGTTTGACTTCATTTATGTAAAATGTAAATATAAATAATTTATAGAGATAGAATTAGATTAGCAGTTATGTATGGCAGGGGAAGGATAGATGGATTGAAAAGTAATTGCTAAGGGGTAGGGAGTTTTCCTTTTTGGAGTAGTGGAAATGTTTTGATGAATGCATAACTCTGTGATTATATTATACCAAAAGTCACTGAATACACACTTTAGATAAATTGTACGGTATGTGAATATATCTCAAGAAAATCCCTTTTAAAATGTATCTAGTATTGACTCTGATATTTCAGTTTCTATTAAGTGACATGACTATAAAAGCAATGACTCCATTTTTCTAAAAAGATCAAACTTTAATCAAGCCAAGAGTAATCATTGAATGGCATATCATGATCTATTATTCCAGGAAGAATAAAATATTTTATTTTTGAGTTTGAATTTTGTAGCCCTCCTAAATTAATGTTTTCTTTGAGGAGGACTGTTTGTACTTTATATAGTAAGTTTTCTGGTTTAAGGCACCACAATTATTGTAGCTCAAACTGGTGCTGAAATGCCTATAAGTAATTATCATGCAATTTCCCAAAACTTATTCATCAAAATGTGAACAAGAATGCCCTTTCCTCAAATGTCCACCATCTTCAACTCCCAGAAATGTGTGTTGCAATTAACTTTATTGTGATTGAGGTAAAATTGTGAGAGAAGATGCTGCAGAGCAAATGAATCTGATTTTGGACATTGCTGGGATAAATAGGGGGATCCATTAAGAATAAATGAGCAAAGAACTTCCAAAAGAATTGGGTGCTTCTTCATTTATTCAGATGGAAAGAATTCAAGGGAACCTTTTGAAAGAAGTAAACAAATCATATTTCAGTGGAAGCCACATGAAGAGTGAGAATACATTCGAGAGACTGTTTCACGTTCCCTGTGAAAACGAAAGTCTTTCCTTTGAAGAATCTTGGAAAAGACCGCAGTGTGATAAGGAGAAGGAAGACCTGTCCCACCGTTTCTCCCCAGTGGCTCCAATGAAGAAGAGCCCATAATGAACTGTATTATGACTCCCAGTTACAGATGTTGGCATGTGATAAAGGAAAGTAACCAATAGAACAAATTGAGATAGAGGAGAAAGATATATGGTGCTTCCTTCAGGAAATGCAAAAAACAACAACTGCAAATTTGACAGTTTCCAAAATTCTGCCATGAAAACATGCAGAAATATGAACCTTTCAAATTATGTATATGGTAATTGTTTGTGAGTATGGATTAAAATATATGTACATAACAATTCTACTTTGGATTCCTCATATTTTCAAATATTATATTCTTTTACCTTGTATTTATTTGGAAGTCCAAAAGGAGGGGCATAAATATACAGGATAGGGACTATTTTAATTTTGTTAATGATTCTTTCAAAGAGTGTGCATTTTCCTTATAATGCTCAAAAGCAGAGAAGTTTTTTTGACTAACAAAAGTAGTTTCCCATTTTGTTCGTAAAAATGTAAACTTGGAAAACACTTATACTACTGATCAGATTCTAGCCATCTAATAAGGTGTATGGTAAATATAGTTTTATTTGGTTTGAGCAGCTGCAAAGTGGCAAGACAGTATGATGTTCCATGGAGTCAGCTCTTGAGAAAACAACCGTGGTGTAAAACTAGCCTATATGAAACCACATATGTCAATAAAAGCAAACACATAAATGTGGAACCATTTGGACCCAATACTGTAACTAACTGGAAAGCAGATGAACACATGAACAAGATTGTCACAGACTGCAGCAGGGACAAAATATTGAATTAAAAAGAATGTAACCATGTTAAACAAATGGACTAAAGGAATAGTCTTCTCACATAAAAAATTCAACAGAATTTGTGTGATTGTCAGATTGGTGAAAAGATAAAATGAAGGTGTGATCCACAGGCTTAGGTCCAAGATTTTCACAATACGGAAAACCCAGATTACTAGAAACAAGACAAAGAAGGCAAGCTGCAACTCTGGAATACTGGTCAACCTCAGGAAGCTAAATTCCTTCTCTCTGGTCTGGTTTATTTTGAACATTTCCAGATGAATTCTTCTTCTGTTTAAGGAAATGCAAATAGACTAATTATACATGAAGAAATAATATGCATTTAAAATTCCATTCAAGAGTTTTATATAAATGTCTTCTAATTTCTGTCATTTTACAAGGACAGCATTTTAATCTCCAATTTTTAAAATCTATTTTTATGAAGCAATTACTATGAACCATTATAAGAAACAGAGAACAATTGCTTTCAAAACAGTGTTTCTGTAATATCATGGAAACACAAGCATTAATAAAAAACCTAAATAAATAAGCATATATTCTCCAAAGACTGAGAAGTTTATCAAAAGATAAATGCAAAAAACTAATAAAGAAAATTTTGTCTCAGACATATGAAATAACTGTCTAGCTAATGATAAATAGCAGTTAATATATAGCAAATAAATGCAATACTTCCGCCATGGTGTTAAATGCTTTATATGTTTTAATTCATTTGTTCTACAGAGCAACACTATGAAAAAATACTATATCTTCATTTTATATAAAGAGGAAGAATCTGAGGCAGAGAGAGGTTGAGTAATTTTCCCATTAAGTCTGATATTCTAGAGTTCATACTTTTTGAAGTTATTTCAGCTGATAAATTACAGTCAGGATCTGACTCCAAAGTTCACTTTATTCAATAAATTGGATTTGTTTACACATTGTAAAATAAGATGTGCTCTCATAGTGAATTATATCATTCAGTATGCATGCATCTATCAAATACCTTATCAACAATATTTTGGGAAGATAGAAAATGATTTTATTTATTGTATGACTTTTCAGTTCAGTAAAGTATGGTGGACCAAGTATAATATGTTAAGATAGAAACAAACTTTGAAGCAGGAAAAGTTTGAATGACTTTCTGACATACGATTTTAGATTAATAATTAAACTGGAAGTCTCCATTTCCTTACCTTTAAATTGAGATTATAAGACTGAATTTGTAGTGCTGTTCAGAAAATTAAATGAAACAACATATATTAAAACAATGATTTAACTTTGGCAAGCATTATTGTTTATTTCTCTACACTTTGTGTTTTCATGTATGTGTGTATCTAAATCTTCGGACATCCAGTGCTTCCAATAAAGTATCTGATTTATGAATAAATGTTAGGTCCATAGAATTGCCATTCTTTGAAACATTTGTTTATAATTTTTCCTTGCAGAAATAACCATTTAGGTGCTGATCTTTCAGATATGGAGGGGAAATTATTATAAAATGTCCTATCATAATTATTGTTCCTTAGGGAAATACAAACCACTTTCTTCTATTTTCTCCTGGATTCTTCCCTGATAATGTTATTCAATGTACTCAATACATATAAAATCCAGCAGAGTTAACTTTAAAAGGAGATGAGTATGGATTTAGGGGCCTCTTCCTTAACTCTCTCATGAGAAATTTGTCAAAACAAGGAAGTTATTATTTAGCTTTTTAGGTAAATAATTCATTCATGCAAAAAAAATTCTTCAGGACATTTATTCTATGTACAGTACGGTGCAATATGAACTATAAAACAGGCTATCTTAACAGGTTGATTGTGTAATTGCAATGAATTAATCAATTCATGGAAGCCCTTTTGCATTCCCTCTTGTCCGGAACTTATGTGTATGTGGGTATAACAATTGACTGCATGTTGTCATGGTCAGTCATAAGTGTCAGTATAATTATGGGTCACATATTTCTGAAAAAATGCTATTGGCTTATAACTAACTCATGTATTTCCCAAAGGGCATTTTTGTTCCACTTGACATCATTTTTCTAAATTAAAATGGAGTCATCTTGTTGAATTTCAAAATCGGCATTCATTTATTATTTTATACTTCACCCATTATTGAACTTTTATTTGCTACCAAGGACTGTGCTAAGTTTTAAAAATAGAAGCATGGATCCTGAGCTCAGGAAATTTGGAATAATAACAGACTAGTTTTTCATAATTAAATATGGGTATATGTTTAAGTAGAAATCCAATAAACTATTAAATAAATGTAAGAACTTACAAAATGGTTATTTGTATGTATGTTTTGACAGAATTGTAGACAATCTGACTTTCAAAAGGAAAACATTTGAATAACAAAGTCTAGTAATAGAGAGATGGAAAAATTATTGTACATAATAATATGGAATATAGAAAAATAAAATATTACCCTGTAGGAGATACTGAGCAGAAATCAGCTCTAAAGTAGAAAAGCTGCTTTGAAATAAACTGAAGAAAATATTTTGATTAAGGGAAGTAACAAATTACTGCAGCTTTTGCTTTTAATTGAAAGCAATATCTACTATGTGATCATAAATCAGTTCCAACACTGATTTTGTTCAGACCCCGCTTGGTCTGACAAATGTTGTTCTAAGAACTATGGGTGGAGGGTAGTGGTTGGTGTGAAAAGAATGAAGTTCTTGCTTAGGGTCTAGGGATGGTTTCAATCCATTTCTTCTTTTCTAAGTTACATCACCATTCATATTCTTGTAGTACATTACTTAAGAAATTGTAGTGATTTATCTCCTTATATTTTCTTTTCCCCTATGACACTATACAATCCCAGAGCTTCTTGAAGATTTCTCTGTACTGGGAGTGGTGCTTGGCTTATAGTGGATGAGCAATAAACATTCCTTCACTTTGATAATACTATGCAAGTTCAAGTTCAACAAAAATGTTACATCTTAAACAATTAATTTGCCATCTGCTTCCTTTAGCCTTAAAAGCCTTCAAAAATGACTCACCTTTCATTCTAAAATTAGATAAATAATGATGAATGGTGGGTACAATTCGAACTACGGTACAACTATCAACTAACTGGCCCATCCTGAAAAATAGACTAACAGGGAAGAGAAGAGAGAAAGCATGAAGGATGCCACGCCCCAGGAGTATGAAATGCCATTGATAAATTCTACAGAAATTGCAATTTCTTCTGAGGTCATCCATGTATATTTATAATAAACGTCCTTTGCCTATTTCAGATGTTAAGATCTAAAAAGGAATTCTCTGAAGGTTTTGATTCTGGTTTATTGTTGTGGCTGAAGATGGAAGGTGTGTTACTGAGAGTGACTCTCTCAAGTGGGAAGAAGTATGTTGGTGGCAATCATGAACAAGGGAGTCTGATCATAAGAACTCTTTCCTAGAGGTGACAGCTAGTCTCATCAGCAGTTGTTCTCACTTTCTTCTCAACTGTGAGAGAGAAGCCTCGAAGAGCAAATGGTACAGGAATTTTAAACCACTAAATATCAGCTTATGGTCATCAAAATGTGTATTAATATGCTTGTGCACATGCCAATAAATACCCATATATTTGTTTGTAGATTTATGTAAACTTAAGAAAGTGTTAAAAGTGGTAAGTATAGGTTTTGGAGAACAGGAAATCAGGGCAGTAGAAAGAAAAGGGAAATCTTTTAATTTTGGGCTTTTATCCTTCTATAGAGATAGAATATTTTGCTATAAGAATTATAAATTTTATAATATAAAATTAGGAAAATTATTCCTCAAACCTACATATACACACAGCCTGCCATCTCCACACATGTACTCATATCTCATATGTAAAACTATAAAGCATCTTTTCTTATGTTCTTTAGGATTTGTCATTAGATTATAGCTTCTCATTACATTTGACTTTATTATAAACGTTGTTAATGTTAGATCCAGTTCTCAAATATAGATATTTTGTTTGATTTATAAAGTAAGATGTCCTCTGATTTTATTTTGAAAGCACATTTCTCATGATCAGTTTCTGAAAAGCTTGTTTCACATCCTTGTTTCTCAGACTATAAATGATGGGGTTCAGCATAGGGCTTACGAAGGTGTAGAAAACAGCAATGACTTTGGATTGCTCCACTGCCTTTTCCGTGGGAGGTCTAACATACATGCAGAACAGGGTCCCATAAAACACCGTCACTGCCACCAGGTGAGACCCACAGGTAGAAAAAGCTTTGCGCCTGCCTTCAGCAGAACGCATCCTCAAGATGGCAATGAGAATGAAGATGTAGGTGATGAAGATGATGAGGAGGGAGTTCGATAGGTTAAATCCTGCTACCACAAACATGGATGTTTTCTTAATGAAAGTGTCGGAGCAGGAGAGTCGGATGAGGGGTGGGTCAGCACAATAGAAATGGTTAATGATGTTGGAGCCACAGAAGGTCAGGCGGTATGTCCACATGATTTCCATCAGACCACTAAGAAACCCGTAGACATATGGACCAGCAATCAGTCGAATGCATACCTCTTTGGACATCTTACTGCTGTAAAGCAAAGGATTACAGATGGCCATGTATCTGTCATAGGCCATCACAGCTAACATGTAATATTCCGTAATAACCATGGCAATGAAAAAATAACACTGGACTAAGCAAGCAGCATAGGAAATGGTTTTCTTCTCTGATAAGAAGTTCACCAACATTTTGGGAGTCACGTTAGTGGAATAACACAAGTCCAGGCAGGACAAACTGGCAAGAAAGAAGTACATGGGAGTGTGGAGGCGTGAATCTATTCTGATCAAAACCAGCATCCCAAGGTTACCTCCCACAGTGATCAAGTAGATCACCAGGAACAGCACAAAGAGGATGGGCTGAAGCTCTGGACGATCCGTTAATCCCAAGAGAATAAATTCAGTCACCAAGGTGGAATTTCCTCTGGCCATTTTCTTAGGAAACACCACTGTTCACTTAGATGAGTTAAAATAAATTAAGAAGGTGAATGAGAAATCAATCATATGCTTCTCTCTGTCGTTGTCACCTCTCTGTGTCTGTTTCTTCCTCTCTCATTCTTCATCACACACAGCTATTACTAGAGAGAGACTTAGAATGTAGGAGCTGGTAGTGACCAGAATGTCTTGGCCCCAAATAGCTGGGACTATGACATGCAGATGACTCCTAGAAAGAATGGCTCCTGTGACTCCAGCTTGTTTAGAATAGGGTAATTATTACCTGAAATTTAACTAAAAATGGATTGCGCTACCATCTATAATTTACAGTTCATGATAAGATTATGGGTTTCTTCATCGGGCCTGGAACTGGTCCTGAACAAAATGGTGACATATATTTGTTAAACACTTTTGTGGTCACTAGCAGTGTGTGCAGTATTTAGTGGGATGCACCTTAGAGATTCCACTTTTGAGAATCGCATTGCCTACTTGTGCATTAGAGAGCCCAGAATCACATGGGATTGAAGGAAATTCTATAGGATCTGTTTTACTGTTATACCCATAAAATAGAGGGGAATGGATAATTCCTCCACAAATAGATCACACATAAGCTCCCCAAATTTGGAAAGAACAAAGGCTTGTTTGAATTACTGATGGAAGACTTTGTGGTTAGCAGAGTAGGAAAGAATAAAGCAAGAGGGACACAGATAGGGAAAAGAGCATTCTCAAAATTTTGATCATAGTATTCATTTATCCGTCTATGTTCTTCATTTATCCCAGAAAGAATTTAAGGAATTTACAGTATATAACAGAATTCTACAAATCTATCTTACTGGTAAACAAAAAGTTGACTCTAGGCTTTCCAATAAAATGCATAAATAGTTCAGT
The DNA here is from genome assembly GCA_026826555.1 of Tolypeutes matacus. Classification (NCBI taxonomy): domain Eukaryota; kingdom Metazoa; phylum Chordata; class Mammalia; order Cingulata; family Chlamyphoridae; genus Tolypeutes; species Tolypeutes matacus. The sequence goes on from JAKSZT010002772.1 coordinate 769,888, forward strand.
ATTCTCCATCAAAGAACGATGAATGTCCAAAAGTTATTTAAAAAAAGAACAAATCATCAAAAGTAGAAATATCCTTAATATAAGTTTTGAAAATACTAATTATACTGCAAGGATTATATTTTCATATAATATTATCAGTTCAGATAATAGTGATCAATGAAAACATAAAATGAAAGGATTATGCAGGAACATACATGGATCCCTGGTCGTGTCATACATTAGTTTATAATTGATAATTTATATCTCAGATAAGGGATCATAAACTTAGATGCCTACAGAGGCCATTGAGATAACAGAAATGAGGGGAGTCAGTTGGGCATAAGAGTGAACGGATATGAACTGAGTGGCTCCAATCTAAAGAACCAGCAACCCCTCAGGCCAAAGGAATTATTGCTAGGTGGTAAAGTGGGCCTCTTAACCCCACAGTTTAAAAACTTCCAATTATAAAGACTTAATCAGAATTCATCATTTTAATAGGCAGTATGTCAAATATAAAATTTTAGCAATTAATTCAGTTTTAGCACAATATTTAACCAAAGCAAAATAAAAAGTTTCCAGGCTTCATCCACTAAGCTGTAGATAACAATTCAGTCCAATCCCAATGTCACTAAATAGATTTTTCCAGTTTCTAAGCTATGGGGAATTAAACTAAGAACTCTCACAATTTAGCTGTTTTGTCTCTTTGATGCCACCAGGATGCTACATGATTCAGTCCCTGGAAAAGAGGTAAGCTGTGTACACATACAACATTGAACACCATACGTCTACAAATTATTTTGCTGGGAAAATCAGCACTTGCCTTGGGAAACCTGGTTTATATGTTTGTGATGAGGGAGACTTATGAAGAGAAAGTTAAGTAAAATGTAATTAATGCACTAATAATGATTTGAACAAATTGACTCATTGTGATCAGGAATCATAGTAGAATTAAATAAAAGAAACCTTTAACTAGGATCTGAAAGATAACTAAGGATTTTCTCAGACTACAAAAGTAAGGAGATATTCCAGGTAGTGTGAACAATATATGCAGAGATAGGAGGCTTGTAGGAAAATTCAGACATTCCACAAGTATGTAGGGATGAATTTTCTATTGTGGCAAATAAGTCTTTTAAAAAATAATAAGCAAACATCTCCCACAAGTGTGGTGGGAGGTGTGGGAGGTGGGCAACATGGGAATCCCAGTGGGTTCCGTGTAATATTTTGGGTATCTAAGCACTTCTTAAAATATATTTATATATATACATAAATAACATTTTTGTAAGCAAATGCACATATATGCATATATATTTATATATCATTTTGCAAATGTTGGTATGTATTGTGAAAATTTTGATTTTTACCCACAATAAAAATAATAATAATAATAATAATAAGCAGGCAAAGTAAGAAAGTCCCTTTATGCCAGGACAAAAAATGTAGACACTACTGAGAGTTGAGATACACATCTTTGACTCTGTCTCTACTAGTGTTTTGGAGTGTGTGTGTGTCCCAAAGTATAGTAAAGTATTAGAAATCACATACCTGTTAACTTTGAAACAGAAAAATTCTGCAGGGCTTACATCTACAACCTTGAATTGTGCAGGAAATACATCATTAAAGGATCAGTATTTGTATATTAAAAGTGTTCTTTTCTCAGTCCCAGGGATGAAGGATCACTTTGGAAAATATTCACCTTAATATATGTAAATCTCCTGTTTTAATGACGTAAGGGCATTCAGCTAATGTATTTAAAATGACAAAAGGGAAAATAGAATTTATTCTGCCTATTCCCTAACTCTTTCTTTACAAAAATGCAGCTACCCATACTCCATTATTTAGGAAGAAAATAAATATATTTTAATAATAGTACCTCCTGACATGCACGTAGACACTTCATTTTAACAAAGTAATTACACTGCCTCTATTACATTTCCCCTTTAGGGGAGCCCTGCAACAGCTGCAGAGCAATTACAGTTAAGAACAGGAAAATGGGACACAAATAAATGTGTGTATGTTGCTGTGTTTTTAGATTAGTATTTTCAATACTGTTTAATAAAATTACTGGACATTGGGGAAAAAATAGGTCCATGGCAAAATAAATGTGGAAAATTCCTTTTTGAAAAAGAGATAAAATGGGTTTCACCATTGCAGGAATTCCTAGAGCCTTTTATATGTATATGTGCTCAAGGTATGGGCAGGGATATGCAGCATTTAATAAGCTGACTCATTAAGCGTCTATGGGGCACCTCCACTGTTCTCTTTAGTCTAAGAACTCTTAATTCCACAATGACAAGCTAATGCTAGAATCCTTGCACCTGAACAGCTCAACAAAATACAAAGAGCTCATATATATTCTGCACTACTTCGAAACTGCCTTCATTCAGTTTGGCCATTGGTAGAGTTGTAAAGCCCTTTTGAAGTTATCACTGATTCATGATCTAAAAAAAAAAAAATGTTTGGGGCAAATACTGACCATACAAGAGCCACTCCAAAAAGGGGCTGAGAATAGAAACGGCCAGAAAAAATTAAAGAGAATTGGGGGAAATAGACTAGAATGTGACATAAGGGCTTTGTAGATCAATTGCAGATTGGCATAAGTCTTCTCTGCTCTCAAACATGCAATTTGACTACTAGCACCTGATTGATTAATGTATCATGTTTAACAAATATTAATGGTTGTCTATGAGGCATCTGTTTAGGATAAGGCATATGGCAAATTTACATATATGTGAATGTAGCACATGAGGCAAGCTTCAAATGTTAAAAATTATATCATATTTTTCACATATTTTATCTTTGATCTCTTGAAATTATTACAAGTTAAGTTGTTCTTTGATCACACTTCCCTATTTTCTTCCCCTTCTTTTTTGTAAGTCTTCTCTTGTCATCCATGAATCCTTTCTCAAGACCCCTATAATGGAGTTTCTTGCCTAATTCGCATGTTAAGGGCTAAAGGTTTCTGCAAAGCATCACTCTCAAAATGTCAATAAAAAAAGGTCTTCAAGACCTAAAGTTTCTCAAATACTTTATTACCTAATACCTTTACTACCTTGATGTCATGTATATGGATTACATTTTAGAAGTACAGTTTCATTTCAAGACAGTCTCAGTGTAACAGAAAGGCACATGTGTATATATATGTGTGTGTGTATGCTTAGGAATTTAAATGAGATTATTAAATGTGCATAAGGTAAATATTGTCAGCAATTGTAAAATATTTTTGGTAAATCCCTGTGATACACTCAAATTTGCTGCATTAGAGCTAAGTCCTTTTTTTTCTACTGAAATTAAAACTCTGAATGAGCATGACATGTATAACAAATCCAGCTGAGGATTCTATTTCTATACACAAATACTTTAAGAGCTTGTAATGCTAGTGTGTCATAGGCTCGTGTTTAATGACTTTGAAAGTCACCTTTGACAGCTTCCTGTTTCCCTTCCAGTTTACTGTACTGAGTGCACCTTGTTTTCTTTTTAGAAAGCTAACTTGCTTATTTCATATTTATGCAAGCAGTAGAAAAACATATCTCACCTGGCTCTTACCATTTTCTAACTCTTATCTCAATATAGAATGACAAGTGCTACATAATGAAGTAGTAGAGAGATTGTAGAACCAGCTGTGTAATAGCCATGAATATTTTCATCTCCGTATAACAAATATCACTCAGATAAATGTCTAAACCCCGTTTAGGTGGGGCAGTACCAGATAGCCTTTTAAATGTTCTCCTAGGACATTGGTGTCCAATCTGAAGGTTATAGGAAATTAGGAATCAATGGAAAAAGCAGTGAATTTTCAAACATATGTGATCATTATTGCAAGATACATTACTGAAATGAATCTCCACTAGCTTTTATTGGTTCAATGAGATCAAAGTTCTTTTCCTTGGGACTAGAATGAGGACAGATAACAAAAGATAACAGAGAAAATGCAAATTTATTCATGCTGATAAATTTGATTCAGATGGATATCTATAGTCATGTGTTTATTGTTGATTTTGTAATGATGCCAAAAAATCATTACTTGTAGAGTAATAGTGATTATTAAGCAGAAAACCAGAGATGCCATTTATGGTAAAGTGGTAAAAAAAAAATTTATTTTTTTATAAAATTCAGAGTTCCAAAAATTTCCTGTGCTCCCACTCACAGAAAAAAAGAGAGCAATCAATAGAATTACAATGCCCAACTCTACCAGTGTCATGGTGCCCAACTTACTACTGGTTGAAATGTTCATTTCAAAATTACTTTGTCCTCTTCAAGCTCCAGTTAAAATGCAGAAGTCCTGGTAGCAGGATTGCACAGAACTGCTGTCACAGTTACTAATCCATGTGCCTAGGCTCACCATTTGCAGTCCTCTAAGATGGATTGAGTGGGAGCCTAGGGGACATTAAAGTCAAGGAAAATAGAATTTATTCTATAGAAAATAGAATTTTGGCTTACTGAATTTTAATTTCAATACCTCATTCCAGAAACTACCTCAATTGGGCATTCAAATATAGATATGCCTGACAGAATAGTTGGGAAAATATTAATATTTGAAGCACAAAAATTAATAAAAATGCACATAAGTAATGTTGTATGAGTAGCCATGTACTGCAGGTGAATACACATTTCATAGGAGTGAGTACCTTCCTTGTCTACTCGGCCAAGATGAGATCAAGCACCTTCTCCTTGTCTGGGCCCTCCATTCCAAAGTCTCACAAAGCATCAAAGCAGTAATGAGAAACATTACCTAATGACTTCTCATGAACCTAAATTCTAGGTCTTATTACCCATATCATGGATTTTTATTAGCCAATAACATTTCAGTAAAAGCTCTTTTGAATTTTTATTTAGAAAATAAACTTTCTATATACATTAAGTAATTTCCTTTAGGTATACTTGAAGCCTCATCTATTCAGTACTAGACATTGACTAAAGGATATTTAAAGTGACTTTCATTTCTAACATTCTGAATTAACATTTATGCTCATTACCAATCCATCCCACATACACTTATTACTAGTGATTGTACCTCTTAGTTAATTTTAAATTTGCTAACACTAAAATTTTTCTTCCCAATAATTTAAAGAGAAATGTATAAATTTCTATGAGCTCTATTTTGTTAGAATAAGTATGATTCCCCCTTGATTTTGTCTATTTCTATTTTGAGTTATTTGATAAAATTTTTGCAGTGGCTACCTTGAACAAAAATTCTAGATATATTGATAAGTTGATATATATATATATATATTCTAGATATAATTTAAGTTTGTACTCTAATGTATACTTAATATGCTTTCAGTAGTCAAATGATTGGTGAGAATGTTACTTGTAAAGAAAATTGATCACTAAAAATACATAATTCCAATAAAGGATAATATTTTTCTAGTGATCAATCAAAATCAGAAATGCACACCAACTCATTTAACAGGTTAAGTATTTAAAATAACGTTGAAATCTGTTTTTATTTTCTCCTGGCTCCTTCTGATGAAGATCTGAAACTGAACCATGAAGAGAAAGTACAAGTATAGTTTAGAATTTTAATTCCTACCTGAGCCTTGGATAGATTCTCTCAGAGAAATTAGTGGTTCAAGAGATGAGTTGCTGAGAATGATTTATACCCACTTTTATCCCTAAAGTATTTTTTCAGCACAACATGAAGAAATATTTACAATATTACTACAAGAGACAACTCCAGGGAAAAATAGTAATTGGTGTAGACTCATACTCACTAGACTCTTGGGATTTGGGCAACATGTAATGGCAAATTACATTAATTTTTATTATGTTGAGTTTTTGCTTTGTGTGATCAGGGGTTTATTCTCATGGTATTTTTGCATTTTGGGTCATCATTTATTCCAGTCAGAAGACTAGTAAAACTAATTATGATAAGAATTAATGACATACTTCATGGACTTTCATGTTTTCTCTGGTCCCTTTCTGATCTGAATTGTGTTTTATATAGCACCTTCCAGAAAATGGCTAGTGAATAAATGTTTGCTGGTAGGAATTTCATCCCTAGAATAGATTGGTTAGATTATAAAACTCAGTGAGTTGTGGCAGAGACATTCCAAGATTTTAGTTGTACATACCTAATAACAGATCTTGAAATTTAATGAGTAAAAACTAAAAGCAATTAGTAGAAAAAAGAGCATAAACACAGTTGACAATCTTAACAATTTACTAACTTTTGAAACAAGTAGATCATAAAACAGTAAGGAAATAGACTATATGAATAATAATATAAATGAATTTTATTTAATTGACATTTAGCAAACATGATACCTAATAACTACAGAATGCACATTCCTCTCAAATATACATGGGATATTCACTATTATAGACCATATGCTGGTATATAAAACTAGTCTCAAAAATTTTTAAATGATTAACATCATAAGGAGCATGTTTCTGTCAACAATGGAATTACATTAGAAAATAACTTGTATAAAATCCCCAAATATATGGTAACTTAGCACACTTTTCTGAACAACTCAAAGGGTTAAAGAAGAAATCACTAGAGTAATAAGAAAATACACAAATGGAATGATAAAAATAAAGTATCATAATTAACAACTAGCAGTTAATACAGTGTTGGGGGGTTGTATAGCTTTAAACACTTACATGAAAAAAAATCTCAAATGAATTATTCAAAATTTCATTTTGAAAAATTAAAAGAGAAGATAAAAGTAAATCCCAAGAGAGTAGAAATAAGGAAGTTAGAACAGAAGTCAAATAGTAAACACACAAAAAAATTTAAAAATGATTATTTGAAAAGATTCATTACATTTTTAAATCTTTTATCAGACTAATCAGCAAAAGAAAATATAAGAGAGAACACAAATTTGAAAAGATAGTATAGACATTAAAAGGACAATAGAGGGCAACAGATGTGACTCAAGTGAATGGGCTCCCGTCTACCATATAGGAGGTCCAGGATTCGATTCCTGGGGCCTCTTGTTGAAAGGTGAGCTGGCCCATGTGGAGTGCTGGCCCGCACTGGAAAGCTGGACCAAGCAGAGAGCTGGTGCAGCAAGATGATGCAACAAAAAGAGACACAGAGGAGAGACACACAGCAGACCAGGGAGCGGAGGTGGCACTCCCTCCCACTCCAGAAGTTCCGAGGATTGGTTCCTGGTGCACCTAAGGAGAAGACAAGCAGACACAGAAGTACACACAGAGAGCAGACAGCTGGGGAGTGGGGGGGGGTAATAAATAAATAAAAATAAATTTTTAAAAAAGACAATAATACATATTACAAAAAACTTTAAATGAATACATTTGTCAGCATAAATAGACAAATTCCTTGAAAGACCACAAAAATTATCCAAACACAAATAAGAAAGAGTAGAAAATATGAATACCTAAAATTGAACTCAAAATAAAAATTTCCCAAAATGGAAATTCCAGACCATCATTATTTCACTGAAAATTCTTACAAATATTTGATGAAGAAATATCACTCTCTTTATCAAACCCTTTCAGCAAATGGAGAAAGCTGTCACTTCTCAACTCTTTTTATGAAACCAGCATAATCTTATTAATATAACCAGACAAAAAGTTTATTAACAAAGAAAACTGCACAACAGCTCTCTCTCCTCAGTATAAATGAAAAAAAAAAAAATCTTAACTATATTTCAACAAATTGAATTCATCAATAGATAGAAAGGATAAAACAACATTAAAAATGATTTAATCTCAGGAATGCAATATAGGTTTAACATATTTCACCACATTAACAGAATAAAGGAGAACATCATAAGATGATTTCAAAAGATGCAGAAAACATTTCACAAAATTCAGCAAACATTAATGTTGAAATTTTCGGCAAAGAAAGAAAAGAAACAAATTTGCTCCATTGGATAAAGGACATTTATGAAAAACCTATGGCTAATGTCATCCTACCTAGTGTTGGGTTAGGTATGCACCACCTTCACCACCAGGATGCGACAGTACATGGCTATCTAATCTCATGACTTCTATTCAAAATTGTACTATCATTCTAAGGCAGTGCAATAAGGAAATAAAAAGAAATAAAATTCATAAATACTGGAAAGAAGTAAAAAAAATGCCTTAATTCCCATAAGGCATGAAGTAAATTTTAGGGAATAGATACAGGAAACAGGCAAAAATTAAATGATAATTAATGAGAGAAATTGAGAAGATTGTGGGGAAAAAGATCAGTATTACAACTCATTTACTATATACTATACTATAGAATAGGAAACTGAGGCATAAGTTTCCTCATGATACATTTCACTTGTTTTCTGAATTCAGCTGCACTGTATGCCTTGAATGATGTCAGATATATTGTATACTTATTTTTTAAAAATCCCTCATATTTTGTTTGTGTTTGTTTTATTGTGAAAGAAGCCTTAGATTACATAAATGTTACATAAAAAATATAAGGGGTTCTCCTATGCCCCTCTTCCTCCCACACATTCACACATTAACAATATTCTTATTAGTGTGGTACATTTGTTACAACTGATGAACACATATTGAAGCATTGCTACTAACCATGGTCTATAGTTTCCATTACAGTTTACACTCTGTTCTGCACAATTTTTTAGGTTATGACAAAATATATAATGGCCTGTATCCATCATTGCAATGTCATGCAGGACAATTCCAATGCCCCCAAAATGCCCCCATATTACACCTATTCTTATCCCTCCCTCCCCTCAGAACCTCTGGTGGCCACTACCGTTATATCAATGAAAAAAGTTTTTCCATTGCTAAAATAATAAGTCTATAATAGAATAATAATAAATCTATTTTAGTCCATTGTTCTTTCCCCAGTCTTGAGCATTTTGGGATGGTGATGCTCACTCTGATTCTAACTGAGAGGGGGCTTCGATCCCATGGGGCAAATGGATGGCACTATCTTGCTTGCAGTTGCAGACTCTCTCTGTCCTTGGGATGAGCATTGTCCATCATCATCTCCTTGTTAATTTCCCTGGGTGAGTCCAATGAACTGGAGAGTAGGTATTGCAACTCTGCTGAGATTCAGAAAAATGATAAATACTATTATTACCCCCATTTTATAGATGACAGAAATTAAGTACAGAAAGATGGGGTAATTGGGTCAGTTAAGTTAGTGGTCATGACATCTGAGATACCAACCCAAAGTCATCTTACTTGATGTAACATTTATGTACTCTAAAGCTTCTTTAAAAGTTAAAAAAAAATTTAAAAGTCACTGCACATTGGGAAACAAAATAGATTTATGGCCAAATATATGTGGAAAATTCCATGTTTTGAAAATAAGATAAAATGAGTTTCACTATTGCAGGGATTCCCAGAGCCTTTTATACGTCCATGTGCTAAAGGTGTGGGCAGGAATATGCAGCATTTCACAAGCTGACTCATTAAGAGTTCTCTTTAGTCTAAGACTCCCAAATTCCACAATGACCAGTTAGTGGTAGAATCATTTCTAGACAGTCTCAGTGTATCGTAAAGTCACATATACATTTATATGTGTGTAGAATTTAAATTCATATTAATTTAAATGAAATTATTAAATGCATAAGATATTGTCAGCAAATGTACAATATCTTTGGTAAATTTATGATAAACACAAATTTGATGCATTAGAGCTAAGACCTTTTTTCTGCTAAAAGTAACTTCTCTGAATGATCATAAAAAATTTAATGGAAATTCAGCTGTGGATTATTTCTATTTCTATAAGTAAATGCTTTTAGAGCTTGCACTACCAGCATGTTACAGGCTAATGTTTAATGACTGTGAGAGTCATTTTTGATAGCTTCCTATTTACTATTTACTGTACTGAGTGCACCTTGTTTTTTAGAAAGATTGCTTGCTTATTTCATATTTATGCAAGCAGTAGCACAATGCTTCTCCCCTGACTCTTACCATTTTCTAACTGCTATCTCAATATAGAATACCAAGTAATTCATTTTGAAGTAGTAGAGAGATTGTACAACAGCTGTGTGTGTAATACCATGAACATTGTGGATTCTGTGTGACAAATATTACTCAGATAAATAACTAATTCTCAGCTATTCAGGGCATCAAAAAGTCTTTTAAGTAAGGGATCTCCTATGACATCTGAAGATTATTGGTAATTAGGAGTCAGCAGAGTTTTCAAAAGTCTAGGATCCTTATTGAAAGATAGATAACTGAAATAAAATTCCACATGAGGTTTCATTGGTTCAATAATATCAAATTCCTTCTCTTGGGATTGAAATGAGCACAGATAACAAAAAAATTAGGGAGAAAACACATATTTATTCATGCTGATAAATTTGATTCATATGATATCAATACTCACATATGTTTATTGTTGGTTTTATAAAGATGCATTATCATTAATTGTAGAATAATAGTATTAATTAGAAAACCATTTATGGTAAAGTGGTATAAAAAGGTAAATACTTGGTAAAATTCAAACCTCCAAGGATTTCCTTTATCCTCTTACTCAAGGAAAAAAAAAAAAAAAAAAGATCAGAAAAAGCTCAACTCTCCATGATGCCTAAATTACTACTTTTTAAAATGTTCCTTTGGGGAAAAATTTTTCCTCTTCAGGCTCAGGTTAAAATGCAGATGTCCTAAATTGCAGGATAATACTGAATTACTATCAGTTACTAATCTGTGTGCAAAGAGTCACCATTTTAAAGTCCCATAAGATGGATTAAGTATGAGACTTGGGGACACTAAGGTCAAGGAAAAGACCACAGAAAATAGAATTAAGGCTGATTGAAATTTAGTTTCAGGGAATACCTGAGTCCAGAAACTACCTCAATTTGACCTTAAATCATAGAAAAGTCTGCCTGAAAAGTTGGGAAAATATTGATATTTTAAGTGTGAAAATTATTAAAAAGGTTTATGACATGTAGGTAGAGCCATGCATAACACTGCATGTGAATATACATTTCATAGTAATGAGAACCTTCCTTGTCTACTCTGCCAAGGAGAGATCAAGCACCTTCTCCCTGGCTGGGTCCTCCATTCCAGTGTCTCACAAACATCAAAGCAGGGCACATTACCTAATGACTATCATGAAACTAAATTCTAGGTCCTATTATCCACACCATGGATTGATATTAGCCAATGACATTGCAGTAAAAATTCCTTTCAGTATTTATTTAGAAAATAGACTGCCTACACACATTAAGTAATTTCCTTTATGTGTACTTGTGTCCCCATCTATTCAATACCAGACATTGACTAAAGGATATCTATAGTGACTGTCATTTCTAACATTATGACGACATTTATGATAATTACCAATCCATCCCACATACACTTATTATTAGTAATTGTGCCTCAGTTAATAGTAAATTTGCCCTCAGAAGTTTTCTTCTAAGTAATTTTAAGAGAATTATAAAATTTTCTATAATAGCTCTTATTTTGCTATGATGAATATGATTCCTCTTTGAATTTGGCTATTTCTTTTTAAATTATTTGATAAAATGTTTTTGGGTGACTGCCTTTGAAGAGATATTCTAGAAACATTGATAAGTTGATTAATTTAAGCAGTTATTCAAATATGGTTATTTAATGTGTACTTAGTACTTGAGTGAATGGTGAGATGTCATTTTTGAAGAAAAATGATCAGTATAAGCACATAATTCCAATAAAAGTTGAATGTTTTTCCAGTGATCAATCTAAATCAGAAATGCATGTCAACTCATTTAAACAGTTTAAGTATTTAAGGTAACATTGAAAGCTGCTTTTTTGTCTCCTGACTCCTTCCGATGAAGATCTAAAACTGAACTATGAAGAGAAAGTGCAATATATGAGTAAGAATTTTAATTTCTACCTGAACCTTGGATAGATTTTCTCAGACACTTGGTAGTAGAAGAGATGAGTTGATAAGGATAATTTATACCCATGTTGCACTTTTATCCCTAAAGTATTTTTTCAGCACACCCTGAAGAAGTAATTACAAAATTATTACAAGTGACAATACAAGGAAAAATAATAATTGATATAGACTCACACTCTCTAGACTCTTGGGATTTGTTCAACATGATTACATCAATTGTGATCTTGTTGAGCTGATTTCTTCATGAGATTAGGAGTTTATTTTCACAGAATTTTTACATTTTAGGTCATCATTTATTTCAGTCAGATGACAAGAAAAACTAATATTGTTATAAAATAATGACATAATTAATGGGCTTTGATGCTTTCTATGGCCCTTTCCTGAAATGAATTGTTTTTTATTGTTCATGTTTTGCCAAAAAGAAATGAATTTCTTAGTATTATCTTACATCCCTCCAACTTCATAAAATTATTTACTTTTTATTTTTACCAGAGTATTGAATAGAGTGAGGTGCACTGAAGTTTCTAGCTACAAAGAAGAAAAGGCACACAATGGAGAAAACTGTCACTTGTACTTAGAGAAGTCTAGAAAGTTAACAGAGGTGCAAGGGATGACTTTGGAGCCATATTTCCTTGATCAGGTGAGGAAAAGAGGACAAGACATCTGGCGTACATGAAGTTAGAATATCTTGGTTGTCAATTGGTGCAATCATGTCTTTTCACTGTGCGGGTTTATGTAAGCTTGGTGGAAGAACCTCCTTTTGTTCCTGAAATCACACTGTCCTTAAGGCTGGCAGATACAAAAGACAGCTTTTTTTTTGTTGTTGTTAATTGGCAATTTTAATCAGATGATAATGATGATGATGGCAATGATGATGATAAAAATAGTATTGATGACATAAGCATTTTTTCACAAAAGAGTAAAATAAATATAAAACAAGAATAAAGAAAATAAATCAATTGTAAATCCCCATACTGATGCAAACACTGTTAACCCTGAGCTACTCATCTTAGCTTTTCCACTTTGAATAACATATATATAACGTTATTCATGTATAAAATTATTTGGAACTTATTTTGCCTAACAAAATAATATGAATATTTTTCTACCATATAGATCTTCCACATAAATTTATTCATGTATAGAATCTGGCACACAGTTAGAAAATAATTAACTAATATCTCATTATTAAGCATTTTATGTGTTTGCAATTATTTTGCCATTCTTACTATATGAAAGAAGATAAAAATAATCACAAGAATGCATACTTTTAAAAACTGTTATATTTTTATTGGAACATTTAAGGACACTAAATCAATGGCATCATGTTAAATCATAAGGAAATGCAATTTAAAACCACTAAAAGGTGCATATAAATACGTACTAGAATGACTAAAATCAAAAGGTTTTATATTACAAGTGTTTTTAAAAATGGGGTGAATAAGCTCATATGTTGCTGCTGGGAAAGTGAAAAGTTACAATTACTTTGTAAAGTCATCAGTTTCTTCTAATATTAAGCATATATTTTATGCATGACCCAAAAATTCCGCTAGGTGTTTACCCAATAAATAAAAACATAAGTCCAAGTAGACATAAAGAGCAGCTCTTTTTCATAAAATCCTAAAACTGAAAACAACCCAAATTCTAACAACAGGGAGATGGACAATACATTGTAGTATATCCTTGAAATGGAACCCCCCTAGCAACAGAAAAATTCAAACAAATTCAAAAATCCAATCCGTGCAACAACAAGATGATTCTCAAAAGCATTTTGCTAAGCCAAAAATAAGCTAAACACAAAGGACAATATACATATGTTTCCAAATATATTAAGTGCTAATAGGGAAAAAAATATCAATCCGTAATTGCCAGGTCCTGAGTATGCATGGAACATGTTGTTTGCAAAGGGATAAAAAGGAAATTGGTGGGGGGGGGGCATTGATGAATCTATATCTAAATTGTGGTGGTAGTTCTATGAGTGTACAAATTTGTGAAAACACATTGATTTGCAGTCAAAATTGATAACATTTTATTGGTTGTAATAGTATTTTAATAAAGTTAAATAAAAAATATGATATGGGGTTATTATTCCCAAACAAGCAAAGAAGTTGTCACCTGTCCAAAGTACATCTATCAAAATTTAGAAAGAAGATTCAAGTTCATGTGTAGCACATTAACTATAAAGGCCATTGTCTCCCGAGAGTGCAGTAAATTGTGTACAAATCAATGTATCCAACGCTTTATTTACTTCAGTCCACATAAAGAAAATATGCTCTGACCACAGCTCCCAAACTGTCAAATTGATTGCTTCTTTTCTTTATGCTTTCTCCCATTTCTTTTATGTATTGAGAAACTTCCAACTCTAGAGATTTTTTAAACTAAATTATTCTTTTACATGGAATCTAAGTACATTTTTTCTTCACATTTCAATATTTATGAAATCAGGATGTGTCTTACAAGCACTGTCGACCAAGCATCCATCATGACTTAGCTGTCAATTTGTGGTTGTGCACATCAAAATTTACAGAATGAGATTTCTGTTTCTAATGACAGAATAGCACTGGCACAGCACTAACCTTCCAACTGAAAACTGGACCTAATTTTGGGAGATCTGTCATTAGACATAAACACTTGCATCACAGGACAGAGCTCTCTGAGAGAAGAAAGCAAATAAAGTGCCTAAACTTAGTCATCAGTAATTTTTCTAGTTTGATAAGATAATAGAAATAATATTCATGTACAATACATGAGATATTGGACTTCAGATGCAGAAAGTACGGAAATACCTTATCAAAAACTCAAGGATCCAGCTAAGACAACTTTAAGGTCACATTTACAGAGCAGAATAGGGGTACTTTATGCATGCCCTAACAAAACCTAAAAATCTATCTTCCACAGGGTCAAAACTAGTCATCAGAACAAAGTATATGCTCAAACAAAACTCATCATTCCATTAAGAAAGGCAAAATAATTCCAGATACCTTACATTATATCATCCACAATGTCCAGCATACAATAAAAAATACTAAATATGAAAAATACAGGAAAAGTTTAAACATAATCACAAATATATGTGGCCAGTATAAACACTGGCCAAGATGATGCAGGTGTAGGAATAAACAGAGAAAGGACTCTATAAATATATTAATGACATATCAAAAACCATGTTTTTGGGTTTTTTTATGATTAAAAAGATGAAGAATGCCAGTGATGGATGATATGAAGACTATGAAAAAAGACAACATTAATTCATTGCTGAAAAAAATGCATATCTGAAGTGAAAAACTCACCAGAGTTACTAAATATCAGATTGGAGACAGAAGAAGCATCAGGTGTTGGAAACCACACTGAAAATTGTCCAGTATTAAGAATTGAAAGAAAAAACAGTGAAAAAAGCAATCAACAGGGCATTACTGACCTGTGGAAATATCAATTAGTTAACATACACCTTATGGGGATAAGAAAAAACAAAAAGATATAACTTTACCAAATTGGAGAAAACATCAATTTAACGATAAATATGTTCAACAAATCTCAAGCAAGTTAAACACATGGGAAGCCCTACTTAGATAGGCGATATTAAAAATACTTGAAAATGATGATAAAGAGAAAACCCTGGAGAAATGTCACTTACACATAAGAGAACAATGATGCAAATAATGGTTGTCTTCATATCAAAAACAGAGGTAGACAGTAAACAGGGTAAGAAAATTTAAAAGTGCTTTAAAACTTAGAAAAGAAAAAAAAATTCAACTCAGAATTGTATATCCCTTGAAAATATTGAGCAAGAAAGAAGTTAAAATTGAGATATCATCAAGTAAAAAAGCTGAATTAATTTGTTGTCTGCAGACTTGCACTGCAAGAAATAATAAAGGAAGATTTTTTTTTTTAATGCTATAACAGAAAGATCGATGCAAACTTGCAACTACAGGAAGGAATGAAGGACATTGGACATGATAAACATTTGGGCAAATATAAAATTCTATTATTTTTCTTTTCTAAAATTTCTATAACAGACATGTGACTCTTACAAGCAAAAATAGCATCAATATAATGTAAGGTTTATAAGGAATGTAGAAGTAAAATATATGTCAAATATAACACAAAGGGTAGGAGGTGATATATACTTATACAATCACATGTGAAATATAACTTATGAAATATAAAGTGGCAAATTTTGAAGTATAAGCATGCAGTGATAAATTAGCATTGTATGTTGCAATCCTTAGAGAAACCATCACCATTATCAAAAGGGGGTAGTTCAAAAATAATAAGAGAAAATCAAATTGAATAATAATAAAATATTAAATTAACTCAAAAGGTGTCAGAAAAAGTGGAACCAAGGAAAAGAGGAATAGAAGAAAAAGACAATTGAAAGAGAATAAATAGAAAGTTTTTTCTCTTTCATACCAAATAATCAATAATTACATTGAATGTAAATAATTAAATCCAGTAATTCATAGATTTCCAGACTGCAAAATTTAAAACCATATGACAACATGACAACATGGATGAACCTGGAGGATATTATATTTAGCAAAGCAAGCCAGGCACAAAAGAACAAATACTGTATAATTGCATTGCTAGGAACTAAATATATTGTACAATATGTTAATATTGTATGATTCCAATTATATAAAATGTAAATATAAATCAATTTATAAAGATGAAATTTGATTAGTGATTGATTATGTAGGGCTAGGGAAGGCATGGTAAGTGGTGTGGAGTTTTTCTTTTTGGAGTAATGAAATAATTGTAAAGTTTTTGTGATGATGATTGCACAATATTGTGTTTATACTAAAGGCCATTGATTATACACTTTAGATAGATCATAGGGTATGTGAATATATCTCAATAAAACTACTTAATAAATAAATAAATAATTGTTCAAGAATAGCCAGAAATAGCAGCTATGCACAGCAGGGGAAACAGAAAGAGATTGAGAGGTGAAGAATTTTCTTGTTTGTTTGTCTGCCTTTTGTTTATTATTATTATTATTGAAATAATGAAAATGCTTTATTAATGACTGAAGTGATGAATGCACAACTATGTAACTTTACCAAATACCATTGATTGTACACTTTGGATGAATTGTATGCTTTATTAGTAAGTATCAGTCGAATTGATTTGTTATAAAATGATAGAAAGTGACAAAATTTGAAATAAATAAGCTTTAAAAATATGGTATAATGATAGATAGATAGATAGACAGATAGATAGATATAATTGTTTACATCAAACAAAATTAACTTCATGACAGAAACAATACCAGACACAAAGAGGAATATTTAACACTTAGTAAATTCAAGACAAATAGATCATATATCAGTGAGGATGTAGAATATCTGAATAATGTTGTTAATGCAATACACTTAATTGATTTTAACTTAATATTACAACCAACAACTGAAGAATGCACATTCCATTCAGGTACATATGGGATAGTCAGCATTCTAGACCATACTGATCCATAAAAATAGTCTCAGTAAATTTTGGAAGATTAACGTCGCAAGGAGCAAGTTCTCTGTGAACAATAGTATTACATTAGAAATCAATGTCAATAAAATATCTATAAAATACTCAACTATATGGTAATAAAGCATGCACTTCTAAATAACCCGAAAGATACAAGAAAGGAGTAGAGAATTGAGAAAATAATGCAAATTGAGGGATAAAAAATAAAGAATCAAAATTAACAACTGGCAATTAAAGCAGTGTTTGGGGAAATTTATTGCCTTAAACACATTTGAGAAAATGAAAAGTCTCAAATCAATTACCAAAACTTTCATTTTGAAACACGGAAAAAGAAGATAAAGGTAGCCCTCAAGGGAACAGAAATAAGAAAGTAAGAATAGAAATCTATTAAATAGAAAATATACACAATGGGAAAAAAAATTAAAAATTGATTCTTTGAAAAAAATCATTAAATTTACAAATTCCTTAGCCGACTAATCAACAAAAGATAAAAGAAAACACAAATTACTCATTTATATAATGGAAGAAATGTTTGAATAGGTAGTACAGGCTTTAAGAGAAAAATAGATATTATAAACAACTTTACACTAATATATGCTAGCATTAGTTAAATGGGGAAATTCCTTGAAAGACCACAAAATTACCCAAGCACACATAAGAAAAAGAAAATATGAATAACCCCAATATATATATTTTAAAATTGAATTCACAAACAAAATTTTCCACAATGGAAACTCCAGACCCTGATGAAATCAATGGTAAATTCTAACAAATATTTAAGGGAGAAGTAATATTTCTTTACTCATTTTATGAAACCAGCATAACTGTATTAATAAAACTTTGACAAAGACATTACAAAAAAAGGAAATAACAATTATTCCTCCTAAACATAAATGAAAAAAATATTGTATTTCAAAAAATCTAATCCATCAATAGGTATGTATAAAGGACAACATATCATTACAAAATGATTTAATCTTAAGAATGCAAGACAGGTTTAACATATTTCACCACATTAACAAATTAAAGAGAATACCATGGGACCATTTCAGTAGATGCAGAAAACATTTTTTTAAAATTCAATACCTATTAATGATGAAAATTCTCATCAGAGAAAGAAAAGAAATTGCTCCATTGGATAGACCTCTAAGATAAATCTATAGCTAATGTCATCCTACCTCATGATATATTAGATATGACACCCCCTAAGATGGGAACAAGAGTTCAAGACATGGCTGTCTTCTCTCATGACATCTATTCAAAATTGTCCAAGCCAGTGCAATCAGAAAATGAAAAGAAATAAAATTCACAAATATTGGAAAGAAGAAGTAAAAACTGTCTTAATTCCCAGGAGGCATGAAGTAAATATTTGGGAATGTATATATATATAAAAAACACAAATCCTACTAGAGTTAATAAAAGAAATTTTATTATATTATATATATATATAACACAAATCCTACTAGAATTAATAAAAGGAATTTCCAAGCATTCAGGACAGAAGGCCCATATTCACTATTCAATTATTATAAACCTTAGCAACAAATAGTTATAGAATGGAAAATGAGACATAAGTTTTTTTTATCACCTTAGAGTCCCACATTCCTGTTGTTTCTTGAGATCCAGCTGCATCCTACTCCTTGGGTGCTATGAGATATGCTCTATGCTCATAATACATTCCCTTTGTCCACTTACCCATTTAAGGGGATTTTGTCACATGTGAAAAAAAATGAGACCTTCCCAGTAGATTTTATGTTTAACTAAATACATATTTATATAGATATAGTATTTTATGTCTTTCATACTCTAAAGATGGAATGATAGGCTCTATTATCCAAGAAAGGAACTTAGGAAATAATCAGCCTTTTTAGGCATTTAGAGATTAGGTGTTTCAAAGAAGAGGAAAAACTTTTATTTACCTTTTAAATATCAATTAAGCACAGATGCTATAGGTAAAACAATTTTGCTTACTGGGGGTTTCTGATTGGCCAGAGCAATTTCCAACCCGCCCTCTGACTACATCCCCATCTAATGACACATGAAAACAGCTATTTCTCCCTAGGTCTAGCCTCAGGAAGGAAATTATTATTACTGCTTAGCTAAGCATAATCAGGAATAAAACCAATATCCAAATTAAAGGAGTTCTCTATTTGTTAAGACACATTGCTTCTTCAAACCTCCATTTCGCTAACTCTGTATTTTAGTCCTTCTTCTAACATCACCTTATTCAATTTTTTTTTTCAAATAAAAGTATTAGAGAAATTGTTCTCCCTAGACTGAAGGGTGAGAGGGAGGAGGTGGGTTCCTATGGCTCATTGCTCCAGATCCACAAACTCAAGTCTGACCCCCCTCTTTTCCCATGCCATCCCCACCACATATACAATTTCATTAGAGACAGGTAATCATTATCATGAATCATAGTTTCTGCTCTTATTCAGAAGTCAGGAAAAAGTGTAAAAAGATGTGACTTAAAGACTCCTTCAGAGAGATGGATTGAGAATAAAGGAAATTCAAGGAACTAAACTGAGGGCATTATTATTAAACTGTTTATATTAGTGAGGAACTAGAGCACAACAGGGTATACCAGTTGGGAATGTGTGACCTACACTAGAATTTCTCAAACTTTAATATGCTTACAAATCACCTGGGGATTTGATTAAAATGCAGATTTGCCTTTTAATCAATGTGATTGTGCATTTCTAACAAGCTCCAAGGAAAAAGTAAATGTCACAGGTTCATGGATCATATTTTGGGAAATGAGAGCCTAGATTTAAAACTGCAGCTCCTTTATCTCTGGCCTTTAGCCATTTAGCTGAGACAGGTGAGACACATCCACAGAGACCATCAAGTTCCATCACTAAAATGGAAAGAAATTTGAGCCAAAGTTTTAAAATCATGGTTTATTGGACAGTACGGGTGATTACCGTCTTAGTGACCATGGTTCGTCTGGGGATATTTTTCAAGGCCCGCTTTACATCTTTGTTTCGCAGACTGTAGATCAATGGATTAAGCACTGGACTTACAAAGGTATAGAAAACAGCTATTACTTTGGGTTCCTCAACATCTTTTGGTGGTCTCACGTACATACAGAAGAGTGTCCCATAAAATAGGGTGACAGCCATCATGTGAGAACCACAGGTGGAGAAAACCTTATGCCGTCCTTCAGTTGATTTGATCCGGAGGATGGCGGCAATAATAAAGGTATAGGACACCAAGATTATGGCGAGGGAACTGGAGAGGTTGAAGCCTGCTGATATGAGCATGGCATGTTCTTTGACATAAGTATCAGAGCAAGAAAGTTTAATGAGAGGTGGGTCAGCACAGTAGAAGTGGTTGATGACGTTGGACCTGCAGAAGGACAAGCGGAAGGTCAGGATGGCCTGGAAGAGACCATCTGAGAAGCCATAGACATAAGGAAATGTGGCCAAGCAGATGCAGACTCTCCTAGACATTTTCACACTGTAGCGCAATGGGTTGCATATGGCCATGTAGCGGTCATAGGCCATTGCTGCCAGCATGTAGAGCTCGGTAAGGAGGAGTGCGATGAAAAAATAACATTGTGTAAAGCAGCCAGCATAAGAAATGGTCTTCCTCTCTGATAAGAAAGAAGTTAACATCTGTGGAGTTGCATTCGAAGTGTAGCACAAGTCCACAAAAGCTAAGTTAGTGAGGAAGAAGTACATGGGGGTGTGAAGGCGTGAGTCCATTCTGATTAACACTATTATGCCCAGGTTTCCTAAGACAGTGACAAGGTAAACA
The DNA here is from genome assembly GCA_026826555.1 of Tolypeutes matacus. Classification (NCBI taxonomy): domain Eukaryota; kingdom Metazoa; phylum Chordata; class Mammalia; order Cingulata; family Chlamyphoridae; genus Tolypeutes; species Tolypeutes matacus. Next base: position 790,871 of record JAKSZT010002772.1, read on the forward strand.
ACCAGAAACAACACAAAGAGGAGAGGCTGGAGTTCTGGGCGATCTGTAAGTCCCAGGAGAATGAATTCTGTTATTGCACTGCCATTTTTAGTGAGCATTTCCTGAGTGTCTGGGCTTGATCTTGAAACAGATGGAAACAAAGAAGACAAATAGGTACAATTCATGTTCAAGACAATTGAAATCATTTTCTGTAAACCTGTACATGTCTTCCGAAATTATCTCTTTATGGATACTACCTAAACAGTCATAACTCTATTAAGTCATTATTTCATTTGCCTTTGTATTAAATTCTTTGTAGATTTCTAGGTGTATCCCTATACCTACAGGTTAGATGTACTGATAATGATACCTATACCTATGCCCATACCTCTGTCTACACCTATGCAATCTATCTATACAAAAGACCTCTGTCTCTACTGTTTCTCAGAAATTCTTTGTCTCTCAAAGTCTATTACTGGAAAAGACCCAATTCACAGGCCCCTACTTTGTGAAGCATTTCTCATTTCTCCCATCATACATGAGACAACAAATTATTTTTTGGTTTCTAGCTCGCTCTATCATCTATCTATCTATCTATCTATCTATCTATCTATCTATCTATCTATCATCTATCTATCTATCTATCTTTCCATCCATCTATCTATAAATGTACCTGCTTTCTCCTCTACATATATCAATACTTCAAAGCCAAGGACAATGGCATTACTGTACTATGACTGTTTAATAAATATTTATGTACTGAGTAAAAAATAAGAAAAGGAAAAGTGGTGTGTGACTGAAAGAATGAATGACTTACATTGTTTTACTCATCTCTCTATCCCTGTTGAACCTTGCATGAGCTTGTAAATTTAGGAGAATAAATTGTTTTGTGAACCTTTGTGTACAAACCAGTTCCTTAGGAAGCTTGCTAATCAAGCAAATTCACAGGCAATTTTTTTCATAAAGTCTCGTGTGAGATGCTGAGACCTTCATATTTAACTAACTATCCAGAGAATTCTAATGTATGTGTTCCATGCAGAGACACAGTCATCTTGTTTAAATTACATGTCAAGTAAAAGAACGAAGCACCTTCAAATTAAATGATGTCTTACATAGTACTTTGATGATGGTCAATACAAATGACTTAATGTGGTAATAAAATAAATTAAGTTTTTGCATATTGAATATTTAAGCTATTAATCAATGCCTGTATCTATCAAAAATATTACTATTTCCTCTGTCTTTTTAGCTCTCCTCACATCACAAACTAGTGCTTAAACCCCTCTTTCTTTCTCTCAAGATGCTTTCATTTTTGCCCTTCCTCTCATATTTAAAGACGATTTTCAGCCTTCCCAATTCTTATCTCCTTTAAAAATGTATCACAAAAACTTACTTTACTATAAGTTTTAGAAGCCCAGTATAGAGTTCTATATTCACATCTAAACCTCCAGTACTCAGGACAATAATTACTGAATACTTGCTGAATAAATTCATAATGGATATTGTTAACACATATTGATCATTAATTATGTAACAGGTTGTAGCTTTTATGCTCACAGCATGCAATAACAGATTTAGTGACAAAAATAATATATGGTAGATACTATTATTAAAACCATTTTATAGATGACTAAGATCAATTACAGAAAGATGAAGTAACTGAGCCTAGGTCATAATGTTAGTGGGCATAAGATCAGTAATACCAAATCAAACTCATCTTATTTCAGAATCTCTCTTATTAGGTATAGCTGCAATATATTGCCACCTTAATCTTGAACTTGACGGGAAATACCTATATAGACACAGAAGGACTTGGGGAATTTAATGATAAGGAAGAGCTAGGACAAGGACACAATGGTATCATTGCATAGTGCAACATAAAAAAAAGTGGGGTGAGTCATTTATCTTTCCCTTAACCATGTGGCTTACTGGTATACTAATAGACACCTACTATGCAGGCTGACCCATAATATGTGATCAATTGTACTCTAACATTAGGGAATAACATACTTAAAAGCAATAGCAAAATTTGCATTAGGAATCAGTAGAGAGAGCCCTGGACTAAAATGATGTTTCTGTAGTTTAACTAATTAGTAACTATGGGCAAGTCACTCTATTTCTCCATTTGTAAGTGGCAATGTTAAGGTGTCCTGCATTCCTCTCAAACCATTGTGGACATAAAACTGAATATTCATAAAGTAAATATTTATTAATATTCAAGAGTTTGTACATTTAAGCACTGTTGACATATAAGTGAAGAAAACCTTCAAAAATGCCTCCCTTCTAGAGCTCACATTCTAGTGTGCAGAGAAAGATAGTGTTGCAAGTGAGAAAGTAAATAAATGATGCTTCAAATGGCAGTAAGTGTTATGGAGAAAACTAAAAGTAATGGAGTTTTGGGGAAAGGGTGCTGTTGAAATTTTAAATAGAAACATCAAGCATACCTCACTGGAAAGGTGACATTTTTTAAGCAACAAAATGAAAGAGGAAGAATATCTTGGGAAAGGTCTTCTAGAAAGAATAAACAGAAGATAAAAAGATTCTACACATGATCACTCTTTGGAAATTGTTAGTGGAGTGAGTGTGTATATGTGTATGCAGAATTCATGGTGAGAAATGCAGAAGATTCTAGCTGAGAATTTCCCTAAGAAATAATGTTTCATTTCATTGGAAGACAGATACAGTATTCTTATGACTTTTCTATCAAGAATATCAATGATCTTCACTGGAAAACAGGGGTAAGAAGTAAGAAATAGCACCTTTTCTTGAAGAATTGTCTAGCAGTAAATACCAGAAAACAGCACATTTATTTCTGTGACAGCAGCAAGGTGCCATTAAGAGATGTTTTCTTACTCCTCTGCACCCAGGAGACTCCAGATAGAAAACAGATGGTGGTTGTCAAATAGAGACAAATGAGAGGAAAAAGCTCAGGACATGGGACTTTCAGATAAAAAAAAAAAAAAAAAAAAAAAGATGGTAAAAAATGTGATTTTAGGGATTCATTAACAGAGGACTCATTCATTGCATGTCATGTAAAGACTGTCTTTGGGTCCAGAATGGGTTTTGACTCACAAGCTCCGTGAGCTATACCCAATTTAAGTAAAGCAGAAGCACTGAAAATTGGAAAGGGGTAAAGAAGTTGCTATGAATAGGATATGTTTACTAAGAAAGATAAGGTGGGGAGCCTGTGTCAGGCCAGAGTAAAAGGTGAACACCTTCTGAATAAGAAACTTCCGGCTTTACCGTCACTATCAAGGGGAGCCTGTACCCAGTGGAGCAGGCTGAGGAAGAGCCCGCTGCGCAAGAGAAAGCTATGAGTAATCTGGAACTGATACCAGCGACGTAATCCATATGGCCCAGTGAAAAATAAAAATGCAGGGACCCTTATTCAAAGCATATTAAGAATTTGATAATAAATTATTTATTTGATAATTCATTTATTTAATAACTTATTAAGAAGACCCACCTTCTGGGTCCTATCCAACCGCACAGGCCTCACACCCATCAAGGAGGCTTGGCCTGGGCCTAAACTCTCACAGGAGGAATACAGCAGCAGAAGGAGAGCACACTCGCACACACATACGCATACACACAGCAGGAGAAGGAAGCCAAAAAAGAGGTGTTTCAGCTAGGTGAAGATGCCATCTCAAAGCAGGAGCAGTCTATATAAATTTTATAGGCCCTTCAATTACATCCAATACACGCTAATGAGAAAATACTATTTTTGGAAAATAAAGACAGAATTAAGAAAACATTTCACTGACAACTCATTGTAAGAATGGTTCTTGCGAATATTCTCACTGTCCTGATTCTGTGATAATCAGGGTGGGCTAAACATTCGCTATATTAGAAACCATGCATGTGTCCCCAGACCTCGTTTTCCTCCCTAGGTCTGGTTTTTAGAATGCTGGTGATAAACTAAGCCTGATTTATTATATGTCCATCCTGTATGGGAAAAGACTGTAACTCTAGGTATCTCTGGTCAACCTTAAGAGATATAGCAGGGGGCTATATCTGGTTGGCGTCCATCTCCCATATGGAGGGACCTGGGTTCGATCCCCGGGACCTCCTGGTAAAAATTTTAAAAATATATAGAAGGTGCGTGGGCCACCAGGCCCTGTGCGCGGGCGCACCACCAGTTCCCGCGAGCCACACAGCAAGATGATGACATAATAGGAGAGTGACACAAGGGAGAGGCAAGATGAGACGCACCGAAAAACCAGCAACTAAGTTTGCGCGGGCAGGATGCCTCTCTCCTACATCAGAGATTCCAAGGATTGAATCCCAGTGAAGACAGGAGGAGAAGGATGAGAAGAGAGGGCAGAAAATGGACACAGAGTTGCCCAGCGAATGGACACAGAAACAGCAAAAACGGGGGGGAGGGGGAAGGGGTGTAAAAATGGATAAAAGTAAATAAATAAATAAATCCTTAAAAAAGAAAAAAAATAAATAAATAAATAAAGAAGTTGCCTTAAAAAAAAAAAAAAGAATGGTTCTTAAGCTTCTTTTGTTTTGTTCCACCATTAACTCTTTGAAAATGCCAATAAAACTATGGATTCTCAATCAGAATAAATGCACACGCATACATACATAAATGCACAAGAATATAAGTGGCTCCAGATTCCCTGAACCAAGATAAGAACTCCTTTTCTAGTCACTTGTGAAAATGCACTGATGTGTGTGGTGAGAGGAGTGTTTGCTTTTCTTGGTTTCTTTGCACCAAGTGACAGTTCTGTAGAATATTGTCCGAAAGGATGAAAGCAAGTTCCGAAAAACCTGTTTACAGGGAAATTAATTGAGGCTCAACTCTGCTATTTAAAATAGAAAGTGCTGCATGTTCTTGTGTTGAGGAAATAGGATACACCCAAAGTAAATTTGTCCAAGAGGGCTGTAGGGGGAAAACATCACTTTGTCAATTTATACTTGCATAGATGGATATAAGCTTATATGAAATAAACAGCGAAGTCATAAAAATCAGTCACTTATAAGAAGCAAACTTAAGGTTACTTAAAATCTAGTAAATAAAGCTGTCTCATTTGCTGGAAATGTGGAGGGTCAGTCAAAAATAACTAGACTAAAATAGATATTGGACTCAGAAATGCATAAAGCTCTATGCCATAGCAAACTACAGATAACCAAAATTGCCTCTTCTTCTAATCTGTGTTTAAAATGATTTTCTCTTTAGGAGAAGGAGAATAGAGGGGTTATATTTATCTCCTTCTCATTGCCCTCTCTTCCTTCTTCCTCTAATGGTAATTTAGAAATGTTTAAATAGATGATGAAGGAGAAGAAATGATTAAACTCAAGAGATAAGGTGAGTAGAGGCAACTAGGAAAGGCTATAGTATCAATTCCCCAGAGGCTCTGGAAGGAAAGAAAATACACAGAGAGTGTTCCAGGCTGAGACATGATTCTCAGAGTCAGCAGAAGTCTTGAGTGAAATTTGACACATGCAGCCCTGAGATGTGTCAACCCTCGTTAGAGCTGTGCATTGTCTAATGCTCAGCACAACCTTGGGGACAGCCCTTAGGATCGGATGCACGTGGCCAGCGGCTCACTAAAGCGCCAACGTCCTGATCTTTCACTCTGTGCTCAGAGAATTCCCTCAAGTAAACAAAGGTTCTGAATGATCCTAGGAGCCTATATTCACATCTGTCACCAACTAAGTCTCTAAGTAAAATGGGGTCACATTTAGCTAAGTTGCAAACTTTACAAAATAAATGAGCCAGATTAGATAACGCTGGAACTGGTCTAATTTCTTGAAAGTCTAAGGAATCAAATATTCAGTATTTAAAAAGCCAGAATTTCTTGAAATCAATGCCAGTTAGTGATACTGATTGTGGCACCACCAGGAACAAACTCGGGATAGTGGCAAGGTATTTAACCTGTTTGGATAAAGTATGAACATAATGAGTGCTCTTAAAAATAGGTAACACTTTTCATAGTTGACCTCTGTTCTCTTCTTCCTTGTCCACAGCCACTGAGAGAAAGGCAGTTCCTGTTTCTGAGACAAAACTCAACATTCTTGTTTTCCACTGATTTTTGAAGTCAGAGAAAACCTATTTCTAAGAGGGAAAATGCATATGGTCTGTAAAGCTCAGTTTAAGACTTTAATAGAATTTCCTCTTCACTAACAATAAAAATGGTAAGAACAAAAAGACTTACTTTCAAATCTGATTTGCAACTATTTTCTCAACCTTGATTAAGGAATGTTCTTGTTGCCTCTGTAAGCTGTAAAATGTAGGTGAATTTATACTAAGATAAGGGAGGTGGAGACTCACTCCTTAAAGCAAATCTCAAAAGGACTTAGGATCAGCAGAGAGGAGTGTTACATTGTGAATCACCCCTCTTGGGTTTAATTGGAACACTCTGGGATCAAGAAGTTAATCATAAGCCTCAGTGTGTTACTGTAAGTTCAAATTTACCAATGTTTATTCTAAAGCTCTATGAAGGCACACAAAGAAGTTTCATCCTGAAATTCTGACAATGGTCTGCTTTTTATGCTTTCTTTTTCTCTTACAGTAAAACTGTCAATTCTCTTAAAATTCAAAGTGCTTAACAATGTCCCCTCGGATATATATGCTTTTGACTGTGTAAGCCATTAGCAAGATTGTGGAACAGTGTAATTCAGAGAAATCTTTGGAGAGCACTTCCCATATGTCAAACAATTTCACATAGGTAGGTTAGTTGATTCTTCAAAATAATCCTGTGAAGTAGGTACTCCATCCTCACTTTTAGCTGTTGAAACAGATGTCCAACCAAAAGAATAGCGACCATCTGACTCACCCAGAGCCACATACCTCGTAAGTGGCAGGGTTGTATTTGAATCTCTGTTTTCAAATACTGAGTTGAATGCTTTCTCAATTGTAGGCTAGCTACCAGTCTTCATCCTGTATCACAATTACAGTGCATCATTCCTTTTCTCAACCTTTCTTTTAATATTTCCTTCCTCAGCTTCCCTCCATTCAGACCCTGTTCTTTTTCACACAAGAACTAAGATGCTTTCAATAGTAATAAAGTTTCAGGTTGAAATCATCTAAAAAGAAGATGTCTCTGCCTCCACAGAACTAAATTTGACCTACATCCCCAACCCCAGGCTTCCATAGCACTCTGCCATTATCCCTGTCGAAGTAGGGAGCACACTCTGTTGTAGTTACAAGTGTATGTGTCTTTTCCGGCTGTTAGATTACAAATTCCTTATGGCCTTGGTCTTTGGTCTCTACATCTAGCACAGACCCTGTTACATAATAATTGGCCGACAAGCAACAGCAAATAAATTAAGTACTGTGTGATGCTCATTTAATTCAGAAAATATATAACACACCTTGGTTTTCTCTCTCAGATATCTTTGCATTTTATTGAGCACAGTTCCTTACCTCCATAAAATGAAATTCTGTAGGGAGATGATATGGTATGACTAGTGTGTTTAAGAAACACAGGAAAGAAAACAGAATTGCGGTAATTGATTATAGGAAATCGGCATTCAAAACTTAGTATGTACCAGACTTTGGCATAAATACTTCACAAGCACCAGCTCACTTAATCCTCACAGATCTGCATGAGGGGCTAATATTATTATCTCCATTTTACAGATGAGATATTTATGTAAAAAGAGGTTAAACAACTTGTCTTGGTATATACAGCTAGTAAGTTGTGAGGCTGGGATTCAAAACGGCCAAGACATAGCCGTTGATATCAAGTTGTCGAAAGTTTAGCAAAGAAATTTGACAAGTTTACACTATACTTAATATTCCCTGAGTATGGAGTCATTTATCCATCCATTCACATATTCATTCATTCATTTGTATATTTAACAAATGTTCAGGGAACACCTTTATATCACTCTGCTGTCATTTAGTGAGCATAAGAGGAAGTGAAAAGGTACTTTACATACTTCAAGAATTGCTGCCTCATTGGGAGGGATGAGCCAAGCATATATCAAGTTTTAGATTTTAAGTTTATGAAGATCATGTTGAAAAGTGATAAATCGTAGAGCTTGCACTCAACCATAATGCAGAGTGTATTATGACAGTTTATTATCTCAACAAATACTTATTTAGAATCATCTATATTGTAAATTTTGTGATAAATGCTGTCTTTAAAATGGTGGCTGAAACCTGGACCTTGACCTCATGGAGCTGAAAGTCTGGAAGAGGATATAGTCATGACATAATCACACAATAATGGTAGAGCTATAACTTCAAAAGTTATATGAATTAAAAGAACATGATGGAGAACATATAACAAGAAGAACGGACTTATTCAGAGAGATCAGCCAAAGAAGCACGGCATATAGAAAAGGATGAATATAAGAAATAACAACCTAGAAACTGAAAATAATATATTTTTTTAAGTCTTTAAAAGCAACCAGGAAAAAAAGGTATTTTGCCTAAAAAGTGATTTAAAAATAGCCTTGTAGTACAGTCATAATGTACAAGAAACAATTAGAAATCAGAAAATGAAATAATATTTTCTACTGAGAGTAAATATTGTTTCAATCTATATTTCTAAAGTCAGATGTACTCTTCTTTGAGAATGAAAGTTAAAAGGAACCATTTTCAGGAAAATAAATACAGAATTTATCTCATACAAACCCTTCCTGAAAAAAAAAAAACAAAAACTAATTAATGCTGTAAAGTATACAGAAGAAAATTAAACCCAGAAGGAAGAATGGAATACAGAAAGAACTGTGAGAGCCATTGAATCATTGAAAAAGGTAAGTAAATTTAAAAGAACATTGACCTTAAAAATAAATATTCAACATAATTTTAAGTATAATCATATATATAACATATATAATAATATATAAAATGTCTATTAATAAATAATAATTTAATAGCAGTTATTTATTCTATATTTCAACACAAAGACAATTAAGATAGAAGTGAGAGATAACCAGAGTAAAAATATTCTAAGTCTTTTACATTGTTTCACAACAGGGTTGAGTATTTGATTAATGGAAGTTCGATTAAGTCAAATATGTATAGTAAAATTAAGGAAATCTACTAAACATAGAAAATAGAATGTATAACTATTAACAAGGGGTAGAAAAAAAAAGGAATTTGTTTTCCACCATTAACAATTTAAGACAATAAATATTTAAAAATTGAAAAGCAAAATTTAAAAAACTGGAAAATATATAGAATATTTTATAATAGGAAATAATTTTTAGAGAAGGTAAACAAAGAACAACCATTAAGAGAAGATTGATAAGTTTGAAGTAAAAATCATTGAAAAATGGAGAAAATATTACATACATCAAAAGAATTGAATCTGTATCTTTGATAAGAGGTCTTAAAATGATTACGGAAAAAAAAAGCAAAAAATAACATAAGCACTACAATTTAAAAATAGGTAAGGCAAAATACCTGAAAAGGAATTTCACAAGATTAATTAAAAATTGCAATAAAATATGAAAACATTATATAATGAAATATATACACACAAATCTGTATTCATATATAGAGATAAAACACCAAAATGGAATCTTTTTTTTTTTCAGGAGGTACTGGGGATTGAATCCCAGGACACAGGACATGCAAAACAGGTGCTCAACTGCTGCACTCTACCCACTTTGCAAATGTTTGTATGTATTGTGAGAATTTTGATTTTTACCCACAATAAAAATAAATTAAAAAATAAATAAACAAATAAATAAATAAATAAAGATTGTCTTCAAGCTGTTTCTTTATCCTGCAATGCATGTCCATTTTCTCCACTCCAGTCCACCTCAGTTGGCCCTCTTATCACTAAATCTTACCTAACTTTTAAGACACAGCTCAGGATCTTCTCAGTTTTATAGACTTTTTGCCTGAAGATGCAAAAATTGGTACTTGGGGATGTACGTAAATCTTACTCTTTTTATGCCTAAAGTACATATATATGAAAAGTCTAAGAAATACATACATATGTAGGTTGATCTATCTATATATAGCTGTCTCTATCTCTATATAGCCATAGATAGATATAATTTTCAAGGAGAAGGCAAGGGTGATTAAGGAAAAATAATGTAGAAAAAGTCTCCCTTTTGGGACTACAATGAAAAATTTTAGAGAAATATTGCGCCAGACCATAATGATCTTGTTGTAACTCTACCTCAGACTACCTCCTTGTAAATTAATAAAAACACTAGAACATACATTCAACTTGTTATTTAAAACATATACAGAAATAATGTCAAATAATAATATTAACCAAGCAATTGAGATGGTTCTTAAGATATCCTGAAGTGCATTTCCTGACATTTAGACATGATAAAAGTAAACATAGAGACCGTCATGGAAAAATCTACATTCTTCTAGAGTGACACATAATTAGGTATGGCAATATTATGCCCCCTTTTTAAATGAATACATTGGCAGCTTGGAAAACAGGTCATTTTGTAAAGTATTTGCAAATCCATCAGTCAAATATTTATTTCCATTGTATTGCCTCATTCTGGACATGAGGATTTTGGACCTATTGACTAAGGTAGTAAGATGAAAGACAGGTAAATAAGTCAATGGATTCATAATTATTTTGAGTTTTACTTTGTTTAAGTTCATAAAATCCAATGAATTTTATCATAATAATTGTCAAATATAGAAATATCCATTTGGTGTCAGAATATAGTCATAGCAAACATTTTTGGACTTTAGTTCATTATTCTTCTTCTTATCTTCATGATTTATTTAAAATGCCAGCTTGCTCACATCACTTAGTCTAATATAACACAAAGATGATCAGATTTCCATGATATTTTTACTGTCTCTTTTTTATTGAAATATAAATCAAGAGTTGAAATACTTATCACCATTTATTCCCTCTTTATTGTGAGGAAATGAGTAATGCAAGCAAATGACTTTTCCAGATGATTTAACTGAGGACTTTAGGTAATAACATTCATTTAAAGAAGGAGAACACAACAACCCTCATGGTTTCATCAAGGACACCTCAGAGAGTAGCGTTTGTAGGTGGACAGACGTGGCTCTAGGGAGTTCCAGACTTTGTGCTCCTAATATCCACCTTCACCCTTGATCTCTCTCGTAAGTGTTTGTTGCCACTGCTCAGTCTCCCAAGGCATCTAGAAGACAAGTCGTCGACTTTAACAAGGATGGTGTCTCCTTTACATGTAGTCATGGATGGAGTTGAAGGGAAAAAAGAAGTTTAAGGAAGGCATATTCCTGAAACTCATTTTAATTAACTTAAGCCAGATTAGATAGATAGATAGACAGATAGATAGACAGACAGACAGACAGACAGACAGAGAGACAGACAGACAGACAGACAGACAGACAGACAGACAGATAGATAGATAGATAGATAGATAGATAGATAGATAGATAGATAGATAGATCATTAACCCAAAAGAGACCAATTCATCCTGAAGGGTGTACAGCACATTATGCAATATTATCCTTATAATAAAAAGGTAGCATTGTTAATTCAAAATAATTCAGAAAGATTATTGAATAACATACCTCTTATTTTTGTTCATGAATCAACAGAAAATAAAAATGTTTAGTTATTGTGAGTCAGCAGAGTGCAACAATTACTGGTAAATATTCTGGAGCCAGAAATCTTGGGTGGAAATCTCAGCTCCTTTAGTTTCTAGCTGTATAGCTTTAGAAAAATCATTAATCTTTTTGCCTCATTTCCTCATTCATATAATGTAGTACTTAATAGCAACTCCCTCCATGCAAGGAAGATAATTCAGGTAAAACTTTGTAAATATGTATGCCATGTGGTAAGCACTTAATAAGTGGCAGATACTATTTTTATTTGGTGACAAAGCCAGGTCTAGTCCAGGACAAGATTCATCATCAAAGTGTAGAATCCTTAGTGTCAAGGATTTTGTCTAATCTATAGTTTTAGCCTCGGCAGAACCTAGAACAGTGCTTTTCCAATTGTAGGCAGTAAATAATTGTGGATAGAATGGATTTTCTTTTATGTCTAGTTCCCTTTCCCTTAAGTAAATATCACTCCATCATATATTTATAAATAACTGTACTCTGAGAATAGAGCATAATAAGCTAATCATTTTAATAGAGGTATTTATAAATTCATCAGAATATGAACTTCAGTCTTAAGTTTCATGTTTACTAGTTACAGATTTATTTCTAGACTCCAATTCGAAAAAATGTCTAAATCCTACCTGAGAAAGGAGTGTGGTTTCCCAGAGACATAGTTACGAAGAACCTGAAGTGTTTATAACCAAATTATCACATAGGGACCACATTCCTATGGTTCAATTCTTTCTGGCAGGAAGTCATTCTCACTATGAACACTGACTACCTTTTAATCTTCTGATAATCCCGAACTCATTGATTCTTAACACTGATATTAAAGAGTGGGTAATATCATCAGAGAATTAAATCTCCTAAGAATGGTGAGGTAATGGGATTCATTATTTATTTTAATTTACTTAAAAGTCTTGATATTTTTTGACAAAGGAATAGTGTGTGGTATAAAGAGAAAGTTTTGGATTCTAAAAAACAATTGAAAGATCAATTTTTTTTTCTTTATTTTTAAAGTAGTTTTAGATTATCTAGAAGTTTTTGCCAGATACTGGAAAGATTGATAATGTATATCTTAGATATATTCTAAAGTGTTTTATGAATAATTCTAAAGAGGCAATTAAAATATCCTTTGCTCCTCAAGGGCATAATATTAATTTGATGTTTTGATGGGCTAGATTCTCCATTGAGGATGAAATCCCTATCTAATATTTGTGTATCCTGCTTGGTACATGAGTGCATGGATTCTTAACATTGATAAAGAAATTAGGCATCACTTTCAAGAGTATGGAAGGGAAAATATGTGATCATGAGTTTTTATATTTATTTTAGTAAAGGTGAGAGAGGTCCTATCAGAAGGTTTCAGATTTTCTTTGTAATTTCTGAGGTGAGGTCATCTAAAGAATGCTAGAAGTAGACTGCGTGGTTGGTGAGAGAGGAAGGATCCGAAATAGTCTTAATAGCAGGAGAATGGCATAGCCAGTGGAAAGAAGAATAAATACTGGTCAGATCTGAGAGTCCTTTTAAGGATGGGCATTATGGATTTGTTCTACACAAGACTGACCCATTGAGTATTTTATTTTATAAAAATACTTTTACTCAAAGTCAGTCTGAAAATGAGGTTCATTCATAAAATTAACAACTTAAGTGGAGGACTGAAAGTAGAATAAAGAATAATTGTATATTATCTGTCATTGAATTAGTTAGAGGATAAAAGAACCAAAAGACATTTTTATTTGTCTGCATCTACTTACTCTTCCAGGTCAATAAAAATAATGAATCAAAATGTAGTCCCAAATTTTAGCAAACCTTCAAATGATGGGTTAAGTTGTGAGAAATCAGCAGAGGTAAAGTTGTATGTCAATATTAAAATGCACCTTATTACCAACCCCTGAAATTTGAAGATTTGAACATTATTACAGTAGTTTTCTCATATTGAGTTGGAAAGATTGCTCTATTGGAATATTTCCTCTTTATTTCCTGATATCATATGAAAATGAAGTAATAAAAAGGGAGAAAAATAAAATCTTACTGCTTGAAATATTTCTATGGAATAGAAATTCCTTGTAGGATTATAGAGTTGGTGGCCCTTTATTACCTGACCTCTTAATGTAGAGGTCCCTTGTTTGCATAATAAATAAATACTTGAAGATTTGATTCTCCTTAAAATAGGATGATAGCTCTTGTTTGAAAAAAAGTTTTTTCTGCTATTCATTAATACAGAAACACATCATAATACCTTTTCAATTTATGGACCTACTTTCCCAACAAGGAATGACTGGCTTTATATTAAATGAATGGAAATACACAAAATAGAGCATTAGGTATTTCACATCTGGAGGGGCAGAACATCCACACATTTATATTTCTATCACATAATTGGAAATCATCATAAAAGAAGGTGATGGAAAGACTCGGGCCATTTTCTCTTTAGTTAGCATCAAAATGTTTTATGTTTATAAAAGATCACTGGCTGGTGTTGGCTGAATAAAGGCTTTCAAGAATTGAATAGGGGAGAGCATTGCAGTAGCTTAGACAAGAGATTATTTTGTCTTCGACCTGACTGGTAGAAGAGGAAGTGTTGACAAGTGGATTTCAGATTCACTGTAAAATATTTTGAATTTTGAGCTGACCTCATGGTTTCCATGTAAGGTATTTAGGAATGGCAATAGGATAAATGAGGATTTTGTGCAATAAGAGGAGAGTTGTGAAATAAAAGCTAGAAATTAGGTGAAGAAATAGTCTAAATTTTCAGTTGTTAATCGAGTATGAAGGAGCTGAGAAGGACAGGACACCAAGGGACAGGGAGTGTTCCACTGCTGCTAGAGAAGTGGGAAAAGAGAAAGAGTATGAATGAGTATGAATATATATAGCACCGACTGAGGCTTAGGACTCTCAGAAAGGACATACTTCCCAATTTACAGGAGGTTTGCCTTTGGTAGCAATGTTGTTTAGTTGGACCAGAATCACCCACTGAAGCCATTTCCTCAAGGATTGTGTCATTATCTGACTATGGGAGTGGGGCATGCCTGAGCATCAAGAGCCCAGATTCCATGGCCTTACTAAGGACACTGATGGACTAAGGCAAATGCCATATATGCTAACAGAGTTAAGCTGGGAGTTGCAACACAGGCAGCAGAATATAGTGCATGGACCTTTAAATCGCATTACCCACCTTGATCAGCACCTCAGACCGTGATGTCACCTACTGTACCTCTTCTAGCTCTAAGGGAAATCTTTTTGGTCCTCTCCTTTCAAAACCAGTGTGTTTTAATGCTCATTGATTTTGCCTATTCTTGGGCTGCATGTTATTTCTTTTTTTATATATCTGGCAAATTCTTCTTCTTTAAAAGAGAATATGAAGATGAAGATAGTTCCCAAATGCAATGGCACTGACGCAACTGAGTTTTTTCTGCTAGGACCGGTCAGTCAGCCAGAGATGCACTCTATCATTTCTGTGATGTTTTTCCTGATCTGCCTCATCACCCTGACCAGAAACTGTGGGATGATTTTACTAATCAGATTAGCTCCCAGGTCCAAACCTCCATGTACTTTTTCCTCATCCATTTTGCTTGTGTGGATATTTTTTACTCCACTAATGTCTCTCCTCAGATGCTTTGTTATTTTTACCTGAGGAGAAAAACATTTACTAAACTGGGTGTTTGGCAAAGTGTTATTTTCTTCATTTTTAAAATTTATTTTTATTTATTTATTTTTTATTAGAGAATTTGCACATTTACAAAAGAATGCATAAGTTACAGGATTCCTATATACCACCCCATCAATAACACCTAACATTGGTGTGGAGCATTTGTTACAATTGATGATAGTGTAT
The DNA here is from genome assembly GCA_026826555.1 of Tolypeutes matacus. Lineage (NCBI taxonomy): Eukaryota > Metazoa > Chordata > Mammalia > Cingulata > Chlamyphoridae > Tolypeutes > Tolypeutes matacus. Next base: position 806,179 of record JAKSZT010002772.1, read on the forward strand.
TTTTATAGTTTTATTTTATAACTATTAACTAAAGCCCCTGATTTAACTTAGGGTTTCCCTTTTGTATAGCACAGATCCATGGATTTTTTTAAAAAACTTATTCACTTACCATATATATAGTCTAACACTTCCCCTTTTAATCATATTCAAATATATATTTCAGTACTGTTAATTGTGTTCATAATTATGGGCTACCATCAACCCCATCTACTACCTAAACATTTCCATTATTCCAAATAGTAACCCTGTACATTTTAGGCCTTAACTTCCCATTCTCTATCACCAGCCCAGCCCCTGGTAATCTATATTATAGATTCTGACTGTGTGAGTTGAGTTATCCTAATTGTTTCAAATCAGCGAGGTCATAAATATTTGTCCTTTTGTGTCTGGCTTACTTCATTCAACATGGTGTCTTCAAGGTTCATCCATGTTACTGCACGCATCAGGACTTCCTTTTCACAGCTGAATAATATTTCATTGTAAGCTTCCATTCAAGGGTTGATGGACATTTGGTTTCCTGCCATCTTTGGCAATTGTGAATAATGCTATGAACATTGATACATAAATATCTGGTTGAATCCCTGCTTTCAAGTCTTTTAATATAAACCTTGCGGTGGGACTTCCAGGTCATATGGTAGTTCATATTTAGATTTCTGAGGAACTGCCAAACTGTCTTCAACAGGGGCTGCACCATTTTACATTGCCATCAGCAATAAATGAATGTACATATATTTCCACATCCTAATATTTGTTATTTTCCATTTTTTAATGGTAGGCTTTCTAATAGGTGTAAAATGGTATTCCATTGTGGTTTTGATCTTCATTTCTCTGATAGTTAATGGTGTTGAGCTGCAGTGTTTTGTTTCTGTGACCCTGCTCCTTACAGAGTATTATATGCTTGGTGCAATGGTCTGTGAACAGTACATGGCCATCTGCAATCCCCTGCAGCACAGCAGCCCAATGTCCAGGCCAGTTTGCATCTGCCTAGTCAACTTCCCCTGCCTGTGGGGTTCTGTGGTGGGTACAATGCAGGTAATATTGAACTCCCACCTGTTTTTCTGTGGATCCAACACCATCAACCATCTCTACTGTGCCGACCCACCCCTCTTAATATTGACATACTCTGACACTTGCATAAAGCAAACTGCCTTATTTGTGTCAGCTGGGATCAGTCTCAGTTTCCCTGCTCATCATCCTCATCTCCTATGTTTTCATTTTCAACACCATTATGAGGATCTGTTCCAGTGAGGGGCTGCACAAAGTCGTCTCCACCTGAGGCTCCCACCTGACAGCTGTCACCATGTCCTTATTCTGCATGAATCTGAGACTAGCAAAAGAGCAGCAAATGAGTGATTTACAAATTTCTCTTGAATAAGAAAATGATTTATATTTATTTGATACATTACATAGCTTCATTTGATGAAAACAAATTTTCTTCTTAAAAGAAACATATTTCTAATCACAGATTTTCTCCATCACTACACTTTTGGTGCTTTCTTGATGAAAACTAATGGATGTAAAACCATAAGTATTTTAATATGTCAACAAAGAATCTATATTTTATATGCATTTTTGACATGCTATTTTTTTTTCACCATTTTTTCTTTAATCAAAAGAGATTTCTTAATGGGAGGTTCCATTTCTAACTTTCCTTTCTTCTGGAGGGGACTTTGATATTTTCACCCCACAATATCATTAACAACCATTTGGCATTTTTAAAATTTATTTAATTTACTTTCCAATTCTTCTCTACCCACATACTATTTATTTTATTTTATTTTTTATCTACTTTTTATTTTACCCATATATTTTACCCTTTTTATTTTAACATAACAACTTCTCAAATACACAAGAAAATTTTGTTAGTGTTTCATAATTAAATTTTACTGTAATCACATTCCAGATTGCTTTATCTTTGAAATTAAGTTTTCTTAAATGAATAATATAGCTTAATATTTGTATGCCAAATTATATTACATCATTAATATTTAGAGTTTTTGGGTTTTTTTTTTCCTCTGTAGAAAATCTTCATAAATGTGTGCTCTTGCTTCTGATCAGGCGCTCTACTATGATAGATTACCACAGCATTGTTCTTACATATTTTTATATTGCTTTTTACACCATCAGGAAATTGGTACTCAAGTTTCACTACATCATCAATAGCTTTGGTTTTTCCATTTTCCTTTCATATGCATCAACTTAATGGATGTATCATCAACATGGAAAATATTTAACCATCAGATAAATGGATAAAACTCATCTTTCATTGGTTTCTCTTCCTCTTAATGCCATCATATGCTTCAATGATGGTGATGTTTAAGCTCAGAAAAACTATTATTGTCTGTAACTTTCTTCCAGGAAGTATACTTCTGCAAGGTTTGGTGATCCACATCAAGAGACTATGGATAGTGGTATTGACAGTGACTTGCCCCCATCCTACTCCCCACCTAATAGACAGATGATCATATGTTTACCCTTAGAGAATTCCAAACTATTAGGCACACAGTAATAATAAGGGGGAAATAATAGGAGTTAAATTAGATCCTTCTAATTTACCAGTTCAATACCTAATATAGACCATATTTGTAACTCCCCATTTTTTCCTACTTTCATATTAAGGTACCAATTTTAACAAATAAGATCCTTTTATTATATGTCCTAAAATCTGGACTTATTGTGCAGATTTTTGTTAATTTATTTTATTGCTTATAAAAGCAGTGATTGTTCATTACGAAAAATTTGCACATGGATATAAAAAAGTAGAGTTTTACTTCTCATTAATCCTCTCATCTTACAAAGTTGGCCATAATATATATTTATTTTTGTAATATGCTATCTTCATAAAATAGTATGTAAAATTATTTTTCTTTCTTTTTGGCTGAGAACTTCAGAAACATCATTTTAATCATTAACATTTTAATACACATATGTATCACACAATGTTCACACACTACTTTATGATCACAAACAACCCATCCTTACTCGGTTATTAATCATTTACAGCCAACTGCTATTCCATCCAGCAGAAGCTTTGTCTTACTGACTATTAAATGCAGGTTGCCCTGCCTTCACATCATTCCGTGGTAACTGAGAACTGTGCAAAACAAGGACACTTCCTGTGAATGCACAAGTTTTGGTTGTGCATACAACCATGCAAAATGAGGACTGGTTGTATGTTGTATGTTTCTTGTTTCCTTTCTCTCAGTTTAAAAAAAAGCACTGCAATGAAAATCTTCAACCAAATTTATTTTTATATCTTTGACACATTTTTTAAAATTTTTTACTAGAGAAGTTGTGAGCTTACAAAACAATAATTCATATGTGCAGACTCCCCATACATCACCTCTCCAACAATGTCTTACATTGTTGTGGAACATTTGTTACAGATTATGAAAAAACTTGATCAGACTGTTACCAATAACTATGGTCCATAGAATATACTCCTTGTGTTTTTTTCTATACACCCTCTATGCTAAGTGAAATAAGCCAGGCACAAAAGGACAAATATTGTATGGTCTCATAAATACAATCTTTGCCAGATTCTTAAAATCAGAATAGTTGATTAAATTGTACATATATTTTTAATTTTCCTTAAAATATTATGTTCAATGAATTCCCAGAAAAATTGTATTAATCTTTTTTTCAGGCACTTAATATATGATAGTGCCAGTCTTTTGTCATCCTCTTAAATGTAGAAACATAAAACACAGTATCATTTCATATTTTGATTATTAATATTTTTACTCATGAATTTTGGCATTTTTATCAATTTTCTACTCATAACCTTTAACACTTGTTATATACCAGGACGTAAGTGCTTTAAATTATTTCTATGAGTTTTTCATATTTTAATAATTTTACCACTTTATTTTATTTGTGGCAAATACTTTGCAAATAGTTGGATGCCTATTAATTTTAAACACCTGTATTGTCAAATTTGATTAACTTTTCTATTGTGATTTCTTCTTCTACTAAGAAGCCCATAGAAAGTTTTTTCAGATCACTGAATGGGTTAATAGCTATATTAGTTCTGATTAGACACTACTTGTTTTTCAGCATTTGAAATGATTAGCCCCTTTGAAAGGTATGTCTAGGCATTGCTGTTTTCTTGGGGATATGGTAGCTGACAAAAGATGAGGCTAGCTTGGTATAAGATTCTGTATTTACAGATCTATGTTGAAAAAACAAGAGTTGCATTATAGGAGCACAGTGTCTTGTAAAAATAAATGTTTATGTAAAAAGTGTCAAGTAAATCCATAGTATTAATATATGAGGGATTTTCTTAAATGGACCTCTATATAATCTGCCCATTAAATGTATAGGGACACGGCTAGAACAATACTCCTCATACTAGAAATCTTATTTGTTTTCATATTTTCCAATAATTTACAATGTATATATATTGCATGTATAACCACACATGCATAGGCATATAATTTCTATATTAATTATATGAATAATTCTGGGTTAGAATTTTGCATAGCTAAAAAACATCTGATTTTGCAATCTCCTGAGATAAATTTGAAAAAGAAGAATACTGAAATGGAATATTCTACAAGAAATTGAAACAGATTTTAAATGTACATTAATTATAATAATTCAGTTTAAAACATATGTACAGATTGGTCAAAGGAATAGAATATACAGGTCAGAAATGGACTATCCTATGGGACAAATTAAGGTGAATTCACAAGTCACTTGGTAAACAAAAGATTGTTTAACAAGTAGTCTGAGGAAATTGGTTAAAATGCAAGAGAAAGAGTTATATAAGACATCATAGTACACCACAAAATTATATCCAGAACAAATAAAGATATACTTCTAATATATAATACCATGAAAAATAAATAAATATATGGACGCATGCTTGTCTAATATCAGGTTGAAGAAATTTTTTAAAATCCTTAGAATTTTCACCAATAATAATATAAGTATCTCCCTGTCAAAATTATCAGAAGTAACATATGAAGTAACCATCAAACTAATACATATATTTTATTTGTTAAAGATATATTTCAATATTCTTTTGCTCAAATTGGAACAAAATCCTTATCATTTCTTAAGAATTTTCGGTTGAGACAACAAAGCAGCAAATAATTTTATATAATATTTCTCAATATTGACAAAGGTACAGTAAAATGGTTGCTCACAAACATTACTATACAAAGTGTAAATTGCTATAAATTTTCTGTAGAAAAATTTATCTCGAGCTTTAAAAATGTTCAAAATTTCAAATTAGAAATTCTACTTCTAAGAATATATTTTAAAAGAATAATTAGAGAAATATCCAAAGAGGTCTGAGTCATTTGTAACAATAATAGGATACCTTGATATGATGCAATGGTGGTTTGCAAGAAAAACCAATTGGAATGAAATGGGCCAAAATGCTTAGCACACCTATCTATAAATGCATATAAGTAAAATTTGCTTTTATTCCTTATGTCTTTCAATATTTTTCAATTTGTTTTTTATTACAATCAATAAGTACTATTTTTAATTAAAATTTAGAATGGTTTAATTTTGGAATATTATGCCACATTAAATATGTACTGTGTGTGAAAATGCAGACATTATACTATCAAGTGAAAATAAAAGTTCAAAATGCATATGGCATTTGACCCTAATTTTGTATTATTAATTATAATAACATATGTGTGTATATAAATGTATTGAGAGGAAATGTGACAAAATGCAAGCATGTATATTCCATTTTTTTAAGATAAGGAAATTTACTTCTTTTCTGCCAGTATTTTCTAGCTATTTATAATGAACTTATATGCATTTACCATTTGGAAAATATGTTAACAATATGTAGTTGTAATAGAACTATCATATATCAAAATTATGTACTTTTGCATTGAATAGTAAGACAATTCTACTTCTAATGCACACAATTAGGATGTTAACCTGAAATACCAAAGAATATCCATCTCAGTTATTTTTAGAATAAATATCACTATTATCATTAACACAGCACCATAATTTCATCCCTAACAATAATTGCATCATTTCCTCACCCAAAACATGCCAACTGGCCTTTGCAGTTTGTTGAGGAGTTTGGTAGCCACTGCAGGGTTATTAGAAAGAGAAGAGAATTTGGAACCAAAGGACTTGCCATTGTGCTACCTAGTAGCTAAGTGACTTTGGAAAACTTCAGTTAAGCATCATCTATAGCAATTTTATTTATTTTTCTTGGTTTATTTTTCATCCTATCTCTACACAATTTCTGAGGTGATTTTCAACAAAGATTTAAAAAAAAAAAAATCTTGACGAAGTATATAGAATAAAAAAAGAGACTATCGATAGATCAACCATTTGGTTTAAAAGATTTACCAAGATTAAGTTTAAATTTGGCTTCAGAAAGTGACAGTGGTTCTCAGGAGACAAAAATTAAAGGAAATATACAGTTGTTAAGGCAAAGCAAAGATTATTTTTCAAATACATTTTATAGGATTATAAATTTGGGTGTAAGACAATTCTGGTAGATGAGAATGGAAACACAACTCTTTGCTTAACAAAAAGTGAAGTTTCTTTTAGGATAAGAAATGTCCCACGGACTAAATGAAGTGGGACCAAGAACTCTACTACAGTAAATACCTTCAGTAGGTCACTCATTAATAGGTTCTTCTGCTTCATTGTTATCTCTTTGAAGATAGGTATTCCTGTCATCCTACTGTCATAGCCAGTAATTTAAATATTATGCCCTGATATTTAAATTTTATGCCCTAGGCACCCAGAAATCACCCTCTCTCTTTTTCAATTACTGTTTTTGAAATAAGAATTTGATAAGTCCAATCTTGTTCAATCAAGGAAGACCTGAGAATAGGGTTCAATTTTCTAAAAACTGCAGAGAATTTTCTGGAAAATCATTTGAATACCTTACAATAAATACAGTAGCTGATTCCATATGGGCCTTCTCATAGTAGTGCTAAAATATTAAAATACAAAACATTTCAGACAACTTAATAATGCTTAAATATATATGATTTAATATGAAGCCATCTTGTTGACTAATAAGGCATGGATTAATGTAGGTAATTACATGTTTCTTCATATTGCCTTCCTTTTTTTTCTCTCTCTCATTTGAAGTATTAAAAACTAGTAAAAGTTTTGGACCAGGCTTATCCAAAAAAGAATGAGTCACAGACTGCTTTATGAACCAGGGTAAACATCATGTCTTCTCCTCCAGAAAATATGTACAAATCTACTCATATGTGTACAGTTTCAGAGCATTTACATGTCTGCAGAAGCCAATTGATAGATCCTTTTGTATCTTAGTAAATTAGTATTACATCAAAACCACTACACTGAAAATACCTGGAATGCCATTATACTATATTGATGATTGAATTGGATCTATACCCTGCCCTTGGGAACTCATAAGCAAGTGTGGAAAGTTTATTTTTAAAAGTGAGGGTAAAAAATAAATAAAATAAAATAAAATAATTTTAAAAGTGAGGGTAATAGCAGTATAATCTATACAGATAAAAAGTTTATGAAAATATCCATGATGTTGATTTATTGAAAACAGGTAGAAAGTTTAAACTTATGAAAGATCTATATATTTAAAAATTTCCCAAGGTGATTCTAGTGAATAGTCAGGTTTCTGAGTCACTGTTATATATGACACATTGGAGTAGAAATTATTTCATCATTAAAAATAATAGTAAAACTAGTCACTGTACCTTGGGTATCCCTACAGATTTCCAGGGTCCTCATTAGGTTAAAGTAGTTATAAAATTTATCCCCAAGTAAAGATATTAAGTTATCATTGATGATGACAATTATTGGATACAAACCAGTTCATTTTCAGAGGACCTGCACCAAAGAGCACATTTTAAATGCAAATACTAACGTTTTATATTAAGCCAATCTCTCTTGAAGGTGTGAATTTTGAGAAGAAATTACATAGGTCATTCAGAGTTTATGATAATAAGCAAATCATGACCTTAGAGTAATAAATTGTTCTTGGAAGTGAGTCATATAGCAGCACTTAGTGATCACAAATGAAAGGGCTGCTAAATTGCAATTTTATGAAAGAGATTTCCCTTGATCACTTGTTGCATGGCATGGATCACATCCTTATTCCTTAGGCTATAGATCAATGGGTTCAGCATTGGGCTCAAAAAAGTAAAAAAGACTGCAATTATTTTGGACTCCTCTACAGTCTTCTCAGTTGGGGGTCTTAAGTACATGCAGAAGAGAGTTCCATAAAATATGGTTACCGTCACCAGATGGGAACCACAAGTAGAGAAGGCTTTGTGCCTGCCTTCAGCAGAATGCATCCTCAAGATGGTTGCAAAAATGAAAAGGTAGGACAGGAGAATAATGAAGAGAGAGCTTGAGAGAGTAAAGGCAGCAACTATAAACATTGCCATCTTTTTGACAGAGGTGTCAGAGCAGGCCAACATTAGAAGGGGAGGATCAGCACAGTAGAAATGGTTGATTTCAAGGGAACCACAGAAGGATAAGTGAAAAGTCAAAATGGTCTGAGAGAGTCCATTGAGAAAGCCATAAGTATAAGGGACCGTGACTAAAGATACGCAAATGTTCTTGGACATTCTGGTGCTGTAATGGAGAGGGTTGCAAATGGCTACATAGCGATCCAATGCCATTGAAGCCAGAATGTAAAACTCAGTGATCACCAGGGCAATGAAGAGAAGGCACTGTGTGAAGCATCCAGCATAGGAGATGGTCTTTTGGTCTGAGAGGAAAATATACAGCATATTTGGAGTAATATTGGAGGAATAGCAAAGGTCTACAAAGGAGAGGTGGCCCAGGAAGAAATACATGGGAGTGTGGAGGCGGGAACTGGTCCTGATCAGCACAATCATGCACAGATTCCCCGCCAGTGTGATGAGGTAGATGGCCAGAAACACTCCAAACAGGATCCTCTCCAGCACTGGGTCATCTGTGAGCCCCAAGAGAATGAATTCAGCTACTGTAGTGTGATTTTGGGGGAGCATTGTCTCATCCTTTGAAAACTGAAAACAGCAAGGAATGTGAGATTTCCATCCAGTCTTCATTGTTCATTTATTTTACCACAACCTTATTGTCATTGTTTTATTGATCTCTTCAGCCATGGAGAAATACTGATCTTTTTTCAACAATACATTAAAATATCTACATAAAACATTTTCACCTAGTATCTCTGTGATATCTGTATTTCTTCCTCTGTCTTTCCCTCTCTTTCTCACTCTTTATCCCTCTCTCTCTTACACACACACTCATATACAAACACATATATGCCACATGCATACACACACACAGCCACTTGCATGCATCCACACATTCACACAATTATACGTCTTCTTGGAGAATCCATATTTGTTAATTTTTTCAAATTTCATGTGAAGAAAAATGTCTAAAAGGAAAGAAAATTTGATATGAAAAGCAGCATGTCCTTTGCATCATTTAAAGGGACAAATGAAGAGTGTGATCTCTGAGGATCCTTCAGATCTGATATGTTTTTAAGATACAAATTAGTAGATAAGTGAAAACCATCTACTAATTTTTTAATAACTAATAATTAATTCCCTGCCTTAATTTCATCAAAAAAGTCATTGCGTCATCTAAATTTATCTCTTAAAATGTAGCTATTTTGTCCTCTTTTCTTTGTAAGCTGAGTCACTCATTTATTCATTCACACTGCAGAGTTTGATTTCTTCTGTCCTAGGTTCTGTGGTTACAACAATGAGAGAATTCCCTACTCTTATGGAACACATACAGCAGCAGAGGAAATAGATGTTGAACATTAGAAAAAAATATGTAACATCAAGTAGAAGCAAGTGCTGTGAATAAAAATGAAGGCAGGTGAGAGTGCAGTGAAGGGTGCTTGAAGCCATTCAGCAAAGGGCTTTCTGAGAGTCGATATTTGATCAGTAAATAAACCATGCAATTATCTGAGACGAGTGTGGAGATTTTTTGGTCCCAAATTTTTGCATCAATAACCCATGCATGAAATTGCTTGTTTAGGGAAGCACAGATAAAATTGAAATGCAACCTGAGATTCCAGCTCTAGCCACTGTTTTCATTCATTTTGAAAGTAAGACACAGCTGTAATTACACTTCAAGAATTGTCCCTTAAGACAGTTTATTTAGTTTCACAAAATCAACAGAAAAATTTTAATATAATAATTGATTTTTTGTAAATGCAACAAGTTATTAACATGTGACTAGAAAAGTCAAGTGCAATTGATGAAAATAATCTTTCTCTTTCCACATTGGTGGAATATTAATCTCCATACAAAGAACAATCTGTAGTTTTCAGTGTAGAAATATAGAAATTGACCTACCTGTAAAATTTGACTTACTCATATTTTACCAGTTGAAGGTGAGAGGATTTATAATATATTTCTTAGATATATCCCCTAAAGTATTTTAAGAATAATATTAAAGAAGCAATTAAAATATTCTCTTTTCCCCTAGAGCATAACTTTAATTTGATGTTTTGAGAGGCTAGATTCTCCTTTGAGGCTGAAATCCCTACCTAATGTTTGTGTATTCTGCTTGGGGTACCTGAGTGCATGGACCTTTAACATAGATAAAGAAAGTAGGCAGGACTTTTAATAGGATGGAAGGAGGAAAATATGTGTAGGTATGTCTTATATATTTATTCTAGTAAAGATGAGAGAATTCCCACCAGAAGGCTTCAGTTTTTCCTCTGTCAACACTGAGATGAGGTCATTTAAGGAGTGAGAGAGGTAGGGCAGTGGAGTTGGTGAGAGATTTGAGGAGAGGAAGGGTCTGAAATAGTCAGTGTTGACAGCAGGAGAGTGACACAACCAGTGGAAGCTGGTCAGATCTGAATGTCCTTTTTAGGATGGACATCATGGATTTTCATTGAATTAGACTGCCCTATAGAGTTAATTTTACCAGCATGCTTTTAAGCAAATCCAGATCCTAGTGCCAGGCTCATTCATAAAATTGATAACTTAGGAGGAAGGCTACAAGAAGAATAAAGAATAAGTGAATAATAGTTGGCTTTGTGTTTGTCAGAGTATAAAGGACCAAGAGATACTTTTACTTGTGGTGTCTTCTAGGGCACTGAGAGTTCTAAGTCAATTCTCTGTCAGTGAGATTAATGAATGGAAGTGTAGTCTGACCAAGACAGGAGAGGCATCCCTCATTTTGGGAGGCCTCCAAATGATGGGTTAAGTTGTGAGAAATCAGTCAGATATCAAGTCATATGTCAATATTAAAATGTACTGTTGGGAGTGGATGTGGCTGAAGCAGTTGAGTGCCTGCTTTCCACAGGGGAGGTACCGGGTTCTGACCCTGGGTGCCTCTTGAAAACAGAAAAAAAAAAAAAAACAAGCAAACAAATTTAAAAAACCAACTCAAGGGAGCCCATGTGGCTTATTGGTTGAGTGCTAGCTTCCCACATACGAGGTCTGGGGTTCAATTCCCTGTCCCAGTACCTTAAAAAAGAAAAAATAAGAAAAAAAAAAAAAATCATTACCAACCCATGAAATTGGACATTTGAGTATAATCACAGTAGTTTCTTCAAAATGAGGTTGATAGATTGCTCTATCTAAATGTTTCTCTGTGTTTCCCTGTATCTTACACAAATACAGTAATAAACATGAAGAAAAATAAAATCTTATTGCTTGAAATATTTCTGCAGAATGGAAATTCCTTGTAGGATTTTAGAGTTGGTGGCCTTTATAGCTTACCCTCTCAATGTGGAGCTCCCATGTTTTCCATAATAAGCAAATACTTGAAGATTTGATTCTCCATTGAACAAGAGGAGAGCTTTTGGTTTGAAAAAAACTTATTCTGAGTATTTATTTTTTAATTTAATAATTTTCTGATGTACTTTAACACATAAACATGAAACAGTATAATATCAATTTATACACTTACTTTTCCAACAAGAAAGACAGGCTTAATAGTAACTGAATGAGTAGGCAAAAAATAAAACATTAGGTATTTCACATCTGGAGGGCCAGTGAATCCACATTTTTCATTTTGAGCAAATGATTTGAAGTCCACATGTAAGAAAGTGATGCAATTTATTAATATAGCAATGAATAACATTAGAATGTCCAGAGTCTATATATGTATATGATCCTAACTCAAATAATAATTTTAAACATTCTCATTTTATTTTTGTTAGCAAGCCTTCAGAGGGCTCTTGTGAGATTATGAATGAAGTCATAGCATTCCTTAGTTAATATCAAATTGCTTCATTTGCAATGGCTGATATGTTGCTAGAAGGACATCTACTGTCTTTAGAAACAGAAATGGCACAATGGTCATATAGTTGGCTATACCCTACTAGCCTTATAACTTCTTTACCTATTTTTTTCATTATTTAACTGGCTTATTTTAAAAGTAATTGCAAGGTCAACATTGAACCAGATGTCCTAATTTGTGTTATAAAGCAAGGAAAATAAAGGTATACTTCTTGGAAAGGAAGAAATAAAATATTGTTATTTACAGTTGCCATGATAGTTTACTGAGTGTATCCAATAAAAATCTACAAAATAGAAATTAAGTCTGTACTTAATACAGTCAGATTATTACAAAGTCAATATATAAATCTCATATAACTATAAAAAAGCAAATATCAGCTAATAGCAAAAATTTTAAATACCGTTTAAAATAACATCAAAAGCATAAACTACATAGGAATAAATATAATAAAATTTGCAAGAGCTACATATTGAAAACCAAAAAACCTTATAGAAGTAAATTAAAGAATATATAAATAATGGAAATGTATACCACACTTGTGGATTGAAATATTCAATATTATTAAGATTTTCTTCTTCCTAAACTGATCCATAGTTTAAAAACCATCCCAATCAAAATTTCAGCAGGCATGTTTTTTAAAAAATTGAAACCTGATTCTAAAATGTGTAAGTATATATAGAAAAGAACTAAAGTAGACAAAATCATTTTGAAAAAGAACAAAGTTGGAGGACATATGCAACCTAATTTCAAGAATTACTATGAAGATATAGGATCAAAACAATGGATAGGCCTAAAGAAAGATGAATTGATTAATGGTTCAGAATAGAGTTCAGAAACAGATCTATTTATATATAATCAATTGTCAGTTCTGGGGCCAGGGATAGAACCAGGACCTTGTGCGTGGGAAACCAGTGCTCAACCACTGAGTCACATCAGCTCCCCTGAGTTGGTTTTTCATTTATTTGCTTGTTGTTTGTTTTTTTGTTTTTAGGAGGTACCCGGGGACTGAACCTGGGACCTCCCATGTGGGAAGCAGGAGCCCAACCACTTGAACCACATCTCTTTCCCTCCTCATTATTTCTTATTTCTGCTCCCTTCCTACATTCCCTTCTTCTGGTAATCCCATTCTGCATGTATCAGTGTGCTTAAACATGTCTAATATTTCTCTGAAGATCTGTTCATTTTTCTTCATTTGTTTTTCTCACTGTTTTTCAATTTGCATACTCTCTATCAATCAATAATTCTTTATCTTACCAATTCAAATCTATCCTGAGCCTCTCAGTGAATTTTTTTACTTCAGTAATTGTACTTCTTGACTCCAGAATTTCTGTTTTGTTCTTTTTATTTTATTATTTATATATCTTTAACAATATTCACGGTTTGATGGAAACTTGTAAACATTGTTTCCTTTATTTCTTTCTTTATGGTTTCATTTTGTTCTTTAAACATAGTTACAATAGCTACTCTAAAGTGTTTGTCTTTTAAACATGAAATTTTGTCAATCTCTCAGGCAGTTTCTGTTTGCCCCACCCTTCCTCCAAGTGAACGGGACATCCTTTGCTGTTTTTTGCATGTCTCAAAAGTTTTTGATGGGTCTGGACATTTTACATAGCATATTGTTGCAACTCTAGATACTGCCTCCCCTCCCATTCTGGAGCTTTTGTTTGTTTGGTTTCTGGATGGATTATTTCAGTGAAGTTTATTTCCCCTACATATTTTTAAATCTGTGAAATTGCTCCTCAGAAGGCAGAGCCTTGGGTTTACTGGGAAGACTGCGGCTTTTGAAGAACTCTTTGTAGCTCTCTCAATAATAGGAGAGAGGAAATGAGGAAACGAGAAAGCAAAAGAGACAGACAGTAAGAAGGAGAGAGGGAGAGAGACAGAGAGCTGGTATCTGGCACCGAGTCCTAATTCCATGCCTATATTAGTTTGAATTAACTTTATGTCCATTCAATGAAAATGACATGCTGAAATTTGTTGAAATTATATTAAAATTATGTAAAATGAAAGATATAGGATATTGAACTATTGTGTATATTAAAGCATTTAGTTTTTTAATAAAAAACATAAGACATCTAGCTTTAAAAAGAATCCAACATTTTTTTTTTTTTTTTTTATTGATGACTACCCTTGTGAATCTTTGCTCTTGTAAATGAGACTTAGCCTGCAGTTGTGGGGTGCCTAAGGGTTGCCACCTGTGAGCCTCCTTGTTGCTCAAATGTGGCCTCTCTCTAAGCCAAACTCAGCATATGATTGCATTACCTTCCCCCCAACGTGGGACATGACTCCCGGGGATAAGCCTCCCAGGCAACGAGGGATTAATACCAAGTGCCAACTGGCAGCTTTTGCACAGTGGCAGTATCGTAGCCAATGAGGTTTATCCGAGGCACGATTATTGCTAATTGAAAACTTTTCCCAAGTGCCAACTGGCAACACAACTGGAAAAAGACCTTGAATAAAAGGGGGAAATGGTAAAGACAAATGAGTTCAAGTGGCTAAGAGACTTCAAAGAGAGTCGGGAGGTCATCCCAGAGGTAACTCTTACGCACACCTCAGTAGGAGCTCATAGAACATCTAAGTGCCTATCACCCCACTCAGTGGGGTTCCTGAGAGCTCTCGAGACACCCTGGTCCTATATAAGGGGGGATAGCCCCAGAGACTGATGCCTTATCAGTGGGTTCTATTTTGGAATCTGTGCTCCTGAGAGTGACAGAATTAGACTCAAATAAGTCCTCTCTGCACATGGTTCACCAGTCCCTTCTATTCAAACCTACATGTGATGCTGGAATTTCTTAGGTATACTTCCAGAGACTGGAGCCTCCCGCCTACCTATGTGCCAGGTGTGCATGAAATCTAGGTGGAGCTGCAACTCCTACCCTACAGCTCAATGGACTCATCCAAGTCACCTGGTGAGGAGACAACGATGGGAAATGGCCATCTCAGGGAATGGAGAGGGCCTACATCTGCAGGCAGGGTCATCCCACCCACCATATCCATGGGATGTAAGCCCTCTCTCACTTGGAGTTGGAGTGGACATCACCATCCCAGTCGCCTCTGGATTGGGGGAAGAACTATGGACTAAAGTGGACTTGATGGTATTCTCTTGCTCACATATGGTGATTCTTGCAATGCAAGAAATTATAACAATGAGGTGGAGCCAGTGGCCACTTGACAGTTTTTGGGTAGGGAGGGGATGAGCAGTTGAAATACAGGGGCTTCTTTGGGAGTTGGAGGTTGTCCTGAGTACTGTTGTGGCAATGGATGCAGGCTATTTTAAATCAGCACACACCACTCATAACTGAGTGGGAGAGAGTGTGGTCTACAGTGTGAACTGTGGTCTATGGTTGGTGGCAAGGCTCCAGGATGTGTAAGTTCATTGAGGTTGGTGGGCCACACTGTGGGAGATGTTTGTGTTGGATGTGGTGGGAGGTGTGGGAGGTGGGCAACATGGGAATCCCAGTGGGTTCCGTGTAATATTTTAGGTAATCTAAGCACCTCTTAAAATATATGTATATATATATATATATAAATAACATTTTTGTAAGCAAATACACATATATGCATATATATTTACATATCATTTTGCAAATGTTTGTATGTATTGTGAGAATTTTGATTTTTACCCATAATAAAAAAATAAATAAAAAAAAAAAAAAAAAAAAAAAGAATCCAACAGTTCACCCAAGCATATATAAGAGAATGTTTCAATTCTAACATTGACTTTTTGAAATTGTGCTTGTTGAACACTTTAGCTCCATCCACTATCATCCTATGCCATCAATAAGAATTATTCTTTCTTAATTTTAAAATTTTTGTTGATCATCTAATATAAATCATGGGTATATAAATGTGGATATAAAAAGGCTGATCTTTCCAAGGAAGTCTCAGTTGAGGTAAGGAAACATTATACAATATTGTTATGATCTTTTTCCATGACTAAGAAATTCCTTAGGTTTGCCATACCTATAGAATCAGGTAGTGTGATTTCCCTGATGTTTCCTTGGACTTCCCAAATTGGACAATCATAGAGGAGACAATATTTGTGCTGTGTTTTGAAGAATGAGAAGTTTTCCCAAAAAACAATGAAAAACAACCAATGAGGAAGAAATAAAGGCAGGAAAATTATATGATGTAAAATGCAAAATAGAGGAGGATAAAATTACAGATTTGAGCTCCATTTCTCATATAAAAACCATAAGCTGTAACCAAAAGGAAGATTATTCCTTAAGCAATTTTAAGTGACTACTTTCTATAAAAACTTCTAAGTTCTTTGGGGTGATAGCCCAGCCAGGAAAATACCAATCCAATAAAATGTAAACCTTAAACATGTCCCAATGACACTGTGGTAACAATAAAATAAATATGCGTGGTTATTTGCCATAGGAAAATTATGTTGATTTGCCCCAGCTCTTCAAGTATTCATGCTTATACTGCTTAACATGCAAAGGTCAGACAACTAGACACTTTTCAACGCCATTAATTATGAAGCATACCTCTTTTAAACTCCTGAAGCTTCCTTTACATGACCCTTGAATTTCTTCCTCTGTGATCCTCTAGATTTACCCAGTGGTTTGTTCCCATTATTCCCATTATTCCCTAAGCAGTCTAGATCACTTGCCCAGGTTAGAAGCACTTGATCTGAGCACGACCATCAAAATTAAATTTTGTTATTTGTCTCTGGCTCACTAGTGGCAAGGAACAATCTCAGCTCTGTATTAGTCCCCTGGGGATATTCATCTCTCCCCTCTGACAGCTTCACCACTCTACAATCAAGGAGTCATCAGAATGGGAGGAGATTGGAGAGTATCCTCCAGCTTCTTTGCTTTTCTCTCTCCCAGCTAATTTTATCCTGTGCTTTATACCCCTACAAACAAAGTTTTGAAATAGGATTTTTGATTATTTTCTGGCATTCAGGTTCTTTGGAATAAGAGGATTTATACAGAGCAACTATATTCCCCAATATACCGAGGACATTTGGTAGGCTTCCACCACCAGGAAAAAACACGTGAAAGAATGAAGGTTGGAGGCAGGGTGAATAGAAGAGGGTACGGTCCTGTCTAAGTTAGATTTCTAAAATTCCATATTTTGATTATTCTAAGTACAGGAATAAAAAGAGGTCATTTTAAAATGTTTACCTTTGGATAGTTGATCTCCTTGGGGCTCATACTATAGATATGAGGATTTAACTTGGGGATTACCACAGTATAAAATATAAATGCCACTTTATCTTGGTCTATCAAGTAGCTGGAGTTGGGGTACAGATACATGAAAACGATTGTCGCATAGAAAATGGTGACCACCGTCAAATGGGAAACACAGATGGAGAAAGCTTTATGACTTCCCTTAGAAGAATGGATCCTCAAGATGACAGTAAGAATGTAGAGATTAAAAAATAAGAATAGTCAGGAGGCAATTAAGTTCATTAAAACTAGCTAAAGCAAAAATGACAACCTCATTATCATGTGTTTTAGAACAAGAGAGTTTCAGGAGGGGCGAAGTGTCACAGAAAAAAAGTGGTTGATGACATTAGAGCAGCAGAATGATGGCTGGTAAATTAATTTAAAAAAGAGTAGAAAGTGCTGCTTTTGAATCGAAGGGGCATGGTCAGTCTTAGCAGGCTGCAGTCTTTCTCTTGATATTTAGTGTCTGCAAAGCACTAAAAAGTCTAATTTCTGAAATATGCTGAGAACCCACAATTAAAATGTGACTTTGATTTTCATTGAGGTAATTGAACTACACTTTCCCCAGTGAGACATTTATACTCTGAAGGGTAACTTAGATATCCAGAGAAGTACAAAAATATTTCATTGCCCTGTAACTACTGAGCATAGAATTAAACTAAATGGTTCACGATTGACCAGCTTCTGCCTCCAATTTCAGAATTCCACTTAAAATATGATCCTTGTCATTTCAACTAGAACTTGTGTCTCAGTTCATTCATTCAGCAAATATTTAGTGATTTTTTTAATGGGGCAGACATGTCCTTGGTAGTAGGATAGCCAACAAAATCAATCTTGTCCATTCCTTCATGAAGCTTGCAGTCTGGAGGAGTGGAGAGATAGCTAGTACATAGACTCTCAGCTGAGCAGTTAATAAAACGTGGACATTAGAATAATGATTAATAATGATAAAATGCCACTTTTCTTAGCTTCATGATAAAAAGCAGTTAAAGGATGGGTACTATAGCAGATGAGTTAGAAAAGAAGGGGGAGTGAATACAGATGTGAGACATGGTACAGTTTCAGGTGTCTTTGAGAAAAACCTTGGTGAATAGGAAAATGTGGGAATTAGGAGGAGACAGGAAGGCTGTTCTTACTGCTTACAATAAAACAGGATGATATATGATCAAACTCCTCCTTTGCCGTCTTTCACACATTTTTTTCAAAGGTAAGGAGGCCAGAGCAGTGGCAGTCTCCCTTGGAGCATGCAGAGCACTGCTGTTCTTCCTCATGGATGTGGAATGGGAAGGAATAGCAAATACACATTTACCTGATGCCAAATCATTGTTTAGGCCTCCTTCACCATGCCAGCTCATCCAAGAAGGCTGTTATCTCATTGCTCCAATACTGACATCCCACCAGCCCACTACAATGAGTAATAGATAGAGCATTTAATCTGACAAAAGTTTATTGAAAACTATGTGCAACCATGGGAGGAGGAAAGATAAAAACTTAAGGTACAATGATTACTCACCTGAAAATAGTCCAATGAATTCACAAAGCCAATGAGTTATTCCTCCAATATTGCCGTGGTTTTTATAATGCTTGATAAGACGCTTTCATGTGCCCTTTTTGATGCTCTTGACATCCATATGACTGTAGAAAGTGTTGTGTGTATTAAATATTTTGGTACACTGACCAGATTTGCTTTTCAGGATTGCAGTATCGAATTAGTTATTTCCACAGCTGCCAGGTGTATCAATAGCTAATGGTTCAGAGCTGAATTTCTCTTTGGGAACTTCTCTTATTGACAGGAATTGCCCTGCCCAAGATTATGCCCTTCAAAGCAGAGAGCCCATATTCAAAAGTGGTCATTGTGGAGGAACAAATAACTGAGCCTTTATTTGCAATTTGAGACTCCTTGAAGGACTGCCCGAGCTCCAGAGACCCCTCTGGGCTGACCTGAATCCTCTGTTGCAACTTCATCATAATTCAACTTCTTTTGCCCAATGCTGCTTCCCTCACTCTTTTACAGGTATCGTTCCTCTGTGCACCTCCAATAAACTTCCTGCATACAAATATCTGTCTCAGTGTTGTTTGCCTGGAGCCCAATCAAAGACACAAATTTATATATTAAAAAACTGAGGCTAATAGAGCTAACTATTGAAGTTGTGACTTAAACCCAGCTCAGTCAAATTCCAAATGTTTTGATAATTTATCAGACCCAGTTCGACCTACTGTGTTGATTCATCAGATATTCCCATGTATATATGTTTAAGATGCCCAAAGACTAAGCAGTAAGGATAAAACTAATAAGAAATTGTCATTTCTTCTACATAACAGGATGACAAGTAGCATGACTTTATGGTATGTGTTTCTGTAAGATTTTCTTTAGGGCTTCTTTCACATCCTTATTTTTCAAACTGTAAATGAGAGGATTCAACATAGGGATAACTACTATACAAAAGACAGAGACAACCTTGTTCTGCTCCTTTGAGTAGCTAGATGTAAGTCGCAAGTACATGAAGAGAATTGTCCCAAAGAATATGGTGACAGCTCTGAGGTGGGAGGCACAGGTGGAGAAGGCTTTGTGCCTCCCCTTTAATGTGGGCATCCCCAAGATAGCAATGAGGATGCACAAGTAGGAAGTGAGGACAATAATGACACAGCTGATGACATTAAAACTGGATAAAGCCCTGATCACAATGCCATTGATGTGGGTGTCAGAGCAAGAAAGTTTGAGCAGAGGTGTAATGTCACACTAGAAATGGTTGATCCTATTAGAGCCACAAAAGGACAAACTGAAAGTCGTCCTTGTGTGGATGGCTGCATTTCCAGAGCCTGCCAAGAAGGAGGTAGCCACTAGCAAGAAGCAAATTCTCCCAGACATGAGAACTGGGTAGAGCAGCAGGTTCCAAATGACTGCATAGCGGTCATATGCCATCATGGCCAAAAGGAAGCATTCAGTCCCCAGGAAGGAGCCAAGAAAGTAGAACTGTGCAGCACATCCACTGAAAAAAATGACCTTATTCTCAGCCACGAGGTTCACCAGCATCTTAGGAGTCACAGAAGAGGAGTAAGAGGCATCAACAAAGGAGAGGCTGCTGAGAAAGTAGTACATGGGGGTGTGGAGACAGGGATCAATCTTAATCAAAATGATCACTCCCAAATTACCCACCATGGTTGCCATATAGATTGACAGAAACAATCCAAAGAGGATTACTTTTATTTCTGGGCTATCCAAGAGTCCTAAGAAGATAAATTCTGTCACTCCAGTTTGATTCCTGCCTTGAGTCTCTTTCATATATCTGATCATTTGAGCTGGGGTAAGAGGAAAGATAGAATGTGGCATTTGGTCAGATGAATACATGATGGTGCTATAAGCCAATTTATACTGATACATACTCATAAATATTCTACAGCAAAAAGTTAAAAGTATGCTGAATTTGATGTCAAGTCACAAGCCCTATATCTGAGTATTAACCACAAACTGGCATCCCTTCTGGCATTAATCATTTATTGGATAATAATTTTGCTATTAAAAGCTAGCAAAATTAATCAATAGTGTCAAAAATGGAAAGAGTTGAATCTCCTAAGGAGTAAAAATAATTTCTGTAAAAATTGAAGGCCAAGGAAAGATGGAACCATGGTTCTAAATCCACCCCACCTTCCCAAAATCAACATCTACAGGAAAAAACTATGTATTAGTAAAACCCTGTGAATTTCCAAAATCTGTAAACACCTTATACCCACCAAGCAACAACTACCCCTTTCCTCTTACTCATCCCTGGTAGCCTCAATTCTATGTTGTATCTCTATGAAATGGCTATTTTTAAATATTTCATATACGTGAAATCTTAGAGTGTTTTCCTCCTGTGCCTTGCTCAGACTCAGCATCATGTTTTCAATGTTCATTCCTGTGATAGCGTGCATCAGAATGTCATTCCTTCTCACAGCTATACACATTGGTGTACATGTTTGAGTCCCTGCTTTCAATGTCTTTTGGTATATACCTAAGAGCAAAATTGCTAGGACATATGGGAATTGTATATTTAACTTCAAGGAACAACCATACGGTTTTCCACAGTGGCTGCACTCATTTTACATTCCCAAACAAAGTCTCTTGATGCCAAATTATTTGTTGTTCTTCAACACCACAGTGTCTTTCTATGATTATTTGAAGCTATATGTACCCAAGGAAAACATGTTCTTAAATTTAATCCATTCCTGTGTGTGTGGACCCATTGTAATTTGGATTTTTTTGATCAGGTAAAGTGTGTTCCACCTCAATCAGGATAGGTTTTAATACTATTAGCAGAGTCCTTTATAAGAGAATGAAATTCAGACACACAGAGAAAGCCACAGGAAGTAAGAAGCTGAAAGTCAAGGGAAAAGGGAAGAGAAGGGAGAGACCAGCAGATGTCGCCATTTGCCTTGCCATGGATTCTCAGGCAGCCGGTCTTCAGGAAGAAAGCATGATCTTGATGGTGCCTTGATTTAGACATTTTCCCGGTCTCAAAACTGTAAGCTAATAAATACCCATTTTTTAAGCCAACCCATTTCATGTTATTTGCTGGAACAGCCTAGGAACTTAAAACATGCCCCTTGCATTTCACTGGTACAGATAAACAGCCTACCTCCTTGACTTTAGTTTGATGCTCCAACTTCAAAGAATAGTATTGCCAGAAGAAATGAAAAAGAAGTAATAACTTTTTCTCTCATCCCCAACCAGAAAGTTTCCCTGAGAGTACTATTCAATAAGAAATAGTAAAAAGAACAGAATGCCTCAGACATGTGCTAGACACAAAAGAAAAGGTATCAAGAAACACTGAAATGTACTAAAATGTGTGGAGCATTTCTTATGCTCCCCAGGCAGTGTGATGAATATTTTGCTTGCATTATTGTATTTAAATCCTGTGAGGTAGAGAGTGTTATTATCCCTTTTTGGCTGATAGGAAATGTGAAGTACAAAAGATTAGCTTGCCATATGAAATACCTAGAATAAGTAAATTCATAGAGACAGAAAGTAGATTACAGACTATCAGGGGCTGGGGAGTTATTGCTTAATGAGTGCAAAGTTTCTGTTTGAGGTGATGAAAATATGCCACAATATTGTGAATGCAAATAAACACTACTGAATTTTACCCTTGAAAGTGGTTAGTCTGGGAAATTTTGAGTTGTATGGATGTTACTAACATAAAAAGTTAAAACAATTAACTTTCCCAAAGTCCCAAAGTTAATCTGAATTTATACCCAGGAAATGTACTTCATATTCTCTTAACATTTGGGATCATTTTGAATGACACCCTCAGTCAAAATATGAAGGAATTAATACATAGAGCACTTGATATTCTAATTCTCAGAGCTCTAGTGATACTCTAGAATATATTTTGCCACAGAAAATACAGCTATATATCTCCTGAAGTGAAAACATAATCACAGTTGCTGAAAATCGTCTTTTCTAGAACTCACATTGCCTCATCAGTGTTATTAATGAATCTGGTGCTGTCAATTACATGTTTCCATCCCCCCTCTCTTCTGGCAAAGACAACCCCTGCCTCTTTACAATATATCTTCTTCTACTGAGATTTTGCAGAGACCCCTCTAATGCAGAAATTCTTGACATGAGTTTTCATTTTCTGTGAGTTCCTGAAAGTAGTCGTGGAATTTCTGGAGATCTAAATGTTTCAAAAAGCCTTAAAATTGTTTTACTGCTGCTTATCTTACTCCTAATGTCTCACAAATCTTCTAAAATTAAAAATGGACTAAGTATTCATTCAGCATATATTTTTAACCACCAGTGCTCTTGGCACTTTGGGTTGATGAGTGGTTAGGAAAATTAACAGGATTGTGACTTTTTCTTCTTGTCAGTAAGTTAAATGAACAGCACCCTTTATACCTTTTCCTTGCCTTTTTTAACTGCTTGAGTTACCTTTGTTTTCTTTGCTTGTTATTGTTCAATGACTAAATTCACCACAAAAAAAGTGAAAACAGGAAAAAAACATATTTTTTTAGAGAACACACTAACTCTAATTCTTGCAGGTTAAGCAGTTGGCTTAGTTAGAATGTACCCTAGAGGAGGTCGTCCATTTTACAAACGAAACTCTTTACATCTTCCTAGGGTTAAGGAAGTATGCATATCTTCATACAGTGGAGATGTCTTCTTTCTTTGTTTTTACTTTTCTTTAAAGGTATATCAGGGTAAAATACACTTCAAGCTATAGGGTAGATCACTGTAGTGCAACTGTAATATTACTCACCTTTATTTCTAATTGTAGGATCTCTATACTGGTCTCTGGAGGAAATATCTTGACTTATTATAAATAGGATATATATCTTGTTCTTTGGTCTCTGGGCACTATATCCCTAGTGTCATTTCATTGTAGTTGACTAATTTCTTTCTTCTGAACTAAGATCACCTTATTTTTCACATATCTCTCTTCACCTTTGGGACACCTGGACCCAGTAGAGAAGGAATTTTCAGTTCCACATTCCCAACCACCATTAAACAATCTCCTTCTGTCTCCTTTTGTAGATAGTGGTTTGGCCTCTTGGGGAGAATTTAAAGAATCCACAAAATAGCTGATTCACTCAACCTCTGGCCCCACCATCCAGAAGGAATATGGGTACTATAAGAACCTATGTGACCTGAGTTATGGAGAGGGATCTCAGTGGAAGAGGCATAGGGAGATGAAAAGAAGCAGGGCTGTCTTGATTGGACTCTTGGCAATGTGGCTCACTGATTATGTGACTCTGGGTATTGCACTCTATCTTTCTGTATCTCCACTTTTTCATTTTTATGGGGCAATTCTAATGCCTAACTCGAGGGTGACTCTGGAGATAAAATAAAATAGTGAATGTGAATTGCTGAGCCCAAAGCCTAGAATATATAGATGATTAATCCACTACCACATTCTTCCTTACACTCCAGAATAAGAAATAGGTATCAGCTTATATAGCCTAGATTCTGACTTTTATCATTTAAATTATCTATACCACTTTGAGGAAATGTTCACTCTGATTTACCTCTCAGTACAATGCAATTAATGCAATTTGGGGTACATGCTAGGGAAAACAAATGCTTAAAAGATGTGTTTTTCCTCTCATGCAATTCAGAAAATTGAATTACTTTGCATTATTTTGGTTAAATGTTTTACCTTTTGTTTTGGTTTGTTTGTTTCTTTTTGATACCCTAGAGGGAGAATACAGTAGGTTCCTATCAACACAAAGTCTGAAACATAATGGGCATACAATGAAGATTTATTTGATAAATAAACTTTCATCTTAAGTGTGAATTAGTTGTTTTATGAGAACAGAATGTTATAAATTAAATCAGGTTGAGATTTGTACAGTGGGAGTGTGGATTGGGGTTGGAAAAATAATCACATGGCACTAAGAGATCACTGGAAGGGACACAGAATATAAAAACCCTAACAGAACACTTGAAAGTCCTGTGGGGGCATGGGCAATTCTTTCTTGTTAGATTGCACACAGAGTGGTAGAATGAGACCATGGACCACAGAGGCAGAATTAGATTGTGCACAAGATAGGTGGTAGGGCCTGATCAGCCCCAGCCTATGAGGCAGGACACCCCAGAGAGTTCCAGAATAAGCAGAGAACTGATTTCCAATCCTAGGTTGAGTGTCATTGAAAGAGGTACCAGACATGTGATGCTATATCCTCCTTCCACTAGGATGGGGACCATGAGAAGTAAGGATGCAATGTAGTCTCCAAGGAGAATTCTGAGAATTCACATGGTATTCATCCTTGCAATGCTGTAAGAGATGTACCAATGAAAGTTAGGTTGCAATGGACTCTTCTTAGATACAAAGGGTCGCTAAAGCTAAATTACTGAGTAACTAATAAAGGCAATGCTGACTAATAAAGACATGACCTCCACTCTGAAGAAGCTTGCAAACAGTCAGTTTAAAGAATGAGGCAGCATTTTGAATGATGGAGAAAACCAATTCAGCCCATCTTCTCCTTGGTCATGAGTAAAGAAGACTATGGATGAGTAATAATAGCAATTAATATTAATTAAGCATGCACTACTTGACAAGGGCCCTCCTAAACATGTGTATTTTCCAATTTTTATTAAGTATTTCCATCACAGAAAAGTTTACTGGGTCCCTGAGAAGTAACCCAACTCATCCAAATAAATAATACAGACCAAAACTAGGACTCAAACACAACTTTTTCCGGACTCCAGAACATACATTGCTACCAGTTTGTGTTTCTGCATCTCAAAAGTAATTAAGAGGTTGCTAAAAATGTCCTTCTATATTAAATATGGGTAACACATAAAGTACAATAATGAATAATGGTTGTTTGATGTCCTAAAAGGAGCAGGATGGCCATACTGGAGAATTTGGTAGTCCCCATGAGACTTTCAATTATTCTGCTAGTTATATATGTTCTGATAGAATTATCTAAGTCTTGAATCTACCTCCATTTTACACATAAACCCTTTTTACCTATAAACATGGTGTATTATTTCATGTATTTTACATATAACAAACTACCCACACATACAGCTCTTAAGTAACTCAAGGAAGAAAAATGGCTCAGCGTTTTATCAAGAGCTGTTCATCATTTTGTAACTAATATCATAAACAAGAATGTTACGGTACCTAGATAATGCACATTTATCAGTCTGGATATTTATCTGTCAGGTTTATGGAGATTTTACATACCTGTGGAAGCAGTCATGCCTGACCAATTAGTTATTGAAATACATTTTTATTATAAATTACTTTCTTTGGCCAGTGTAAGATGTGGCTACAATTTAACACACCATGCATAAATAAAAACTACATGCAAAAAGACAGAATTTAGTAAATTAGAAAAACATAAAATTAACCTGTATGGACCTGGAAAAGCTAACTAATTCTCTCTCACTCCCTTTGAAGATTCAATTGGATCACATATGTGAAAATGTCCCATAGAATCCCTAGGGAATAAAAGGTCTCAAGAGATGTCAGTTTCCTCCCCTGACTACCGAACTATGCTTTCAGACAAGATCAAATCTGATTAATTTGTTTTACTCTAAGTCCCTCCATAAGACATAGAAAGTATCATCTGATTTGAAAGGGCTTTTAGGCATCAGCAAAATATCTTTTTCAGTGATCCCCAAATCATACCCTCCAGGCAGCTCTGGACTGGGCAAAACAGTCGATGCCATGCTTATGACGGATTCAGTCCTTACAATGATGACATCTGAAAATAATTTCCTTCTGTTTCCTTCTTTCAGCATTAAGATCAAAGGAAAAGAGTGCAATTCTTCAGGGGATGACAGGTAATCAAAGCTTTGAGTCTCCTGTGAGTGCAGAAAGCATTTCATCATGTTTCTTCTGGGGATTGAATGTGCCTCAGACTTAAAAGCCTCCCCTACACAGGAGCAAGGGTGGGATGAGCGAGTAGCTCCGAGACAACTACCAGAGAATTTTACCATTTTTGGATTCTTAGAATTTTTGTTCAGTAGAACTGATCAAGAGAAGAAGAGACTTTCAACTTCTTAAAAACAGGTAGAAAATAGGCAAGGTCACAAGTCAGTATCTGGGGCAGAAAGAGAAAGAGATGTGACCTTTGGGAAGTGGCCCATTGCACCCGGTGCTCCTTTGAGTATGGGTTCTGCTTGGTGCTGGGTCCATGTCATTTTAAAACGTCAAAAGACATAAGCCATGGGTTTGGTTTTTAGGAATTGCACAGTCGGTTTGGAGTCAGAGAATGCTAGAATTTGAATGTTCCATAGAGTCAGAGTCTGTATTCTCCACCCTATCCATTTCCCAGATATGGAAGCTGTATCCAAAGCAGCAATTCAAAAATGCCACAACGTGTTAGTGTCAGAAAGGACTGCAGCCTAAACCTCCAGACTTTTACCATAGTATTATTTTCATATAACCGTGCAAAGCAGGTGATACATAGAATTTCTGAAATATATTTGACCTGTGTTTATCTTTATAAAACTATATTTTGTTGGTCTTCTGTTAAATATTTGAATTTATTTTTAAGTATGGAATTTGTTTATTTACTCCCACTTCTACAATTTCTTAATCAGATGGGCTGAATTTTAGCTACATGATATTCATCAGGAAATTGTGAACGTTTTCTTTTACCAAGGCCTGGTTCTGACTTTTATAGTCTCATCTCTACACTTTATCATTAATGGAAGTGCTGTAGAGCTAATACCACCTCTTTCCTAAGGGTGAAGTCATCCCATGATACCTCTATGGCATAAGCATTAAATCTCTTTTATCTAAGAGATTTGAGAGCACATTTGTCTACTGCATCAGAAACCTATACAGATGTACAATGGCCAAGAGCACTAAGAACCTAGAAAATGCCAGTTACTGAATTCAGCACTTTGTATTTAGTCTAACCAATTTTTACATAAAGTCATTAAAGTAGACATTATTAACCCTATTTAATAGGGAGAAAGCATAGATTCCAAAAAGGTAAGTAATATGCTAGAAACCAATAAGGCTAAGTCATGCAGACTTGATTTGACTGTCCACAATAAGAGAGTAGCAAGCAGGATGTTTTATGATTGGTGAAGCAACTTCTCATTCATTGCCTCATTGAGACAACATCTGAAATCTATAAGGGAGGAAAGAATGATTTTGTAGTCGGTTTTTCCAACTGAGGGAGATTAATTGGTCAGCACATACCCAGTTCAGTTGTGGAGCAGAGCCCTGACTCCTAGGGCTGTTTTTCACCAGGCAACTCGTACTTCTCTCACTGCTGCAGTCAGGTTTCACTCCTGCATGTTCAATATCTATGTTTGGGTCTCTTTCCTCATCTATTAAATGATGAGTTTGGATGAACTGTCATTCTAGGTTTAACAATAGGTTTATTTTCTTTCTCTCTACAGTAGAAAAAGAAGCTTAAAATTGGAGGACTGTCATAGACTCTTTTTCTCTGGTGTATCATTTACACATTCCTGTGTGAGGCAATGGGGGAAAGAGAAATCAACTGAGCACGGTATGGAAAATTGGCAGTCCCAGAATCAATGACTGATTCTTCAACTAACTTATTGCATGACATAGCAAGTCGTTCTAGTCTGATGAGTCTTTGGTTCCTCAACGACCTAACCTATAAAAGGATATATGTATTTACATGTAGTGAGATTTAAGCTGAACTGGAGTAGGGGCAAGTACTTTTTTTTTTGTTTTTTTTTTAACAGCTTTTTGAGGTATAATGAACATACAATAAATTGCACATATTTAAAGTGCACAGTTTGATAAGTTTTGATATATGAATATATCCATGAAACCATCACTACAATCAAGGTAGTGAAGTTACCCATCACTGCAAAAAGTTTTCTAGGCTTCTTTGTGTGATCACTCCCTCTTTTTCCCCCTCACACACACCCCTACCCGGCCTCAGACAACCACTTTGTGCTTTCTGTCACTATAAACTAGCTTACATTTTCTAGTTTTGTAAATGTAATCATATAATGTATACACCTTTATGTCTGACTTTTTTCAATCAGCATACTTATTTTGAGATTCATTATGCATCCAGCATGATGTTTATCTCACTAGTTCATGTCTTTTAATCACTGAATAGTATTCTATTTTATGGAAACACCACAATTTGTTTATCCAGTCACCTATGGATGGGAATTTGAGTTTTGTTTTATTGTTTATTTTTGTTGTTTTGGTTATTTCAAAACAGCCAAACATTTGGCTGCATTTTATATTGATATGAATATTTGTAAACAAGTTTTTATATTGACATTTGATTTTTTTTTCTTTTGGCTAAATGCCTAACAGTGGTATGGCTGGATCATAGGATAGGTAGTTGAGTTTGTAAAAAACTGCCAAAGTCTTTTCCAAAGTGAATGTACCATTTCACATTCACACTGGCAGTGATGGAAGTTCCATTCCATCCACTTCCTTGTCAATACTTGGTATGGTCAATCTTTCTTAATTTAGTGATTCTAATAGTTGTGTAGTGATAATTGTGGCTTTATTTTGAATTACCTTAATAACTAATGATATTGAGCATCCTCTCATGTGCTTACTTGCCAAACATATCTTTTTTGGTTAAGTGTCTGTTCAAATCTTTGGCCCATTCTAATTAGGTTGTTGATTTTCTTATCATTCAGAGTTAATATATATATATATATATTTCAAGTCCTTTATTAGAATATGCTTTCTCCCAGACTCTTTTCATTTGCTGTCTCTTATTTGGCATGACACACACATTCATGACATATTAAGAATGGGTTGATACTTACCTGGCAGGGGAGATACCATGGTCATGAAGGTGGTTTTCCCAGGGCGAGGCTTATCCATTGCACTCCGGATGTGCTGACCCCTGCGATTTCCCCAATTGTGGGAAACTCGACTGCATAATTTGTGGTAGTGGAGGGACTATGGCCCAGTGCTCTCCCCTAAAAAAAAAAAAAAAAAAGAATGGGTTGAATAGGAATAAGTGCAAATGCTTTTGTAAACAATAAGCTCTTAGACCAATACATGGTATTAATTATTCATTATTAAAGCCCCTGACTTCTTAAAGTTGATAAGATTGATTATATTCTATGTAGAAATTGAAAGATGAGGGCCTTACTTCCATCCATCCTACAACTTAAAATAACCTGTTATAAATGTCCACACTCCCATGAAAGACATATTAGAATACTTCTCTACTTTCTCTTCTTTTGTAAGCATCAAACTAATTAAAACAGTTACAGTCTGACTTTTCTTTAACCTTTAGTTACAAAAATCATTTGTAATTTTTTGTTATTGTGCCCACTTCTCATCAAAGGGAAAAAAGACCTAACAAGTGCATGCTCCTGTGTGACCACAGCGATGGACAACACTTTCTCTTCTCTCTCCTGAAAGAGGGTTCCTTGCATCTTATCTCTGAGTTGAACTATGAACAGCCTCTGGTAGGCAATAAAATGGCCCAAAGACACACTATTATGCTTTATGCATGACCACTGAGTGTTTGCAAAGATCAAGGAAATTTAAGAACTGGTTCTACGTTCATGCATCATAAGCAAGGTAGGAAATGAAAGGCAGGTGCAAAAAGAAAGAAAGATTTAACCTCGATAAAATAACATCAATACAGATCACAATAAAGTGTAATGGGCTCCAATAGACTCAGTTCTGCTACTTACCGGTTATTGACTTTGGCAGGTGCTTATTTTCTAGCCTTATTAATTTTTTCACATATGAGATGGAGGTAGTGATAATACCTACCTCATATTAGTGTAAGGATGAAATTATGCAGAGCCTGTAAAGCACTCAATAAAGGCCTAGCACATAGTTAGTATTAAATAACTCCTGGCTTTTGAAAAAATATTATTTTCCTTTTTTTTATATATATTTCTCACCCTCTACTCCAAGTATTTCACTTTCTGTACAAGCTTGTATCATGTGTTATACTTTGAGATTAATTTTGTTTGTCTTCTCTATGCCTAGTTAAAGTGAGAGTTCACATTTATTCATTAACTGAATTTATATATTCTTTTTCCTAGAAAAAGTAAGAAGCACTGAAAACTATTCCTCTTTACTAACTGATAAGATGAGTATTGCCCAGATCAGGTCAAGCATCTGGTATCATGTGATAAATGACCTCAAAGTGCCAAGGAGATTGTAAAATGAGAACTACCTATATCCCCAAGAAGCTTATCACTTCTATTTTGACTGGGCACCTGAGAGGAAACATGACCATCACATTCACCAAAGTCATTTGAGTTACGCTATTGGTCACAGAATCTATTTGCAAGATTTTTAAGAATCACCCAAAACAAAGCCTTCATTTATTATAGATACATATATAATCATTATAATGTCCCTGGTTTATGATGTTTTATCATTAGTTTGAATATTTCCAGTGGCAAGGTACTTAAATACAATCATCAAGAAATCAAATCCAGGCACATTTAAAACTGAAGAGATGGATAAAGGAAACCAGTCAGTGGTGACTGAGTTCATCTTTGTGGGCATCACTCAGGACCCTCAGCTGCAGATCATCTTCTTTGTGGTCTTCCTGGTGGTCTACCTGATCAATGTAGTGGGGAATGTTGGCATGATTATCCTGATCATAACAGACATACAACTTCACTCTCCCATGTATTTTTTTCTTTCCAACCTCTCCTTTGTTGACTTGGGCTACTCCTCAGCCATTGCCCCCAGGATGTTGGCTGATTTCCTAAGTAAGCACAAAGTCATCTCCTTCTCCAGCTGTGCTACCCAATTTGCTTTCTTTGTAGGTTTTGTAGATGCTGAGTGCTATGTTCTGGCGGCCATGGCCTATGACCGTTTTGTGGCCATCTGCCGACCTCTCCATTATAGCACTCTCATGTCCAAGCGGGTCTGTTTGGCTCTCATGATGGGCTCTTACTTGATTGGACTGGTGAGTCTGGTAGCCCATACTTCCCTTACCTTCAGCCTTAGTTACTGCGGTTCCAATATCATCAACCACTTCTTCTGTGAAATCCCACCTCTCTTGGCCCTCTCTTGCTCAGACACCTACATCAGTGAGATCTTACTCTTTAGTCTGTGTGGCTTCATTGAATTCAGCACCATCCTTATCATCTTCATCTCCTATGCCTTCATCCTCATCGCCGTCATAAGAATGCGCTCAGCTGAAGGCCGCATTAAGGCTTTCTCAACCTGTGGATCTCACCTCACTGGTGTAACACTCTTCTATGGCACAGTCATGTTTATGTACCTGAGGCCAACATCTAGCTACTCCCTGGACCAAGACAAGTGGGCTTCTGTATTCTACACTATTATCATCCCCATGTTGAATCCCTTGATCTACAGTCTGCGGAACAAGGATGTGAAAGCTGCTTTTAAAAAACTAATTGGGAAAAAGCCTTAATAAAAAAATGAAAATCTGTTATTATCACAGGTAAATGAGAGTGGTAGAAATACTGTGAAAGGAAACAGAAAATTCAAATAGCCTTCCAAGAAATAATACCCATGTTAACATTTACTTACAGAGAAAATCTTACATTTTGAAGGGATTTCTGTATTCTTAACTCTATAATCTGAATGACACACAAATTGATATTTTTGAAAAACACTGAACAAGGTGCATTAGTTTTTTGTTTGTTTGTTTTACTTAAAGGTGGCTCAAATATTGATTAGAAATAGGGGCAGGAGTTGATATTGGAAAAAAATACGACAGGCAGTCACTCTAAAGCAGATTTTTTCAGGGGCATGATAAATGTTAAGATCAAATATTTAAGAATTCTATACTCTGAAAGAAAGTAAGAGCAAATTTTGTTAAATACATGGGAAAAAGGTTGGTATGAGGGATTCAATTCAGAATCCATCCATTTATATATTCAGCAAAAACATTTGTGTACCAGGTAAGTGCCAGGTTCTAGAGGATACAAACCTAAGATAAATGCTTTCCAACAAGGAGGCTGTTGTGTTTCCTTCCAGTTACTACATAATCTCTCTGATTTTGGTGCCCCCATTAACAGCATCGAGTGCTGTACAAGGTTAAGATCAAAATACGGAAACAGGTTCTGGTGCTAACTAGCTGTGTGACCTTTAACAAGATCCTTTTCTTTTCTCTCCCTATGTCAAGAGATTGTTTTCACCTAATCATCACTGGATCCCTTTGGTCTACTCTGCCTAACATTCAAAAGTGGAAGCCATCTGAATTTTTTTCATTTTCAAATATTTATATCCCTTTAGTCTTCAGGGAAACTCTAGGATCTTGGGACCCAAAGAAAAGTACAGGACAGAGCAATCCCACAGGCTAATGTTAGCAAAATTGTAATGTAACAAGTTTAGTCATCCTTCTCCCATTGAACATTTCACCTATGCCTTTCCCTCTTTGCTCATCTCAATTAAACCCTAGCTTTTTCCTGGGTTCTCGAAAGTCTCCATGCTCTCCACAATAATTCCCTGATCCTTGTCAAATGATAGTCTCATTACCTCTGACATATCAGTTGCAGATAATAGAAGAGAATAGGACTCTGTGTAGTCTCAAGGACACAATATGTTTAAATTAAAATCCCAAAATATCAGGTATCAGAAGCGGGTAAAGGTCAGGGGAAAAAAATTTTTTTTTCCTCAAATGCACTGAAATTCCATCACACTATCGGTTTCTAAAAGTTTAAATCAGCAATCTTTCAACAAAACCCTTCCACCAGTGCAATATAGTCAAAGTTGAGGGGAAAACAATGGTTGCTTTAAAGTGTGCAGAAAACCCATTCATTAAGGAAAGTACCAAAGAGTTTTAGAGATAAAAGACCCAGGATGCACCAGGTTTTCTAATGAGTCTTACTATATATGAGTTGTAATTAACCTGGTTCAAAATTACCCAGTTCATATGATGAATTTCTTAAAACATGTCCTTAGTGTCAAATTATGAAGAAAGAACAAGCTGTGGCTGAATGGAAAGATTTGGAGTTAGCAGTCCATAAACAGCCCAGAAATCTAGCCTTCAGTTTCTATTTTAGAGCACAATGTGTAAATGGTCTTCCTGTAAATTAATTACAAACCAAGTGATGTGGATAGAATTATGTACCTAAGTTTGGACAAGTTCTTGGTCTTGGTCCATATTCTGGTGGGTGCAGACCCACTGTAAATAAGATTTCTTTAAGATGTTACTTCAGTTGAAGTAACATCTGACTCAGCTGATTCAGGCTGGGCTTTAATCTGTATCACTAGAGTCCTATAGAAGCAGAGCCAAAGTCACTCAGAGAGAGAAGCCACAAGGAGCAGCTGGAAGCCAGAAATGAACAGAACCTGGAGGAGAAAGAGGAAGACATCCCATGGACATTGCCATGTGGTGGAAAAGGCAAGGACCAGGGATCACCAGCAGCCATTCCCCTAAGCCACTCTTCTTGAGAAAGCATCGTCTAGCTGATGCCTTGATTTTGGACTTCTCCTAACCTCAAAACCATGAGGTAATAAATACCCATTGTTTAAGCCAACCTAATGTTTGATATTTGCTTTTGCAGCCAGGAAACTAAAGCAAGTTTTGGTACCAGGATTTGGGTACAGCAATAACAAATACTTAAAAATGCAGAAACAGCTTTAGAATCAAGTAATGGGTTGACGCTGGAAGAATTGTGAAGTGTTTGATAGAAAGAGCCTGGATTGCTTTGAGGAGACTGTTGGTGAGAATATGGACATTAAAGTTACTTCTGATGAGGGCTTAGAAAGGAATCAATGTGCGATCAGAAATTGGAAGAAAGGAAATTCTTTTTATAAAGTGACAGGGAACTTGGAAAAATTGTGCGCTGATATCAGACTGAAAGTGGAACTTGTAAGCGGTGAACTGGGATAGTTAGCTGAGGAGATTTCTAAGCTAAGTGCAGAAGTTACCTCCTAACTTCTCTTGGCAGCTTATAGTAAAATGCAAGGGGAAAGGGATAAGGTGAGAAGTGAACTCTTAAGCACAAAGAATCCAGAACTTTATGGTTTGGGAAATTCTGAGCCTATCCAGATAGTGACCTCTGAGACTAGGGCCAAAGCAGCTCTATCAGGGACCTCCCTGAGTTTTCGAGAAATGGGTCCCCAGAGGACAAGCCTCCATGTGAGCATTTAACTGAACAACCCTTTGCTAAACAGAAGGCTGAATATGGATATGACTCAGTAGAAGTTAGGATTTGGAAATGCAATTATCTAAGAAGGATATGTGGAAAGTCCTTTTGTCTAATGGTTTGGATCTGCCAGACCTGCATGCAAAGCCAACAAGGTTTTTTTGCAAAATTGTATAAGCAGAATTACTGCCTGCCAGGACTGAAAGGGAAAGAGAAGGAATGCATTGAAGGTAGAATGATTTCAAAGGTGAAACCATGGAAGCAAATGTCTGGGCCAAAAATATCTTATCAGGTCAAGAGAGTAGGCTCTCCCATATCTATGGAAAGTGTGACTCTGCCCCTGCTCTTGAAGGAGGTAAGCCTTATACCCCATTGTTCTGGGCATGTGCAGTTACTCCAATGTTTGGACTAAGTGGGGCTTGCATCCCTGATGGAGACCCCTGTCAGTACCCCAATACTCAGTAAGGGTTGGTCCTGAGCCCTGGTGTTAAGGGAGTATCTAGCCACTATGCAAGGGCTTGAAAGGGGTGGGGCTGCCTCTCCATCTGGCCCCAAGGACAAAACATCAAGCCATAGATGATGCTTAGTCTCTGAAATCCAAAGGAGTTTGCCCGGCTGGGTTTCAGACTTGTTTGGGACCTAGGACCCCTATTTTCCTTCTTATTTCTCCCTTCTGGAATGAGAATGTTTATACTATGCTTGTCCTACCATTGTATATTGAAAGCTGGGCTTTAGTCTTACATTTTACAGGCCCATTAACCAGAGGAATTTTGTCCTAGGATGGACCACACCCATAGCTGACTTTGATGAGACTTTGTACTTAGCATTGTTACTGAAATGACTTAAAGCTTTTTGGCATGCTCTGATGGAATGAATTTATTTTTCATATAGAAATAACATATATTTTGGGGGGTCCAGAGGGTGGACTGGTATTGACTGAATTGTGTACCCCAGTTTGGACATATTCTTGGTCTTGGCCTACATTCTGGTGGATATGGCCCATTGTAAATAAAATATTTTATCTTAAAATAAAGATATTACTTTAGTTGGGTGTGTCTCAACCAAATCAAGTTGGGTTTTATTCTGGATTACTAGAATCCTTTATAAGGAGAACAAAAGTCAGAATTAGAGAGAAGCTATGGGGAGCAGCCTGGCACTCTAAGTCAACAGAACACAGAGAAGAAGGGAGAAGACGTTGCCATGTGCATTGCTATGTGATAAAAAAGCAAAAGACCAAGGATCACCAACAGCCATCCCCAGAACACCACAGTCTTCTTGAAAAAAGCATCACCTTGCTTACACCTTAAAATCATGAGGTAATAACCCTCCATTGTTTAAGCCAACCCTTTTCATGGTATTTGTTTTGGCATCCAGGAAACTAAATCAGAAAGTATATATTATAATTGAAAAAGCAGTTACCTTAGAATCAGGAAAATCTACCTTTGAATCCTACTTCTAACCAGTGACCTTGTTTCTAGAGGACTACTTTTGGTTTTTATTTGCTGTGTGCCAGTAAAAAAACAAAGTACTTTATATCTCATGAAGTTCTTATAACAACCATGTGAGATAGGCATATCTTTATTTTAAAGATGATGAAACTAAGCTTAGGCAGGTCAACAAACTTAGAAAGATTAAGTGATAGAAAGAAAACTGATCCAAGTTCTGCCCTTTCTGCTCTAAGTAGTGGGAAGCATATTTTGGACTATATAGAAATGAGTCTCATCCAGGTTCTGCAATTTTCTAGCTGTGTGACCTTGGAAAAGTGACTCAATCCTTCTAAAGTTCAGTTTCTTCATCTATAAAATGGGAATAATAATACTTTGTTTTTGGCATTTTTTAAATGTGTAAAGAATTTGTCACATAAAGGATGCCTAGTAAATATTAGCTCTTTCAATTTTTCCTTAAGTTATGTGTTACCTACCCATAATTATACTATCAATGTGATGCAATTTAGTGAGGAAACTAAATTCTTTGTTTTCCCTGTAGTTGGTTGTAGAAGGATGCACATCAACTTATAATGGCAAGAGAAATGGGATGGAAATTGGGTCAACTTGGACCCAGTCCTAGCCTCAGCAATAATTATCTCAATTAAATCCCTTTAACGTCTCTGTACTACAATCTGTTCATCAATAAAATGAGGACTGATATTTATACTGAATTTATCCTATTAGTTTGCTCAAATAAGAGATCAATAAATTCCTTTTGTTTGAAAACTCCTGAATTCTCTTTAATACATTAAAAACTTATAAAAAGTTTTAAATTTCCAGGAATAAAATTATAACAATATCAATCATGTCAATCATGTTCAATATCATGGTGAGCAAAAATCATGTGTATTGGTGTTACCTTTAACCAACAAAGAGTTGGTAGTCACAGTACTAGGGAATATAAAAGGTAAAAATGGATGAAGGGTCAAACAGGGCAGCTGTCATGATGAGATTAAACTGAAGTTCAATTCTATTTCCTCTGTTCTTGAGCTATATGATCTCAGGTGATATATTTTAAACTGTCTTTGTTTAAATCTCATGGAGGTTACCTTTGCAGGGAGATAAGATAAATGCAAAAACCTGTCACAGGAAATTAAAGTTTCAAAAGAGAATTGTTAAAAAAAATTAAGCATTGTAGAGCTCACACTAGAAAGACAGTACTTCTTCTAGGGAGGCCATTTGGGGCATGGGACCTCCTCTTTATGGAGGAGGAAGCATCTGGTTTGTCTTTGAAGAATGGATCAGAAACTGAAGTGGGAAAAAGATGAGTTAGGTGAAGTCAGAGAAAGAAAACATAATGAACAAAGGCAAGAGGCTAAAAATAATGAGGCATGTCCAAGGGCTAGCTTGGCTGGGTGCCCATTGTAAGGTGTTGGGGATCTAATTATATACTCCACAAAAGACATGTTCAAATCTTAATCCACACTACTGTGGGTGAAACCATTTGAAAATAGAACCTTTTAAAGATATTATTAACTATGGTGTAGTCAGTTTGAATCAGGGTGGGTCTTGATCCCTATGACTGGAGGTCTTTTAATAGAGCACATTCTGATGTAGTCAGTCATAGGAAGACAGAAATCAGGAGAAGCCAGGAGTCAGTGGAATCCAGAAGATTAGATGCACAGAGAGAAAGATTACCATTAGATGAAAAATTGCCATCACCAGAATGCTACCAAACCCAGAAGAAAGTATGGCCTTACTGGTATCTTGATTTTGGACTTCTATTCTTCAAAACTATGAGATTACAAATGCTTGATGTTTAAGCCAGCCCATTGCATGGTATTTGTCATAGCAATTCTGGCAAACTAAGACAGGAGAGTTTGGAGATGAAGTTGTAATGTAGTTCAGTGGTCTATCTGGCATCACTTTAAGGATATGGGAGTTTTTCACTTGTGGATTCTAGAAGAGAAGACTCCTCCTTGCTTCATAATATCCTGTCACATATCCATCAGCACAGAAACCTTTGAGGAAACCATGGTAGCAATATTGCCTTTAAGGCTGGTAAATCCTGGTAGACCCTGACAATTTGAACCAGGTTTAGTTGCATACAATGGTGTGTTTTCTTTTAAGGAGGCTTAGGTGAAACTCTTACATTTTAGCCCTATGACTGGTTTTTTCCCAAGGAGGGTAATTAAGCTGAAGACCCTGTCTTCAATCTCTGCCTTGGAAAGGATATCTGAAACTATTAGAGTTTAAGATTTCTTATCTTCCCTAAGTCAGGCGCTATGAAATTACCAATGTCCTTTGCTTGTTAATCCAGACACTCTTCTCTAAATCATGTTCTCTAAATTATTTTTCCTTGTTCCCCTTGACCCACCAGATTCTCCTGTACAACTATTTTTTCAATGACACTTGCATTTTCTCACCTCAGCATCCAAATTCTCTCCCCTCTACACTCTATGCTTCCTTGACAGTCCCAAAGCCATGTCTCGGGATGTCCAAACACTTCCCTTCTTTCAAATACCAACTTAAATACCCCTCGTCAAAAATATCACTCTCTGGAAACAATCAGCATGATGGCAGCAGTGTAAAGAGCTCCTAGAATCAGCTCCTGCTATGGGGCAGTAGGTGATCTCCCAGAGCTATCTAGAGCACTTGTTTGGGGCTCCAGGAGACCAGAAGTGCATCCTGCAACATCCTTGAAAGAATGGAGGGAGAGACTGCCCAGCTGCAGAGAAGATTCATAAGTAAGCACTCCATGCCATGGAAGCCGGTGCCCATCCTCCGCTGGAGGCACAAACCACCTCAGGAACTGTTCCACGACTGGAATTGAAAGCTCCACTTCTCAAAACAGGGGAGGAAGAGATGGTTAGGCACCAACAATCAGCTACCGACTAGTAAATTCAGCGGGCTAAAGTATAATCCTAAGAACAGTTAAAGTTTGAACCTGTCCAAGTCATAAAAAGGCCAGTGGCCACCATCTTAACTCCGTGCCTTACATGAGGGGAAGCTGGGTTAACCGAAAATCACTGTGCTGGCAGGGATCAGCTTTTTCCATCTAGATCAGACTGACGCTCTAGCCTAAGCCCCAGGCCCACCTCTGGCAGGAAGGAAGCTGGGAGAGCTGCACCAGCCTCTCTGGGAAATTACAGGCCTCGCCACGGAGACCAGTGGTCATCCTACTTTGGCAGTGCAAGCTACCCCAGGAACTATTCTATGGCAGGAATTGGAAGCTCTGTTTCCCAAAAACAGGGGAGGAAGAGACATTGGCCACAGATTTCAGCTACTGATTAGTAAATTAGGCGGGCTGAAGTATAACCCTAAGAACAGCTAAAGTTTGAGCCTATCCAAGTCAGAAGGAGGCCAGTACCCGCCATTTTGACTCCACCCCCAGCATGATGGGAAGCTGGGCTGACTGATAATTACAGTGACAGTAGAGACTAGTTTCTTTCATCCAGATTGGCCTGCAGCCCTAGGCTAGGCTTCAGCTCCACCTCTAGCAGAGAGGAAGCTAGCGGGCCCTGCACCAGCCTATCCAGGTAACTGCAGGTAATTTTAGCTGGCACAGACTGAATAATCGGAAGTCTACCGGGGCAACTGTGGTCATCTTGGACCTGCACTGCATAGATTGCTGCCCACCCCTGCAGCTCCATCCCTGCCCCAGGCAGGGGAGAAAGGGGTGTGAAACTTCATCAGTCTCTCTGGTCAACTACAGTCTAGGCCTGCATGAGTTGGATTATTCCACACAGTGTGGCTCTGTCCCTACCCCTGGCAAAGGAAGAAAGTTGGGAGAAGCTTCATTGGTCCTTGGGGCAATGAGGGCAGCTTGAGCCTCCACAGCTTATAATAGCAACTACATCCTTGACTCCTACTACACAACCAGCAAGGAAGCCCTAAACTAAACTGAAAAATTGCACCCAGAATAAATACTCTATTAAGCCAGATATCAAGATTCCAACAAAAAATTACAATCCACACCAAGAAACAGGAAGATATGGCCCAGTTAAAGGAACAAGATAAGCCTCCAGATGACATAAAGGAGTTGAGACAACTAATCAAAGATGTTCAAACAAGTCTCTTTACTAAAATTAATGAGATGACTAAAGAAATGAAGGGTATTAAGAAAACACTGGAAAAGCACAAAGAAGAATTTGAAAGCTTACATAGAAAAATAGCACATCTTATGGGAATGAAAGTTTCAATAAATGAAATTTAAAATACACTGGAATCATATAATAGCAGATTTGAGGAGGCAGAAGAAAGGATTGGTGAGCTTGAAGAAAAGGCCTCTGAAAGTGAACATACATAAGAACAGATGAAGAAAAGATTGAAAAAACTTTGAACAAGGTCTCAGGGAACTAAAGGACAGCAAGAGACATGCAAACATATGTGTCATGGGTGTCTCAGAAGGAGAAGAGATGAGAAAAGGGGCAGAAGGAATATTTGAAGAAATAATGGTAGAAATTTTCCCAACCCTATTGAAGGGCATAGATATCCATTTCCAAGAAGCACGATGTACTCCTATCCAAAAAAATCTGAATAGACCAACTCTGAGACACATACTAATCAGAATGTCAAATGCCAAAGAAAAAGAGAGACTTCTGAGGGTAGCAAGAAAAAAGCAATGCATAACATATAAGAGATACCCAATAAGATTAACTGCTGTTTCTCACCAGGAACCATGGAGGCAAGAAGACAGTGGTATGAAATATTTAAGATACTGCAAAAGAAAAACTTCCAGTCAAGAATCTTATATCTGGCAACATTGTCTTTCAAAAATGAGGGCGAGTTTAGAATATTCACAGAAAAACAGAAACTGAGAGAGTTTGTAACTAAGAGACCTGCTTTGCAGGAAATATGAAAGGGTGTGCTACAGCCTGAAAAAAAGACAGGAGAGAGAGGCCTGGAAGAGAGTCTAGAAATGCAGATTATATCAATAAAAGTAACCAAAAGTGTCAAAAGAGTGGTGAAAATAAAATATGACAGATAAAACCCAAATATTCAGGAATAAACTTAACCAACAATGTAAAGCACTTGTATTCAGAAAACTACAACTCATTGTTAAAAGAAATTTTAAAAAGACCTAAATAATTGGAAGAACATTCCATGCTCATGGATTGAAAGACTAAATATCATTAAGATGTCAATTCTATTTAAATTGATATACAGATTCAATGCAGTCCCAATAAAAATTCCCCCAGTATTTTTTAAATAAATGGAAATATGATTATAGAATATATTTGGAAGGGTAAGGTTTCCTGAATAGCGAGAAACATCTTAAAAAGGAAAAGTGAAGTTAGAAGACTCTCATTTCCAGACTTTAAATTGTATTACCTAGCTACAGTAGTAAAAACAGCATGGCACTGGCATAAAGACAGACACTTAGACCAATTAAACCGATTTGATGGTTAAAAAACAGATCCTCACATCTATGATCAAGTGATTTTTGACTAGCCTGTCAAACCCAGCCAGTTCAGGCAGAACAGTCCATTCAACAAATGGTGCTGAGAAAATTGGATACCCATAGCAAAAGAAGGAAAGAGAACCCCTATTTCATATCCTATAAAATTTTTAACTGAAAGTGAATCAAAGAACTAAATATAAAAGCAAGAACCATAAAGCTTCTAGAAGAATATGTAGGAAAATATCTTCAAGGCCTGGTGGCAGGTGATGGATTCTTAAAGGAGATAAGAGAAGGACTGAGATGGACTACTGATATTTAATGTATGTAGAAGTTTTAATTAGCTTTACTGTAAAAGTGTGGAAATGTACAGAGTTGATGGTAACACATTATAGTGGGCAACAGCTGGTTTATAAATGGGGATGTGGCTGAAAATGGTAGTCTAGGGATGTAAATGCCAATTGACAGAAAGCTAGAGAATAATCTTGGGACTTGTATAGCACAGTAAACCCAGAGGTGGATGAGAATTGTTGTTGATGGTACAGATACAAGAGTGTCCTTTGTGAGCTAGAGCAAATGTACGTCAGTATTGCAGGGTGGTGGGATTGTGGAGAAGCATGGGAAAAATACAATTGGAGTGACCTATGGAGTGTGGTTAACAGTAATAAGGTAATATTCTTGCATCTATGCCAAAAATGTACTGTGTTGAAGATGGGGGAGTATGGAAAATGTGTGTCAAATGTATGTTATGGGCCTGGTAATAATCTGATGATATTATCTCATAATCTGTAACAAATATTCCACTGGGATGTGGAGTGTTGATAGAGGGGTGTTGTTTGGGGATTCTGCACGTGTGCATGATTGCTTTGTAAGTTTACAACTTCTGTCATAAAAATATATTTAAAAAATAATAATAGGGTAGGTTGGGGGAAAAATACACCAAATGTAAGATAAAGACTATAATTAGTAGTAAGATTTTTGACAATATTCTTTCATAATTTGTAACAAATGTCTCACGATAATGCAAGGTGTTGGTGGAGGGTTGATGTATGGGACCCCTGTATGATGTTATGAATGTTTGCTTGGTAGGTTCACAACTTTTACTATACACTTATTGTTTATGTATGTTCATGTATAAATGATATAAAAAGTAATAATATTAGGATGGGTTGGGGGAAAATACTTTGGTTGGTAGTAATATTTTGAGGATGATCTTTAATCATTAGTTAAAAATGTTTCATAACAATGCAAGGTATTGGTGGTATTGAGGTATGAGAGCCCAGTATGATGTTAAGTATGTTTGTTTGTTTTGTAAGTTCACAACTATTACTATATACTTATTGTTTATGTATGTTTATGTATGAGTGATATACTTCAATAAATTTTTTAAAAATTACCACTCTCTGATCTACTGGACTGGTA
The DNA here is from genome assembly GCA_026826555.1 of Tolypeutes matacus. NCBI lineage: Eukaryota > Metazoa > Chordata > Mammalia > Cingulata > Chlamyphoridae > Tolypeutes > Tolypeutes matacus. The sequence goes on from JAKSZT010002772.1 coordinate 849,310, forward strand.
GAAAACTGTGTCCTTTGAATAGCAAAATCCCTTCATTTGTAACTTCTTATATAGTTGTGTATGTCAAGATTATAGTCATGCATGTGTAAATACATTAAAGGAAGATGTTATGTAAAATATATCTGGGTTTCCCTTATCATAATAGTGAACTCATAATGGGCTCTTGATACATGATTGTGAAAAGAAGATGAGAAGTAATGTGTATTCACTAAACTGCTTCAAAAAGCTACAAGCACTACAGAACTGCACAGTCATCTGAGGGACATGCTCAGGGACAGTACAGCTGAGCTCTGGAAGCAGCTGTTTTGTAATCTCTGTGTTTCATTCTGTTAGATCAGGTGGAAATGAAAACACTCTTCTTCACCAGACCTAGGTTTAGTAGACTGAACCAGGAGCCCATAACAAAATCAACACGGTGAATGGGATCTACGTTCAACAACTGAAATTCCACATTTCCAACTTCATCCCCAGACATTTCCTTCCACAACCCATCTTCCAGAATTTCAAACCACATTGAAGTCAAGGTGCACCATTCTTTTTATTCTTTTGCTTATACTAATCCCTTTACTACAAACTTTTGTTTCATGTTTCAAATTAAGTGACACTCTGTTCTAGTCTGCTAAACTGCTCAAGCAGATACCATGAAATGTACTGGCTTTTACAATGGGAATTTATTGGTTTACAAGCTTACATTCTGAGGCCATGAAAATGTCCAAATCAAGACATCATCAGGATGATACCATCTTCTTGAAAACTGGCTGCCAGCAATTCTGGACTTCTCTTTCACATGGCAAAGCACATGGTGGCATCTCCTGGTCTCCCCCTTCTCTTCCAGGTTTCGTTGCTTCTAGTTTATTGCTTCCGTGGCTTTTTTCTCTCTTCCTCTGAACTTCATTCTCTTATAAAGGACTCCTGTAAGAGGATCCTGTAAGATCCACCCTGAATGAGGTCTTAAGGTAAGACCTTAACTTAAGTTTCTAATCACTAAAATATCCTACTTACATTAGGTCCACACCCACAGGAATAGATTAATTTCAAGAACATATTTTTCTGAGGTACACTCAATTTCAAACTATCACACACATCTTCTGGACTAACTCTCTAGGATTTTCTCATATGCAAAATGGTACTAATAATACCTACTACAGGGATCTGCTGCGAAGACTAAGAGAGATTAAGTTACCATGGCCAATTGTCCCTCCTGCACAGGGAAGTTCTGGTTTTTTACTCATTGTCATGGAGCAATTATGAATATCGTTACCTTTCATTCTCAAAGTTGCCCTAGTTCAGATGAAAAAATATAGGAACAAGCTAAGTGATATGATTAAGCATTTCAGGACTTCATAAATGGAAATTCTTTGTGTGAGAAAAGTACAGTGCACAGCACATAATTCTGCTCTAAAACTATTAGGATTGAATCATGCCTCACACAAAAACATGTTAAAGTCCAAACCCGCAGTCCTATCGATATGAACCCATTTGTAAATATGATCCTTGAAGATGTTTTTAGTCAAGGTGAGGCCAAACAGAATTAGGGTGGACCTTAATCTAATACGACTGGAATCCTTATAAAAAGAGGAAATTTGGACACAGTCGGAGAAGAGAGATGGGAAGAGAGACTGCGATGTGATAGAGGCAGAAACTGAGTTACAAATTGCTGGCAAGCCACCACCAGAATGCTACAGACTTTAAAGAAAGTATTATCCCACTGACACCTTATTTTTTTATGTCTAGCCTTCAAAATTGAGACAATAGATTCCTGTTGTTTATGCCAACTAGTCTGTGGTATTTTTGTACAGCAGGCACAGCAAACTAAGACAAACACTAAAACATATGCATCTTAACGTAATCACTCCCTCAGTCAACTCTAAGACTATGATATAAGTTCATTTTTTTATCCTCAATTCTGGAATATAATAAATAATCAACATATTTTCATTGAACAAATGAATGATCATGCCCTGCTGTGTAAGAGAACTACCAAAAACTAGTCTCAATTCTGGCACCTACTGAACATGCATATGAGCTACCTTGGATGAATAGCACAACATTCTTAGTCCAGTCTTCTTAAGATGATGAAACAGGAGTTACAGATGGCTAACTGGCATGTCTGTGTTCTCTTAGTTCAGAAGTATTAGTGCTGAGATTATAACTAATTGCTCCTGTTTCATAGCCCAGTACTTTGTAGAATAGTGAAATGTACAGCATTGTAGAAGGTGACAGACCTGATCAAATCTAAAGAAGATATATGGGGAATTTCTATAAAGGACAGGATTCATGACTGCCTTCATTCTGGTAATTGGATTAGATTCATTAGTGAGGATTTAAACAAGACTTTACTGTGAAGCATTTGTTGAAAGACCCCCATTTTCCGGTGACCACTGTGAGCTAGATTTCTGCAAGGCCAAGTGGGCTACAAGAGTCACCATAACATGAATAAGTAGAGGAAAAGAAGCAAAACAGGATATGATATTGAAGAAGCAGTTCAGGTTACAGATGAAGCTGAAAAGGTGGAGCAATACGGTATAATTAGTTTCACCGTGACTTTCTTCCCCTTAGGCATTTTACAATCCTCATAATTATGAACTGAGATACAAATATATTTTTTTCACTTCAATGTAAGAGATATTCATATGGTAATGTTTATTAGGCCTGTGGTGACTATGCATTTTATTCAGGTTCTCCTATCTTCTATTCCTATACTGAAACATTAAACACTTAAACATTGTATTATTGTCTTTACAATTAACCAATCAAATCCAAAAAGTGAAAATAAACATTCAATGCAGAAGAAATTTTGACAGTTGTATCATAAAAGTATTATCAGAAAGGATGGGTAGGTGATTTAGATAGATAGATAGATGATAGATAGATAGATAGATAGATAGATAGATAGATAGATAGATAGATAGATAGATGATAGATAGATAGGCAGACAGATATAGATAATTTGAGATTATCTAATCCAACAACTGTCTCATTTTGTAAATGAAGGAACTGAAGTTCATAGAAATAAATGACTTCTCCAACCTGGTATAATAATTAGAATCCTGGAAATACAATTTTTTATTTCACATTCTAAATAAAGTATTTTATAATATACATTATCACTTACCGATCAGGCACTGGGAAAATGTAGTTTAGGACAATTGTTAATTCTCTAATTGTTTTATTTATTGTAGGCAACACTTTTATTTAAAAATGAACAATGCAAAAAAAACTGGATATATACTATCCATATTTCCTAGCCATATGGTTTTCATGTTGCCATAGTCCCAAACAAATATGGAGAGGAAATCATCCCAACTGAACATTTGATGTGTAGAGCCAATGATCATTCAGTTTACCATCTTTTGTATTAGTATTACAATCAATTGTTCTTTGTTCTAACAGTGATCATAATCTATAGTATAGAGAATTATCAGCTAAAGAGCTTCAAAATACCATATTTTCCTTTTATCTTAAAAGAAACAAACATAGGGAAGAAGAGAACTCTTGTTTGAAGAGATCTAGATGACATTTAGGAAAGAGCCTGGGCTAACTGTTTTGCATTATTTTTCCTAGTTTACCCAAATACAAATTTGTTGATCAAAAAACATACTGTTCAAAATGAATTAACTTGGTTAGCAATTGATCTTGGTGGGTAAATCATTACAAAAGCAAATATTCACTTCTACCTGATTTACAGATTTTGGCTAATTATGATTTCAGTGAGGATAGTTTTGAAATTTTTGTCTATGCTTTAAATTATTTCACTCATGTTTAGAATTTGAGAACTGGATGGGTTGGTAATTTTCATGAACCAAAATTAGCTTTTCCATTTGTACATACCTTTAAGCATTTTGTGTTTCTGTTCAAAGCTATTTTAATGTATATTTCTAATTTATATTAAGCCAACTAAGCATATCATTCTTACTTGATAATTTTTAGGAGAATTTGAAACAATCCTTTTGGCTTTATATAAATTCCTAGAAGAGAGTTGATCAGAAGTATATGTTTCTGATTCTAACTCACGTATTTAATCAAATATACAAAAGAGCAAGTCATTTGTATATCAAGGTAAATATTCAAAATAAAAACTGCTATGTAGCAAATTTAACTAGTTAGTGACTTTGATTTTTAAATCAATTTTAAGTCATTGATGTCTACTCTATTTCATCAGAGCCACTTCATTTCCAGTTTGTGTATGACCTTCATATTTAATTAGAAGAAAATGGTTGAATTTTCAATGTTAGGTATCTCTGAAAGGTGAATAACATTATTTTTAAAACTAATTTGTAAAACAAAAAGTGAGAACAACTTTGGAGGTAATTCAATTCTATTTTAATATCACAGCAATTCTAGGCCTTATTTAAGCATCTACCCTAAGTATATTAATACTAAGTTAGATTTTGTTATTCTCTTAATTCGAAGAAGAATTGCTTTTAGATATACTTGTTTTAATTTGCTAAAAGCTGCTGGGGACAATATACCAGAATTGGGTTGGCTTTTACAATGGGAATTTATTAAGTTAAAAGCTGTGTAAATTTCCAAATCAAAGCATCATCAGAGGGACTATCTCACCAAAGGTCACCTGCTGGTGAACCTGGACTCTTGCCACATGGCAATGCACTATGGTGGCTCAGCTAGTCTCTGCCTTCTCCAGGCTCACTTTCTCCCTGAGCTCAGCTATAGGTGATTGGGCACATGGCTGGGTCTGCTCATTTCTCCCTCTCCTTTGGGACTTGTTGCTTCGGCTTTGGGCTGCTCTGCCAGTGGCTTCTCTCTCTTTCACAGGTTCATTAAATCTAGAGGCTTCTCTCTGTCACTGCAACTTTTTTCCTGTATCTGCAATTTTGCTAGTCCTTTTATAAAGGACTCCAGTAAGAGAATTAAGACCCACCCTGGGGAGTAAGACACAGGAATCTCTTCTCCTCCAGAAAAATAGCTAGAGGACAGGCTGAAACAGCCCCAGAAAAGAACTACTAGGTTTAGGACACCAGGCAAAGGCTGGACACCACCCAGAGGAGACAGGGACAAAGGAGGGAAATCATGAGGACAGAACCATGAATTGAAACCTGCAGCTGCTGCTGGCACCCTCCCCAACACTAAAGACACTTTAGAATTCTCAGGTCTCTGGGTCTGCAGATTACAGACAAAGGGGCCTCCAGGGATCTACCTCCCCAGGAAAGGGGAGAGAGAGGGACACAGCCTAAGGCTGACTCAGCTTTTCACTCACAAATTTGGTCTGCTGTGTCCCAAGAGCCCTTCCTGGCCTGGTGGTGCTGTGCCATTGTTTGCCTTGGAGGCTGCAGGGGGCTAAAGATATACAACCCTCCCAATCTCCTCCTTTACTAACAGGGACTGATTGTTGAGGACTCAGAAGGGAGTGGAAATATTTCCTAGCCAGGGGAAAAAGGGAGGGGGCTGCCAAAGAAGGCTGGAGAACTGTCTGAGAGAAAGTTTGAATTATAAGCCTCCTAGCCTCCAGGCAGGAAGCTCTATCGCATTGATCCAGAGCTGTGTTGCAAAATACACTCAGACCAGGCACTGAACTGAGAGCTTCCAAGGAGTGCCATGCCCTGGTAGACAAAGGATGTGCACACAAGAAAATTAAAAAATAAATAGGAGAGGCTTTTTCCAGTATCTATAGCCTCCCTGCCCAAGGCCCTAGGAAGCAACTCTACAACCAATTCCTGGGTCCAGTGCCCAGTTTTGAGTAACCAACAGGACAATCCTAACAATCCAGGTCAAGCCAAATATCAAAGAGCAGTGGTAACCCACAGCCTCCTGCCACTAAATCCTTACAAAAGAGAAAGAGATTGAGCATCTGAGTAAACTCCATCTTAATCAGATGCCTAGATATCAGCAAAAAATTATGAGCCATACTAAGAAAATAGAAGAAAGGCCTAAGAAAAGGAACACATCAAAGCCCCAGAAGAGATGCAGAACTTGAGAGAACTAATCAGTGAGATGCACAAAAATTTCCAAAATCTAATTAAGGAGTTGAAAGGCAATATAGTTAAAGAGATAAATGACATCAAGAAGACACTAAGCAAACACAAAGAAGAATTTGAAATCCTGAACAGAAAAGTAACAGAACTCATGGGAATGAAAGACACATTAGGTGAAATCAAAAACACTTTGAGGGAGGCGGCTGTGGCTCAATCAGTGGGGCTCCCGTTTGCCATGTGGGAGGCCCCGGGTTCGGTTCCCGGGGCCTCCTGGTGGGGGCAGGCCCACCCGCGCGGCGTGGTTGGCTGACCCGGCAAGCGCAGGCAGCAAGGGGGGGATAGATGAATGAATAAATAAAATCTTAAAAAAAAAAAAAAAAAAACACTTTGAGGCATACAACAGCAGACTCAAAATGATAGAAGCAAGAATAAGTGATACTGAAAACAGAACATCCAAAATTGAAGAGAGAAAAGAACAGAGAGAGAAAAGAATGGAAAAAATTGAGCAGTGGCTCAGAGAGTTGAATGACAACACAAAACACAACAACATATGTGTCATGGGAGTTCCAGAAAGAGAAGAGAAGGGGAAAAGGGCAGAAAGAGTATTTGAGGAAATAATAGCTGAAAAATTCCCAACTCTCAATAAAAAAATGAACTTACATGTCCAAGAAGCACACCATACCTCAATCAGAATAAACCAAAGAGACCTACTGCAAGCCACAACTACTCAGAATGTCAAATGTCAAAGATAAAGTGAGAATTCTCATAGCAGCAAGGAGAAGGAAAACATCATGTACAAGGGATGTCCAGTAAGACTTAAGGCAGATTTCTCTTCAGAAACCATGGAGGTGAGAAGACAGTGTAAGATACAATTAGGAAACTGAAAGAGAAAAACTTCCAGCTGAGAATTCTTTATACAGCAAAACTGTCATTCAAATATGAAGGTGAGTATAAAATATTCACAAACAAACAGAAACTAAGAGAGTTTGTGAAAAAGAATCCAGCTTTGCTGGAAATATTAAAGGAAGCCTTAAAACCTGAAAGAAAAGAAGAGAGAGGCTCGGAGGAGAGTATAGAAGAAAGAATAGCAGAAAGAATAACCAAAAGAATGAAAAAACAGACAAAAATAAGATGACGTATGAAAACCAAAGAATAAAATGGAGGAAGTAAATAGTACATTTATAGTAATATCATTGAATATGAATGGATTAAACTCCCCAATCAAAAGATACAGGCTGATAGAATGTATTAAAAAAAAAAAAAAAAAAAAAAAAACATGAGCCATCCATTTGCTGCTTACAAGAAGCTCACCTTAGACCCAGGGATACAAACTGACTGAAAGTGAAAGGTTGGAAAAAGATACTCCATGTGAAAAGTAACCAGAAATGAGTAGGGATATCTACACTAGTATCAGACAAAACAGACTTCAAATGCAAAAAATGTACAAGAGATACAGAAGGCCATTATATATTATTAAAAGGGCCAATCCACCAGGAAGATACAACAGTCATAAATATCTATGCAGCTAACAAGGGTGCCCCAAAATACATGAGACAAACTCTGGCAAAACTGAAGGGAGAAATAGACATTTTTACAATAGTTGTTGGAGACTTCAACACCCCACTCACATCTTTAGATAGAACAATTGGACAGAAGATCAACATAGAAACAAAGAACTTGAACAATATGATAAACAAGTTAGATCTAACAGACATATACAGAACACTGCATCCAAATTCAGCAAGTTATACATTCTTCTCATGCCCATGGATCTTTCTCCGGGATAGACCACATGTTAGGTCAAAATGCAGCTATCAATAACTATAAAAAGATTAAAATTATACAAAGCACCTGCTCAGATTATAGTTGAGTGAAACTGGAAATAAATAATAGACAGGAAAAAGGTAAATTCACAATGTGTAGAGGATGAACAATACACTACTAAATAATCAATGGGTCAAAGAAGAAATTGCAAAAGAAATCAGTAAATATATTGAGAGAAATGAAAATGAGAACACAACATATGAAAGCTTATGGGATACAGTGAAGGCAGTCTTGAGAGGGAAATTTATAGCCTTAAATGCCTATAAGAAAAAAGAAAGAGCTAATCTCAAAGATTTAACTGAACAATTAGAGAAACTAGAAAAAGAACAGCAAACCAATCCCAAAGAAAGCATAAGGAAAGAAATAATAAAGATTAGAGCAGAAATAAATGAAAATGAGAACAACAACAACAACAACAACAACAAAAAAAAAATAGAGAAAATCAACAAAGCCAAAAGCTGGTTCTTTGAGATCAGTAAAATTGACAAACTGCTAGCTAGACTAACAAAGAAAAAAGAGAGAAGATGCAAATAAATACAATCAGAAATGAAAGGGGGGAAGTTACAAATGACCCCACAGAAATAAAAAGAAACATAAGAAGATATTATGAGAAACTATATGCCAACAAATTAGACAACCTAGATGAAATGGACAAATTCCTAGAAATGCACAACCAACCTACACTGACACTACAAGAAATACAAGAACTTAACAAACAAGTCACATTTAAGGAGATTGAATCCATCATCAAAAATTTCCCAGCAAAGAAAAGTCTGGGACCAGATGGCTTCACAGGTGAATTCTACCAAGCATTTTGAAAAGAAATAACAACAATCCTGTTTAAACTCTTCCAAAAAATTGAAGAAGAAGAAAAATTATCCAACACATTTTATGAAGCCAACATCGCTCTAATACCGAAGCCAGATAAAGATTCTACAAGAAAAAAAAATTACAGACCAATCTCTCTAATGAACATAGATGCAAAAATTCTCAACAAAATATTTGCAAATCGAATCCAACAGCATGACCAAGTGGGATTTATTCCTGGTATGCAAGGCTAGCTCAACATAAGAAACATAAGGAAATCAACCAATGTAATACACCACATTAACAAATTGAAGGAAAAAAAAACACATGATCATATCAATGCATTCGACAAAATCCAGCCTCCTTTTTTGATAAAAACACTTCAAAAGATAAGAAAAGAAGGAAAATTCCCCAATATGATAAAGGCATATATGAAAAACCCACAGCCAACATCATATTCAATGGGGAAAGGTTGAAAGCTTTCCCTCTAAGATTGGAAACAAGACAAGGATGCCCACTGTCACCGTTGTTATTCAATATTGTACTAGAAGTTCTAGCTAGGGCAATTAGACAAGAAAAAAAAAATTAAAGGCATCCAAATAGGAAAAGAGGAAATAAAACTCTCACTGTTTGTGGATAACATGATCCTGTACTTAGAAAATCCTGAAGTATCCATAACAAAGCTACTTGAGCTAATAAATGAGTTCAGCAAAGTGGCAGGATACAAGACCAACATGCAAAAATGAGTAATGTTTTTGTGCATTAGTACTGAACAATCTGAGGAGGAAATCAGGGGGAGAACACCATTCTCAATAGCAACAAAAAGACTCAAATACCTTGGAGTTACTTTATCCAAAGAAGTGCAGGACCTATATGCAGAAAACTACAAAATAATGCTAAAAGAAATTTTAAAAGACCTAAACAAATGGAAAGACATTCCATGCTCATGGACTGGAAGAATAAATATCATGAAGATGTCAATCTTACCCAAATTGATTTATAGATCCAATGCAATACCAATTAAAATCCCAACAGCTTACTCTACAGAATTAGAGAAGACAATTACAGAATTCAGTTGGAAGGGTAAGTGCACCTGAATAGCCAAAAGCATTCTGAAAAAGAAGAGCAATGGGGGAGGAATTTCACCACCTGACCTTGAAAAATATTACAAAGCTACAGTGGTCAAAACAGCATGGTACTGGCATAAAGATAGACTCATCAATCAGTGGAATAGAATTGAGAACCCAGGAATAAACCCTCACCTACACAGTCAACTGTCAAGTCAACTTGACAAACCTGCCAAGTCCATGTTAATGGTACAACACAGTCTCTTCAACAACTGATGTTGGGAGAACTGGATATCTATAACCAAAAGAATGAAAGATGACCCCTTTCTCACCCCCTATACAAGAATCAACTCAAAATATATCAAAGATCTAAATATAAAAGCCAGGACCATAAAACTACTAGAAGAAAATATAGGAAAACGTCTTCAAGACCTTGTAACAGGTAGTGGTTTCTTGGATCTTACACCCAAAGCACGTGCAACAAAAGAAAAAAATAGATAAATGGGACCTCCTCAAAATTCAACACTTTTGCATCTCACAGGACTTTGTCAAAAGGGTGAAAAGGCAGCCAACTCAATGGGAAAAAATATTTGGAAATCACATATCTGATAAGAGTTTACTATCCAGGATATATAAAGAGATGTTACAACTCAACAATTAAAAGACAATCAACCCAATTAAAAAATGGGCAAAAGACTTGAATAGACATTTTTCCAAAGAAGAAGAAAAAATGGCAAAAAAGACCACATGAAGAAATGTTCAATATCACCAATGATTAAGGAAATGCAAATCAAAACTACAATGAGATATCATTTCACACCTATCAGAATGGCCACTATTAAAAAGACAGAGAACTACATGTGTTGGAGAGGATGTGGAGAGAAAAGAACACTTATTCACTATTGGTGAGAATGCAGAATGGTACAGCCACTGTGGAGGACTGTTTGGCAGCTCCTAAAGAAGTTGAATATAGACTTGCCACGTGACCTGGCAATATCACTACTGGGTATATACCCAGAAGAACTGAGAGCAGTGACACAAACAGACATCTGCACACAGATGTTCATAGCAACATTACTCATGATTGCCAAGAGATGGAAATGACCCAGGTGTCCATCAACAGATGAATGGATAAACAAACTGTGGTCTATTCACATGATGGAATATTATGCAGCTGTAAGAAGAAATGAAGTCATAAAATATATGACAACATGGATGAACCTGGAGAACATTATGTTGAGTGAGGCAAGCCAGACATAAAAGGACAAATACTGTATGATTGCATTACTATGAACCAAATATATTGTGTGCCATATTGTTGGATTAAAAACAAATTTATATGTATCTAGTACATTTAATTGAGAAATGTCTGTATTTACTCATCTGTGTTTACTTTTTAGTTTTTAATTGTTTATATTTTCAATTATTAAATGTGAAAAATAAAGTTAAAAAAAAAGTCCCACCCTGGGTCCCTTAACTGAAGTGATCTAATCAAAAGTGAGCTAATCAAAAGTTCTCTTACCTTGATTTAATCAAAAGTTCTCATCTACAATGGGTTTACAGGCACAGGAATGGGTTTGCTTTAAGAACAAGATTTCCTCAGGTACACAAAAGACTCAAACCAGCACAATACTACTGGCTAAAAATCTTCAAAATACCGGAAACACTTGTTTTCACAAATTAATAACATTAACCAATTTACTTTCAATCATTATACATACACATGTATACATATATCTTTACATATGTGTGAGTATATATATATATATATATATATATATATATATATATATATATACTCTATTTCAGCATATACACACACACATACATACTTATAGCCTGTCCTCCAGAAAGCATCCAGAAAAATCTCCCAAAAATATAAATTGTGTCATTTCATTCTTACTCAGGAAATTTACGTTTTACTAAAAATAAACGTTGACTCATTACCACAGCCAATGCTGTGCTGCCAAATCTGACTGCTTCCTGCCTCCGCAGCCTCAAATCTTGCTGCTCTGCTTTTCACTGGTTTCCTTTATTTCCTGAAATAGAGCAAACTCTTTCATCCCTCCATGGTCTTTATGTAAAGCCACTGTTAACTGAAAAGCTCTTCTTCCCATTCTGACTCCTACCCTTTCTTCTAGTCTACCTTGAGGATTAGTTTCTTTATTGTAGTCATAAAAAAATCAATATATGTGTGTATATTTATACATATGTTATAAATATTTCATGAATTTATATTGATATATATTATAAATATATTATGTGCAAATGTATATTTATATGCTTGTTTATGAGGAAAGGAAGCATTTATACTTTATTAAACAACTTATTACATAGTCATTCAATAATATAGAGTGAATGAATGAATGAATGAATGAATGAATCTATTACTTATATATGATATATGGCCATACCATCTGTTTCTGATCATTGCTATACTTTGTCCATATAATCAGCCTAAGACCACCAGAAATAAACTTTTTGTCAAATAAAATCAGATTTATTGATCCATTGAAAAGAGGGAGACCTCTCACCACAGAAACCATGAAGTATTTCACAAAACAAAGGAAGAGAGTTATAGGATTTGAGTAATGGTAGATTTAGGTGAAATTTAAATGAAACGGTATTTTGAATGGCTCATTGCAAAGTACACAAAGGAGTCAACATCAGGTCTAAACCACAAATCAGGCACAAGATCTTGTTTCCTTAGAAACTACAAAGTTAAGATGGGGAATGCTGAGTCCAAAAACCCTTCATTTGAAGCCCTGCACCTGGGTTGGAAATTGAACCTACTCCCCTATGTGAAAGTGAATTAAATCTTTAGGCAGGAGTGATAGAGTTCAGCTTACTGATATAATTTCAAACAAATAATTTCAGATAGTCTATGATTTTAGAAACATTTTCTCACTGAGTAAAAAAAAAAAAATAGTAGTCACTCAATGAAGGGAGAGTTATTTTGATACTTTAGAGCTGCAGTCTGTTCTTGGGGAAAAAGTTTTTGGGCTGAGTATCAAGCTGGATTTTATGTTTTTTTAATCCCAGCCTAATGAATGGCTGGGCAGATTTTTACAGTCTAAGCTCTTTGCTCCTTTTTCTTTTCTCACTTCATTTACAGAATGGAATTGTCTTAGATTGACAGTTAACCTTAGTGTCCATTTACCAGCTCTCATGTCCTCTGTTTTGCAATAGCTCTCTTTATAGCTCCTTTCACATCTTGGTTCCTTAGGCTATAGATCAAGGGGTTGAGCATGGGTGTGATGACAGTGCAAAAAACCACGATTATCTTGCCCCCAGCCTGGGAAGACTTTGACTGGGGTCTCTTGTACATGAAGATGGCAGTTCCATAGAATAAAGCTACCACTGTCAAATGAGAGGCGCAGGTAGACAGTGCCTTGTGCCTCCCAGAAGTGACTGCATCCTAAGGATAGATAGACGGATTTGGGCATAGGAAACAGCGATGAGGATTAAAGGAATGAAAACGATGATGATACTAAAGACAAAAACAACCGGCTCAGTGAGTGATGTGTCGGTGCAAGCCAAACTTAGGATAGAAGGAACCTCACAGAAAAAGTGATTTAGGACATTGGGTCCCCAGTATGGCAAACTCAAGGTGAGGATATTGATAACCATGGAACTAAGGATGTTGCTGAACTAAGAAATGGCTGCCAGTTGGACACAGGTGCTTTGGTCCATGATGATAGTGTAATGAAGAGGATGACAAATGCTACGTATCTGTCATAAGCCATAACATCAAGGAGAACACATTCACTCATTCCAAAGAAGAGGGAGAAGTACACCTGAGTAGCACAGCCAGAGAATGAGATGTTCTTCTTTTTCCCCACCGTGTTGGACAGCATTTATGGGACATTGGTGGATGTATAACAGATGTACAAGAAGGATAAATTTGTGAGGAAAAAGTACATGCGGGTATGGAGATGAGGTTCAATCTGGATATCAGTGATGATGATAATATTCCCAGCCACAGTTAATAAATAAAAGAATAAGAACATAGTAAAAAGAATTAGCTGGATCTTTGGCTGAGATGAGAGGCCCAGGAACACAAATTCAATGACAGTGAAGTTGATTTTTATCATATTCATTTTTCAGACCACTTCCCTCTCGAAATAACATCCTCTCCCCTGAAGACAAAATCAAATGGCCTAGACATCACAGTGCTGGAGACACAAATTGTAAGAAAGGAGGAGAAATCTTGGTCTGAGGTTATATTTTGAGTATCTCAGCTTTATTACAAATGGAATACTTCTGTTTTGCTTTTGGAGGAAATATTCTCCAGATGAGATAAGACTACAAAACTCAAACACTCTGTAGAGTACATCAGATATTCTTTCCTTTCTTCAAATGGAATGTTCTTTGTTCTGTCAGTAGCCTTTCCAAACCTTATTTATTTTTGAAAGCCTTATGCACACTCCATTTATTTCATAAAAAAATAGGATTTTCTTTTTGTTCTACATGTAACAACAAAGCAAGTTGATGCAGCACACAAGTGGAAAACAGTAGAAGGCATTGCTTCATGTGCTACAGGTCTAGCCCAAAGGAAAGGCAGCCTGTGCTTCTTCTGTGTTATCCTGATGCAACTTTCTTATGCTTTATCCTAAAGAACTACCATTGTGCACAAAAACAACAAAAAACTCATGGAGCACACTAATGGCAAATTCTTTCAGCTTCACCACTTCCATGTTGATAGATCTTGGGTGCTTTCACTACATATAAGACAAAATGAGGACTGAACTTCATTTTGAGCAGATTTTTTTGACAATTAAATGAAATAAATTATACAAAGCATTTAACACAGTCTACACCTATGAAGCAATCCATATAACAGTAGCTATTATTAATAGTTCTGAAACATACAGTGATGCTACATTTATCTGGAATTCATTTCTGTAATAGCACACACTTCAGAAAAATGTCATTAATAAAAAGGATCCAGACAAGTTTAATTTAAGAGATATATTCACTTTGCCCTTTGCCCCTACCCTATGCCTCTTTACTCTTAGTGTTTGCATAGTGTTAGTAAGTTTGGCTAATTGGCTCTTCTGCCCCTTCTATTTGAACCCATAGTTAGTACTAGACTTGATAAGTATATGTCCAAGAGACTTAAATCTTTGGGCTGTCCATGTGCCACTTGGGCTCTGAATCTCAACAGAGTTGCAATACCCACTGTCCAGTTCATTGTACTTACCCAGGACAACTAACAAGGAGATGATGATGGACAATGATCATCCCAAGGAACAGAGAGTCTGAAACTGCAAGCAAGATTGTTCCATCTATTTGCCCCATGAGATCTAAGCCCCCTCTCAGTTAGAGATGGAGTGGGCAGCACCATCCCAGCATCCTCAGGATTGGGGGATGAACGATGGACTAGAGTAGACTTACTGGTATTCTACTATAGACTTATTGTGATTCTAGCAATGGAAGAACTTTTGTTACTGATGTGGAGGCAGTGACAACTAGAGGTTCTGGGGGGAGGGAGAAGGAAAAATAGGTGTAAAATGGGGGCATTTTTGGGACTTGGGAATCATCCTGAATGACATTGGAAAGACAGATACAAGCCATTGTATATCTTGCCATAATTTACAAAATTGTGCGGGAGAGAGTGTAAACTGCAATGTAAACTATAATTCACCCTTAGTGGCAATGTTCCAAAATGTATTCATCAATTGAAACAAATATACCACACTAATGAAGGATGTTGTTAATGTGGGAAAGTGTCAGGGGTAGAGAGTGGGGCAAATGGGAATCCCCTATATTTTTTATGTAACACTTATGCAATCTAAGTATCCTTTAAAAAATTTAAAAGTATATATAAAAAGTAAAAATAAAACAAAACTAAAAGCAGCAGCTAAGGAGGATATGGAGTAACAAGGAAATGTAGAAGCAGGTATAGTTACAATAGCAAGTAGAAGCTGCCAAAGAGTAGTCCATTTGCTAATTCTCTTTCATTACTTTTTAAATTTTTTCTTCAATTCTTCCTTTCAAAAATATCTTTATGACAGCCTTGTGCATACCAGAAGCTGGATATATACTTCTAAACTAACTGGCACCCGCTATACTCTTGGGGAATTTACATTTCGGTGGAAAGTTGCAATAAAAGGAAATAAATTGATTCCATAAAGAATGAGAAATCTTACAAAAGAAGACATTTAAGAAACGAGAAGTTGCAGGTCATGAAAAGACTGTTATGCAAAATATTGTCTTTCAAACAATATTGGGTGACTTATAATAAATTTTAGAGGGTTTTTTATATTTTTATTGATATCAGGACCTCTAAAACTAATAATTCTGTGAACTGATAAACTAAATTTCTAAAATATGAAATTCAAGGATAAGGGAAGGCAGAACAGGAATGAAGAGGGAAATCAAGTTACAGCCCTGTTTTCATCAAGAATAACAGGAAAGTGAAATACAGAGTTTCTTAACATTTTTCCCAAACAAATGTTAGGAAATTCTGTAAAGAAATATGTTAGTGAATTTTACGAATGATTATAATGATAACAAATGATACCCAGAGTGAGTTTCTCAATTGACAAGCATCATGATGCACTATCAGGAGCCAGATAGCTAGGGGTGAGGCAGACAGGATGAGCTGCCTAGCACCACCACATGCCAGCTGAAAGGGTTTATGCTATTCACCTCAGTGCTCTGAGCATCATTTACCTCATCTGTAAAATGGAGCAAGAGTAGCATGGATTGGTTAAATGAGATAATACATGATAAGCACCTAAAACAGAGTTAGGTGGAGAGTAAGGGCTCAATACATATTAACTACTATCATTATGTTTTCGATTCTCATTGGAACCTTGTTAAGTGGGCAGAACAGGAGTTATTGACACTCCTATGAATAGCGCAGAGACTATGGCTTCAAGACATTAGACAACTTGACTGAGATGGCTTGAGGAATTACTGAACAAATGTTCAAACACCTGCAAAACGTATGTGCATGGTATATCTTTAAATAATGACTATACCAAAAATAATAGTCTCATTTACATGGCATACATTTATATGTAAAATTGTGTGCATGTCAAGGAACATAAATACCTTGGGACAACTTCTAAATATTATTATTTTTTACATCAGTAAATATTCATGGTTTATTGCAGCTATGAGAGATCAGATTAAAATAGAACAGCACAGTCTAATGTCATTTCTGTTTTCTAAGAATTCGTATCAAATATTATTTATGATAAATACCAAATATATTAATAATCGTCATGATTTTCTCCTCTTTTTTATTCTGCATTCTTCATTTTTTATTTTTTATTTTTCTTCACTTTTTAAAATATGTCTTTATTACAGAAGTTGTGAATTTAAAAAAACAAGCAGGCACATGTATAGAATTCCCATACAACACCCCTTCACCAACACACACACCATTGTGGAATATTTGTTACAAATTATGAGATAGTATCATCAGACTATTACCAATAACTGTGGTCCTATTTTGAAGATTCAATCATCTGTCTGGCTTCCTTTTAATGCAGTCTCCTCAAAGAGCATTTTCAGTCACTTTATGGCTGCAACTGCTGAAAACCAGTTAGAAAACACTCAATTGTACAATTTTTTCTGTTTTTAAGTCTGTTTCCATTCCTATCAAAACATAAGAGTTGTGTTTTCTTCATAGTGTGAAGTAGAATTTACTAATTTTTTATTTTTATTTTTCCAAAATATCTTTCTCTGGATCCAATAAATTTAACACCCCAGATTGATGCAATTCACCATCTTGTATAGGGGCTTGAAAAACCCTGGATATTTTGTAATTACCGGTAGATTCTTTATAAGCATGCCAATCCAACAAGCCATCATCTAAGAATTTAAATACCCTCTATTCCACCTCACAAGACAAAAGCTACTATTCCCAAAAACCTTCTACCAACATGACAACAAAACTAATTCCATCTTTTAAATCATAGTCATAAATGACTTCCTTTTTAAACTTCTCTTAAATTCTTTGTCCTGACAGAGTTAATAAAAGTCTTCTCAGGTGAACCATTTTTATCCTTTAAATATACTGTCTTAATGCTTATATATGTGCATTTAAGAAAATCATTTGTTCATTAGTCTATCTCTTCAATTGAACTTGGGTTTTAATCTCTACAGGGTGGGGTTATGGATCTTTCTTCTTTCTTCTTTCTTTTTTATTGTCTATATCTCAAAAAATAATATGTATTATTTTATAATTAATAAATGCATGGAGGAATAAAAAAAATAAAATAAATAAATAAATAAATAAATAAATAAATAAATATCATGCCATGTTTTGCTTGCTTGTTTGTTTCTATGTACATAAACATTATAAAATGCTGATAATACTAAAATGAATCTTTACTATTTCCTAATCTTTTTGAGTAAGTCTTTTGCTTAGCCTAAGAATGAATTCACTTTCGTGGTTGGTAGGCATGTTTTTAGTTAAAGAATATAGCCAGGCAAAGTCATTTACCCTCTAATAATTTATTTTTCTGAGTAACACTGTCTAATGCTCAAAAAATAATTTAATTCACTTAAAAAGAAAACAAACAAACAGATGGTGTGATTTGATGCCAAGAATGCACAAGAGGTTAATTTATACTATACTCAAGGTCAGGTTATTATTTTTGCATCTTATACATATAGCATATTAAGATTTGATATATTGCATGAACAAATCACTCATCTTTCCATTCTGCAGCTCTCAGGAAGAAACCTGAAATATATTTCCCACCAAACTGGAAAAGTCTGATATTCCTTCCTAAATTCAGAATTTTGAAAAGCTATCTCTTTAATCTTTGTCATTTAAATCACTTGTAAAATTGAAGAAATAGTTTATTCTGATGTATAATTAATTTATTTGTTACTTAAATTTGGTAGAGATATTTGATAGATAATAGTGATGCTGTTGGTCTCTGATAATACTTGATTTGCTAGGGATCTGTCATCAAGGTGTCAGAGTACTGGGAAGAGGAGCATAAACTCTGAATTGACAACTGGCTTTGAATTCTGACTCCATCATTTCTTTAATGAGCCACTTGGGAAGTTTCTTAACTTCTCTAAACCCCACTTTTTTCATAGGCCAAATGAGAATTATATTATATTTAATTCTTTCATTTTAATAATTATGAGAAATGGCATATGAGTGCTTTAGCATAACGTCTGCCAGACAGTAAGAACTTAATAAACTATAGCTAATATTTTTGTAAAGAATCTAGGTTTATTCAATTTGCAGGAAAATACTTGTTCACTAAGAGTAGAAGGACTGTTAGATAGAATTTCATTAGTTGTACGTGACATATCATTGTACAGACACTTAAAGCCTGAACAAGTTTGAATAATTCTTATGTGCATTTAGTGTTGCAAACATTTGTGATGTGAGTTCATTGGTTATCAGTTCATCAATAAATGAAATTTATTTTTGAAAAATCAATTTTTAAAAACTGAGAACTTTTAGGACTAAGAATAAGGAGAGCATCATAATTTTGTTCCCCACCTAATTAAGAAAGTTAGAAAAGTCTACCAAGCAGCCCCAAAATATCTTTCTAATGTAATTATCACTGAGGTATGAAAATTATTGTTGGAAGAGGAATTTTTACTTATTAAAATCAAAGCAACATTTATAGTGCTTCCAACTTACACTGTAGATTGTAATTTACCACTTGGAGTGAATGAGGTTGACAAATCCTCTTGAATATTAGTTTTGATAAAGCATCAAGGAGAAAAAGGAGAATTTCAGAAGAGGGGCTCCTGGAACGCCATACACTGAGAGAGGGAGAAATGTAACATCGGCATCGGCAAGAATGCTATGCTGTGAAACATGAAAATAAAAGTTGATGTTCAGTACAGGCAAATCGCCTTTTCTCCCAATGAAAGGTGTCTCTATGGAGGAAAAAAAAATCCCCAAAAAAGAAAAAGATATCATTACCTACTATGACTATTACATGAGAAGCATTTTACTAGGTAGGTACTTTGCCAAAACTAAATTGCATTCTCACTGTTACTAAATATACCTATACTCATTTTGAGGATAAAGAAATTGAAGACCAGAGAAGCTACACAAATTTCTCAAAGTCAGAGTATTTATAAGAACCATAATTTGTACTCAACTCTGCCTAACTCCAAAGCATCCTTGCTAATTACCTGCAGACTGTATTTTATATTTTGCATATCAATAGGCCATCATCAATGCAGGCAGAGCAGACAAAACGTACCCTAAGGCCAAAGCTACGTGTGGAAATAATCTGCTACATACCTGTCCTCTCCACATTTGCATGCAAACAGAAGCCAAAACAAAACAAAGCAGATGTGCAAATAATACAACTTCCATGGAGATAAAATAATTCTTCTTTTATGATAAATGCAAATGAGACACTGCTATAATCAATTTAGCTTTTTATAGGAAAAAAAAAAAAAAACACATACACAATGAAATCCCTAAATCATGAGTTTTCTCATTTTAGGATGCTAGGTAAAATTTTAGATCCTAGAGGGATAATGTCCCAGACCTATAAAAATAGCTATAGCTAAAATTTAATTTGTTCTGAAGGATTCCTGGTTCATTTATTTGTTAGTTGCTCCCCTGTCCCTGACCCACAAATAAACATTTTCCACAGTTTAAATGTGGCATACCTTCCAGAGTTGTTGCTTCTGTGTTGCCTCACACTGGTGATCATAAAAATTAGTGCATTTGTCACAAGAACAGCAAAACATAAAATGCAGACTTCAGAGAGGTCTTCATGTGAACACACACAGAACCATTTCCCAGAATCAATGGCAAGATAGAGGTGGCTCTAATCCTAGTCTACTCTCAATTATCCACATAACAAATTTAAACCTTCATTTCCCTGCAACTGGCATGCTCTAGACCCATCTCCTACCTCATCATAGCTAATTATAAACCATTTATAAGGGCAGTTAAGCCAGCTCGTGAACTTACTAGACTTCTGACCTCAAACATGGCACTCCATTTCCATTATCTCCAGTTTATTCATATTTAAAATGAGTATGAAAAATTATCTCCACTATTACATTTCCTCCTCCTTATAAGTTTCAAGGGAAACAAGGAATGACTGGGGGTGAGGATTAGGGAGGAAGAAGGAAGAAGGAAATGAGGTGGGTAAAAAATGAACATGAATTAAGCTTCTTTCATGTACAAAAAAAAAAAAAACCCAGATAAGCCAAGTAATGTTTCCATAGCCATAACACTTAATCTGTTGATTCTCAAATCCTGAATACCTATAGATTGCTGTTTGTTTTATATATTATGAGCACTTAACATCAATGTCTTAGTCTTACTCTAGGTCATTTAAATCAGAATCCATGTGGATGGACTCAGGCATATGTATTTTTCAAACTCCCCAGGTAAGGCCTTTATACCTTATTTTCCAATAGTTTTACTGAAAAAATATAACATTTGTAGATTTAGATAAATATAAGATCAAAATATTCATTCTCACATGGAATTTTAAACTGCCACTTCTACTTTTTTTCCTACTATATTCCACCATTCAGGTACTCATGTGTATAAAGAGTCTAAAAAGTTCCACTTTCATCAAAAATCTTCCAGAATATCCAGCTGCGCTGTGTTTTGATAAAGCTAAAGTTTTCTAGATGAGCTCTCACCTAGTATCAGTCCCTTCAGGGGCATTTATTCTAGAATTGTTATGAAGGCTACCCAGAATGTAAAGCAAATAACAATATATAGCAGACAGGACACCATTAACATATATTTTATCAGTTGATTCTCAAGACTCTATAAGACAAAAAGAACTGCGCTTATACCCATTTTACAGTTGTGAAGACTGAAATCTAAAGGGGACAGATACTTTCTGGGTTTGTGTAGTTCATAAGTGACATCAAAAGCCCTTGAATATTTCTCACATTAAAATGTTTATTTTCAAAGCTATGGTCAACCCAAAGGCCTACTAAAAATCTTGGAGTTCCCTTGAAACAACATGAGATTCAAAGGCAATGTGATCTACAGCCTGACATGAGCAGAAGTTGACCAAATTGTCCTTGGTGAATGCTGACTGGTTTCTGGGGTTGGGTATTGAATGCAGTCCTTTGTTTGTTTGTTTTAAAGCAGTTGGGAGCTTACAAAACAATCATGTATAACAAAACAATCATGCGTAACGTGCAGAATTCCCAGAAATCACCCTTCCACCAACATCTTACATTGTTGTGGAACATTTGTTACAGATTATGAAAGAACATATTCAGATTATTACCACTAACTATGGTCCATAGCATACACATGGTATATTTTTCCTACACAACATCTCATAAATAACACTATGTATTAGTATTGTGCATTTGTTATAGTTCGTGAGAGAACACTCTATTTGTACCATTAACCAGAGCCCATCTTCCACCCTATTGTTCATTGTGTTATACAGTTCCATGCCTTGTACATTCTATCCAAAGTCTACACTTGGTAGCCCTTAGTTTTCAACTGCCCCAAATAAGTCCTTTTTTGTAAGCCAGTCAGTCAGTCAACAATTGCTTACTGAAGGCCAGCAGCACATTAGACACTCTTTTAGATTCTGGAGTTTAAGCAATGGCAAGCAAATAGGAGTATAAATGTTAGTGGGAAAAATTAGACAATAAACTGATGAAGAAATAACTGAATAAATTGCGTACTAATAAGTACCATGAGGAAAATCATATTGGGAATGATGAGAAAGAATAATTGGTGAAGTACTGTTTTGGACTGTGTGAACACAAAAGGCATAACAAAGAAGATGATATTTCAGTGGAGATCCAAATGATGAGCAGATGGCAAGAATGAAGAAATAAGTGTATGGCTCTAAAGAGTACAGGAAGCAGAAGGAAGCCCTTAAAGGATAAGGTGTAGAGAATGAGGGATAGATTGGGAAGAGATGATAGCAAAATTAGGTGATGTGAAACTATGATACAATACCTCTAAGCACCCAATGGAACGGCAAAAAGTAAAACAACAACACAACATCCAAATAAAACAACTTAGTTTTGGCAAGGATGTAGAACAGCCAGGACCTGTGAAGGCTACTGTTAAAATAAAATATTAGATAAGGTATAATTTATGGGCATTTACTAGAGCAATTTATGATTCATGAATTGTGTAGCATCCAAACCACATGTGGAAAGGATGCCACCATGGGGGTGGAAAAGGAAAGCAAAAGCAGAGGCAAGTCAGGAAATATTCCGATTGTATGTATAAACTGAATGGCCTTAATTGAGCTATTTCCAGTGGAAAGCCCTTATCCTAATTTATATATTTCTGATTGGCTAAGTTTCCATTTCTTAGTATGGCAGGAATTTATAGGAAATGTCTGGCATGCATTAATTTTTTAATTATATTGGAGCATCTTGCAAAACCAGGGACAGATATACATTGATTAATATGGTATGTTTGTCCATTCTGATAGGCTGTCTCTACTGGACCAAAATTGGCTTACCACCATGTATTGTTTAAGTGCATTTCTCTAAGGTACGTCCCAGTTTCTTGGAAAGCCTTTGATTTATTTTTGGTGTATGTGTGTGTGTTTGTGTGTGTTCGAAAATTCTTTCTCAGAATGGATTCACTCTTAGCAATATCCAATGTAGGGAGACATTTTATTTTATTTAATACAGCTGATAATGCAAATAGGTACAAGAACTTTGGAAAACTATTTGGCAGCTTTACTAAAGCTGAATGACCCAGCTCTTCTACTACTAAGTGTATACTCAACAGAAAAGTATTCATATATTCATAAAAGGACATTTACAAGAAGAGATGTGATTTTGACAATAGTTTCAAACTCTAAACAACCCAAATGGTAGGTGTGGGAGGTGGGCAACATGGGAATCCCAGTGGGTTCCATGTAATATTTTGGGTAATCTAAGCACCTCTTGAAATATATGTATATATATATATATATATATATATATATATATATATATATATAACATTTTTGTAAGCAAATACACATATATGCATATATATTTATATATCATTTTGCAAATGTTTGTATGTATTGTGAGAATTTTGATTTTTACCCATAATAAAAAAAAAAAAAAAAAGTAAAGGGGTGGTGGGAAGATGGTGACAGACTAACAGGCAGAGCTGAATGCTCTCACAGAAACAATAGAGAAAGAACCAAAAGCTATCTGAGGGAGCTGCTTTGGAAGTTGGCACACCAGGACAGTGCTACACAACTCCCAGGAGGGTAAGGGGCAGAAAGACCAAGAAACACAAATGATAAACATGAGTTACCAAGCCCCCATGGTAGACAGGAAGGGCTCCCCTTCCCCAACCTCTAGATATAAAGCTGGGGGAAAAACACCACCCACTGCAGCCACCTGTGAGGGAAACAAGTATCTTCCTCTCTGTGTGCAGCAACTCAAGGAGTTTGATGGGAAGAGCCTGGTCTCAGTTACCAAGGAGGGCTTGGAACTACCTGAGGACGAGGAGGAGAAGAAGAAAATGGAGGAGAGCAAGGCCAAGTTTGAGAACCTTTGCAAGCTCATGAAGGAAATCTTGGATAAAAAGGTTGAGAAGGTGACGATCTCCAATAGACTTGTGTCTTCACCATGTTGCATTGTAACTAGCACGTATGGCTGGACAGCCAACATGGAGCGGATCATGAAAGCCCAAGCACTTCGGGACAACTCTACAATGGGCTACATGATGGCCAAAAAGCATCTGGAGATCAACCCAGACCACCCCATTGTGGAGACACTGCGACAGAAGGCTGAGGCAGACAAGAATGACAAGGCTGTCAAGGACTTGGTGGTGCTGTTGTTTGAAACTGCACTGCTGTCCTCTGGCTTCTCCCTTGAGGACCCCCAGACCCACTCAAACCGCATCTACCGCATGATCAAGCTAGGTTTGGGCATTGATGAAGATGAAGTGACAGCAGAGGAACCCAGTGCTGCTGTTCCTGATGAGATTCCCCCCCTTGAGGGTGATGAAGATGCATCTCGCATGGAAGTAGATTAGGAGTTTGTATCCACAAATCTTATACCCACTGTATAGTGTCCCCCTGGCTCCCACAGAAGCCTGAGTGGCCCTGTCCCACTTGGTTCCATCTACTGATGTGTCTACTGTTTTTTTTTTTCCCCTCCCATCCTTGTGTTTAAGGCAGGATGCAAGGACTTCATCCCATTTCACAATGGGGTTGGATGTTGGTGTATTGAGTTTTTTTGTTCTGAAATTAAAGTGTGCAAAAAAAAAAAAATTACAAGTGATACTAGGAAATAGGAAGGCATGGCCCAGCAAAATGAACAAAACAAATATCCTGAAGAGATACAGGATTTAAGACAATTAATCAGTGATAATCACACTATTTTCATATCACTTCAAAGAATTTAAAGAAAATATGACTAAAGAAATAAAGGCTATTAAGAAAACACTGGGTGAACATAAAAAAATGATTTGAAAGCCTACAAATAAAAGTAACAGATCTTATGAGAATAAAAGATACCATGGATTAGATTAAAAATACATTAGAGGCACATAAGAGCAGATCTGAGTTGTTTGAAGACAGAATTAGTGATTTTGAAGACAGAACATCTGACCTGGAAAAGACAGTGAAGAGAAGAGAATGGGAAAAATGGAATAGAGTCTTGGAATTGAATGACAACACAAAACACACAAATATTTGCATTCGGTGGCCCAGAAGGAGAAGAGAATTGAAAAGGGGCAGAGAGAATATTTGAGGAAATAATGACCAAAAACTTCCCAACACTTATGGAGGACATAAATATCAATATCCAAGAAGGACAATGAATCCCTAACAGAATAAATCTGAATAGATCTATACTAACACAACTAATATTCTTAATGAAAAATATCAGAGATAAAGAGAAGGTTCTGAAAGCAGCAAGAGAAAAGCAAAGCATCACATAAAAAGGGAAGTCAATAAGATTAAGTGTTGACCTTTCATCTGAAACCACGGAAATAGAAGAAAATGATATGATGTATTTAAGTTACTTAAAGAGAAAAACTGCCAGCCAAGAATGCTGTATATGGCAAAACTGTCCTTCAAAAACGAGGGTGAGTTCAAAGTCTTCACAGACAAAGAAAAATGATAGAATATGATACCAAAAGACCAGATTTACAAAAGATGCTAAAGGGGGTGTTATAGCCTGAAAGGAGAAAACAAGGACAAGAGATTTGGAGAAGAGTTTAGAAATGAAGATTATTAGGAAGGGTAAACTAAAGGATAAGAAGACAAACAATAGAATAATAAGACAACAGAGAGCCAAAAGACAGAATGGATGAAGTAAGTAATGGCTTTACAGTAATAACATTGAATATTAATGGATTGAATCCCCCAGTCAAAAGATATAGACTGATGGAATGGATTTAAAAAATATGATCTGTCTATATGTTGTCTACAAAAGACCCAACCTCAGGTGTAAGGAAACAACCAGGTTAAAAGTGAAAGGTTGGAAAAAGGTATTCCATGTAAATAGTAACCAAAAAGAGCTGGAGTAGCAATGCTAATATTGGACAAAATAGATTTCAAATGCAAAAGTGTTATAAGGGATAAAGAGGTCATTATATGTTTTATTAATATAATTGGAGCAATTCACCAAGAAGAAATGACTGTATTAAATATTTATGCGCCTTACTTGAATGCCCCAAGAGACATGAGGCACACACTGGCAAAACTGAAGGGAGAAAAGGTTGTCTCTACAATAACAGTTGGAGACTTCAATACATCGCTCTCAGTATTAGACAGAACATCTGGACATAGGATAAATAAATAGAGAGCTTGAATGATAAATGAACTGGACCTAACATTCATTTATAGAGCCCTGCACCCCTAAACAACAGGATGTACTTTCTTTTCAAGTGCTCATGGATCCTTCTCCAAGATAGAATATATGTTGGGTCACAGGACATGTTTCAATAAATTTGAAAAGATTGAAATTATACAAAACACTTCCTCAGATCATAACGGAATGAAGCTGGAAATCAACAATGGATAGAAAAAGGGAAAATTCATAAATATATGGAGATTAAACAACACACTCTTAAACAATCAGTGGGTTAAAGAAGAAATTGCAAGAGAAGTCAGTATATATCTTGAAACGAATGAAAATAACAACATAACATATCAAAACCTATGGGACACTGCAAAGGCAGTACTAAGAGGGAAATTTATAGCCCTGAATGCTTACATTAAAAAAAGAAGAAAGAGCTAAAATTGAAGATCTAACTGCACACCTGGAGGAACAAGAAAAAGAACAGCAAACTAATCTCAAACCAAGCCAAAGGAAAGAAATAGTAAAGATCAGAGCAGGATAAATGAAATTGAGAACAGCAACAACAACAACAAAAAAAAAAACAATTGAGAGGATAAAAACAACCAAAACTTGGTTCTTTGAGAAGATTAACAAAATCAACAAACCCTTAGCTAGAATGACAAAGAAAAAAGAGAGAAGATGAAAGTAAATAAAATCAGAAATTAGAGGGGTACATTCCACTGACTCCTCAGAAATAAGTGAGATCATAAGAGGATACTATGAACAACTCTATGCCAAAAAACTAGACAATATAGAAGAGATGGGCAAATTTCTAGAAACACATAAACCACCTACACTGATCTTAGAAGAAACAGAAGACCCCAACAAAACAATCACAATTGAAAAGATTGAAATAGTTGTCAAAGACCTCCAAAAGATGAAAAGCCCAGGACCAGATGGCTTCACAGGTGAATTTTACCAATCATTCAAAGATGATCTAATACCAATCTTTCTCAAGCACTTCCAAAATAATTGAACTGGAAAGAACACTACCAAAATCGTTCTATGAAGCCAACATCACCCTAATACCAAAACCAGATAAAGATATTATGAAAAAAGAAAATTACAGACCAGTATCTCTAATGAATATAGATACAAAAATCCTCAATAAAATACTTGCAAACAGAATCCAAAAGCACATTAAAAGAAGTATTCACCATGATCAAGTGGGTTTTATCCCAGTTATGCAAGGAACACCCATTCTGCTGGTTTTTGAACCACATTTTGACTAGCATTCTTTTAGATGATAGTAAGGATTTTTGGCTTTATTCTCACTATAATATTGGAGTATTTTAAGCAGAAATGTTCTATGATCTGATATATGCAAGGGTGGTTCAACAAAAGAAAATCAATTAGTGTAACAATCCACATGATAAAGTGAAGAAGAAATATTGCATGATCTTCTCAATTGATGCAGAAAAGGCATTTGACAAAATACAGCACCCTTTCTTGATAAAAACACTCCAAAAGATAGGAATAGAAGGAAATTTTCTCAATATGGTAAAGTGCATATATGAAAAACCTACAGCTAGTATAGTACTCAATGATGAAAGACTGAAAGCTTTCCCGCTGAGATCAGGAACAAGACAAGGATGCCCACACTCATTACTGTTATTGCTAGCAGTGCTATTGCATGGGTATGACAGTGGTTGAAAAGGAAAGTCTAAGGTTATGTATATTACTAGGAGGAAAGCTAAAAATTATAACATGGGACCGTATAAGATAGTAAATCCTCAAGTAAAACATGAATATGGGTGGCCTTCCATATATAAGACTGTTTTTACAAAATATAAGTACAAATATACTAGTGAAAAGGAAAAAGAATAGCAGCTATGTACACCAAGTGAGACAGAGATTGAGACGTGATGACTTTTGTTTGATTGTACTCTGTGGATGGATTTATGCTTTATTAATATGTATAAATAAAATTGAAAAAGGGGAAAAAACAGAAAATTAAAGTGTGAAAAAATAATAATAAAACCAAACTTAACTCTCTTAATAAAATAAAGTAACAGTCTGGTATATCTCACAATGGAATACGAGGCAAAAATGAGAATGAATAAAATAATAATAAAATGCAAAGCTATAAGTGAATATTAAAAACATGGTCTTTCATTAAAGAAAACAGAAATAAAAGCATGCATGTTATGTAATTTCCTTTATACGAAGTTCAAAAACTGTTAAAATCACCGTATGTTGTTAAAAGTCAAGATAATGATTACCTTTGGTGAGGAGCCAGAAGTGACTGGAAGAGGGAATGAAGATGACTTCTGGTATGCTTGTAATGTTCTTGTTTGTTTGTTTGTTTTAAATCTGTGTGTAGGTTACAAGAATGTGTTACCTTGTGAAAATTCATTGAACTGTGAACTTGGCTTAGATCACTTTTCAGTATGAAATGTATGTGTGAATATAAATTAAAAAAAGAAAAGGTATGCTGGCATAAACTATGTAGACCCTTATTGACTACTGTTTCTCAAACTTGAATATGCAAAGGAATCACATAGGTTTCTGGATAAAATGTCACACTAATTCAGTAGATCTGGGCCAGAGCCTAAGAGTCTTCATTTGGAAAAAACATGCAAGGGACACCCATTTTGCTGGTTTTGAACCACATTTTGACTAGCATTCTTTTAGATGATGGTAAGGATTTTTGGTTTTATTCTCACTATAATAATGGAGTATTTTGAGTAGAAATGTGCTATGATCTGATATATGATTTAAAGTAACTTTGGATGTCACAAGGAACATAGAACCAGGAACCAAAAGACAAAGAGTAGTAACACTTCACTTAGAAAAGACTACAGTAGCTCTGGTTAGTTTTGTCAGGATGAAGATAGTTAAAGTGGAAGAGAGAAAGAAAAAATCATTCAAGGTAAAACAGTGATGACTTATCCTTGATTTGGTTGTAAAGAATGAAGAAAAGTATAAAATAGTATTTTCTAGTTTTTTGCCCTAAGCAAAACCAAGTTTTTTCTAGATCCATTTATTGAGAAAGGGAAGACTTTGAACAGGGGTTCAAAGTCAGGGGTGGGTGGGAATCAATAATTTTTCTTGGCTATGTAAATTTTAGGTGAATCTGAAATAAATGTAAATGTCAATTAGGCCATTGCATACGTGTAGCTCAAGAAAGCAGACCTGGGTTGAGATACAAATTGAGACAGACATTGATGATTCTCAAATTTGTAAGTTTGTGGAATATCTATCAAGGCAATAATTAAGGCATTCTGGAAATCCATGAATTTAAATCCTGAATGGATGGGGTGCTGGAAAAAACATTTCAGCTAGAGAAAGAAATTACACATATGGAAATGAAGAAAAATGTAATTGGGCTGGTCACATGTGGCTCTTTCATCTTCTTAGGGAATAGTGCCATTTCAGTGGCTCATTGATGGCCTCTGCTATTAGTAGTAGGACCCATTTTAGCTTTAGTGGTAGGAGGTATATTGGTGAGTCCTTACATACCCTCCACTCTTCCTACCATGCCTAATTCGTAATGGGCCCACTGAGTATAGGGATTTTAGGAGAAAGGTTTACCAACATCCTCACCATGGGTCATCTTGTCTACCTGATTATTCTCTTCCCTTCAATTGATAGTGGACATTTAAAATGAAGCATGAATATATTTATAGCCTGTCTTTTCCTAGAGATTTACCCATATATCTCTTCCAGAGCTGTTTGCCACTTATTTTCCAGTCTTATTCTTTCCAAGTCTGTGACTACCCAGTCAACACAGTAGTCATTTAATCAGCAAAGAAATACTTCAGACCATCATTCTTTCCATGCTAAAAGACAATCTGATTTAAACCCTGATATGCATATCCACACTTTAGATCTAAAATTTCATCCCCAATACTACTACCAACCTAAAAGAATTTACTTAAAGGGTAGTTGGAACTATGTATTAGAGTAAGATGATAAATAGTAGGTGCCTGAAACATCCCTTTGTATATAGAAAACAGGGATGATTCTATCAATGACATGGGCAGCAACAAAAGGAGCCAAGGAGTCTCTTGCTGATAAAGTTGTGAAATTCTGAGCATCAAAACAAACTATAATAACAAAATCAATAGTTATATTTAATAGAAATATATTAAAACAATGGACATTAAAGAGTCCATGATACTAAATAAAAGTATACAGAAAGAGTACAATAATGTAGTGATGAAACAAAAGGATAAATACAGTAGATTATTTCATTTTGATTGGGCTTTAAAACTAAAGTACTGTTAATATGGTTAAATATGGACTCAATGTATATAAATATATATAAATGAAAAAATATATAGATATGCTCATATTTTATTTTTTAATAATTTTATTTCAAATTCAAAAAATAAGATAATAGAAAAAGGCAGCTCCACAAGTTATGGAAACATTACTCCTAAAAATTTATTTCCAGGCACTTTTTATTTCATCTAATTCCAACTACTAATGCAGTTGTTCCTCTAGTGTTCAGAAAGATACACATATGAATACAGATTAGTTAAATGACAAAGTCTCCTTATTAATGAAAAAAATGAAAAAAAAACCAATCATATTCATATCTCACAAAACCAACTACATTTTATTTTTTCAACCTTTAGCATTAATATAGTACCAAATTTGCTTTTGCTACAAAGCATTACAATGTTGTTGTTAACTATAGTTTATTAATTATATTAGTCATATTTCCCCATGAATGACCACGTTCTTAACACCCTGTAGTGGAAGAACATTTCTATTAACCACAATCCACATCTACTGCCAAAATCATTATTATACATTCCCAATATTATCCTCCAGCTGTCTTCCAACTAACATTCATCTTGTGGCTTAGACTACTCATCTGAGCCACAGTCACATCCATAAGTCAAAAGTATTTGTTACAATCATTATAATGTGCCCATATTTTATTTTTATAAGCAGTAAACAATAAATATAAACAACTGTGAATTTTCCAAGTGGTCTCAGCAAAATTAGGGGCTCTATAAATTTCAGGAAGGAATAATTAGCACTGATGAGTAACTATAATAATTGACAGCAACAGTCGTCAAAGAAAAGAACCAAAGAGA
The DNA here is from genome assembly GCA_026826555.1 of Tolypeutes matacus. Lineage (NCBI taxonomy): Eukaryota > Metazoa > Chordata > Mammalia > Cingulata > Chlamyphoridae > Tolypeutes > Tolypeutes matacus. The sequence continues at coordinate 880,756 of JAKSZT010002772.1, forward strand.
AAGAGGATAATTCCAGTTTCTGAATTAGATATCAGTACTCACATGAAAAACTAATCATGGGGTATAGATGTAGCTCAGTGATTGAGTGCTTGTCTTCCATGTATAAGGTCCTGGGATTGCAATTCCTGGTACCTCCTGAAAAAAAAAAAACACTAATTATGGTGACTCAATCTCTGATCTTATAGATGAAGATAGACGGTAACCTTATTAATTAGACTAAAGTTATTACAAGACTAAATTAGTCTTGTATTAAATCAAATAATAATAATATTAAAATATTTATTTACTTAATTTGGCTAAGTGAAAATTGAAAGTAAATTTTTTTAGAGGGAGATAGGTGGCAAAATTATACATATGGAAGTGAGGAAAAGACCTACAAAATGGTGGACATAAAAGCCATAGTGACATTTAAAATTAACTATAAAAAGGAAAAAAAGAACTATCCTTTGACACATTATTCCTATTTTATTTACTTTAGGATAAGTTTATATTTTAAATGATAAGCAAGATTTGAGGGTCCAGATCTTGAAATCTCAGCTGGCATGAGAAAATAGTCTTATTTATTTTCTTTAGAAATGTTACCTCAATTCCAGCAAAGTCTAAAGATTACTAAATAAAATTACTGTAGTTAGATAATAAATATGCATATCTGTAATCAAAGGAAATCACAACACAAAATATAGGAATAATGAAGAAATTAATTAAATCTACAGATTTGGTGTTTTCTACTTAGGCTTGAGTGGACATTTAGCAGCATGATCTGTCACCATAATATTGAGAATGCTTTGTCTTCATTAAGTATTTGAACCCTTCAAAGGACTCATCTGTTTTTAATGTTTAGTTAAAGTATAAATTCCTAAGGAAATGTAATTAATCAATAGAAAATATATGTACAAACTCAAGAAGATTTAGCTTAGGATTAAGTAATGAGTTTAATAAATGGAGCATTAAACAAATTACAATTAAATTTATACCTTCCCACATAATGGTGCCTCCTGAACATTAGATAATCAGTCAACAAGATAAACACCTTTGTTAGTATATCCGTCCATAGCAGGGAAGGCCTTTCAGAACCACAGAGCCTTCTTGATGTTGCATGGGTCATATCATATAGATTTTCACACTGAGCTTTATGACTGTAAACATGTAACATATATCTTCTAAGTATAGGATGGATTTCTTCATCTTGTCTACGAGATATTTGACTCTTATTGCTCAGGCAATGTGGAATGGTGAGATTAGATGTTGAGAAGAATTACATAAGCTTACCAGGCAACTTCCTAAGTGCAATCATCAAAAGACTTTTGTTGAAAAAATGAAAATTAGCTTAATTACAGCAAGTAATATATATATATACATAAAGATGCACACAGTTTTAGTCATTTTTTCCCAAACATTTAGATTAACTTATAGGAAACACAGAACTGAAATCTACATACAGTTAAGACATTTCAACAGTATGAAAAATTTCAGGGGTCCTTGTTAGGTGTGATAGGTTACTCTTTCTTCTGTTTTTATAATGCACACTTTTTAATTGACTTCAAAGCACTAAATCAAGTTTGCTTACATGTTTAAACAAGAAGCTATATTAAACTGAATCTACTCTGTATTCCAAACAGGGAACAGCTACTAAGTAAAGCATATTGGCAGTATTTATTAAAAACAGAATACTTAAAAGTTGTATTAACCTATGAAAAAGAGCGAAGAAGAATTTAGGTAGCATGAATGTATTCAAAAGAGAAGATTAAGGTGAGATACTGGTATGTTGGAAGCAAACTACAGTTGATGTAAGATAGGTAACTTTTATATATATATATATATATATTTTTTTTTTTTTTTTTTTCTCTCAATGCATAAGGGGAAAAAATTAGGAACTTTTATCTAGGGTACAGCTGGCTCCCTCATCTAAGGAGAAGTTAGGGATTGCCTCTTCAGAAGGGATTTTTGTTCTTAGTCTTGCCCTTAACTTTCCAATATCCCCATGGCATGTTTTATGGTCCCACCTCTTCCACTCACCAATTATCTCAGTCTGCCACAGAAACTCTGGTAATGTTTAGAATTTAAGGGGCATTGCAACTTTGCTGTTCTTACAATCAGGTCTTGGCTTGGACTTCAAACAAATCTTTCCTAATGGATTACTAGCAATTAGAAACTCCTTCAAAGTTGCAAGTAAAGTCTTCCAATTGCCGTTTCCAATTTACAGTAGGGTATTAATGGTTTTCAATTCAAAAGACCTCTCATTTTCATAATCAACATTATCATAGTAATAATTCTGTAACAGGATCAATAGATTTTTCACTGCCCTAATCTCTGCCTACACTTCATGAAATGAGTCACTGATAATAAATTAAATTATGATGACACTACAATGCCATGGATTATCAGTGTCCTATTTCTACACCAGGAAAATTATCTGAATACTTCTTAAATATGTGAGCAAATTAATCCTAGAAAATCTTTTTGAGGGATTGATTCTAGGGTTATTCCTAATATCATTTACTGTATCATAAGAGTCAGGGTATGACAGTAAACACACACCACACAAATTGGGCAATTGAAGGAAACTCATTAAAGGGGCCCTTTACAAGATGTAAACAGAGTATAAGATACTAAAAAAGATGCAATAGTCCTTTGCTACAGAGATTGACTCCATCTAGACCTGAAGGGGAAAAGGGAAAGAGCAGTTACCAGATCCAGAGAAAAAGAGAGAGATTCTGTGCTGAGGGCAGCAGGACCAATACTGTGGCTTTGGTCAAGGGGTGAATGTGGCTCTCACTGATCTTGCAGGGAAAGAGCCTTGGATTAAGTGCTTTGACTTCAAGCTTTTCTTTCCTTTCAATTCCTCCCTACATTACCCAAAAGCAATTGATACAGCCCATACAAGTGGTCTTCTGGATCAGAAAGCATAATGGAAAAGTATAAGAATATTTCTATTGTGGAAATTGGAAGATAGCACATTAAAGAAATATTGGTAGCTATATGTTTATGAATACTCAAATGTACATTTATGGATACATATGTGCAATATACACGTGTATATATATATATTTTCATTTGGCTTCATCAAAACTCAATATGTAACAAGAAGGACAATTATGACTGAACGCATCTATCAATGGGGAGCACAGTCTCTAACCAAAACCTTTTGAGAGTTATTAAATAAGATTGACCTGACTTTGCCAATGAATACTTTTGTTTAATTGCCTTGTTAGTCATTCCTCCAAGATATAGAACCATGAAGAAATCCATGAATCTAATATACTTGGGATTCAATAGATGTTGTAAAAGACTCTGGAACTAACTGGTTTGAATATAGGAATGTTAGAATGATGGATTTCCTGCAAATTTTTGATAAATTCTGTGTTTCAGTTTTTACCAGGAGCATAAAAAAATTGTTTTATTCTCATAATGACTCTACAGTGATTTACATATGGTTCTATGAAATGAGATATACAGCCTCATTACCTGATCCCACCAACATTCTATAACAGTTTCTGACCCTACTGAGAGTAAAACGAAAATCAGGATTTCCATTTTCAGTGGTGAGAAAATGCAACTTGCATTAAAGTAAGGGATGAAAAGTCCATGTAACTGACATAAAACTAAAGGCTTAGCCATTGAGGAGCATTTATTAAAGGAATAACCCTTGTGAATATCTCAAGAGCCCCAGAGAATAACGGACTATAGAAAGGAGAACATTTTATACTCATGCCCAAAATAAACCATGAAAAACATTAAATTTCTTTCAGTTTATTTAGTTTTTCAGGTGGCAAGTATATAGTACATTTAGAGAGAAAGACAGGCAAATGCTTGCATAAGCTGTGGGTCAGACTGTCCAGTAGAGAACACCACACTGAAAGCAAAATTTTAACTTGTTATCTGGTGCCCATATTTCATCCTCAGGGGAAATACTGAAAATAGGTGCACTATTTTGTTCTGTATTGTCGACTTGATTATTTTCCAGTGAGCAGAATTATAGATTTAAGTTTCCCAAAGTATACATGATGTGATAAAATTCAAAAACATTTTTATTGGAACGAGTAATAGGCCAGAGAAATAAAGAAGTTAAGAGAAGATGGAGCAGGCATGATGATGGACAATTTGGGGTTATCAAGGGAGCTCTGCACCAAAAGGCCCTCAAATAATTTGGAGAATACCAAAGGGGAAAGGGGCAGTATCTGCCACCAATTTTACCATCTTCACTCTTTTGCACAATAATAACAATTATACTGTGTTGCAATTATATAACATTAATACCCAAGGTAAAACAAAATGCTCAATGCTTAACATCTGTTACGTATATGAGACAATCTGCTAAGGTCTCTAAATAAACTATTTCCTTTAAATCCCCTGTAATCTTATAAGGAATGTGTTATTATATATTGGATATAAATTAAATAACATATGAGAAAAGTAATTATTTTGAGGAGTTAATCAATTATCAATTATCAGTGGTGACCAAGGTAGTAAAGGTTAGAATCAGAATTCAGCCCAGGTCTGTCTGACTCTGTATTTATGCTCACCAGCCCATATTGCCTCCCCAAATTGTATACTCTTCTGCAAAAACCTTTTCATATAATAGTTCTTTCAATCTTCCCACTTCTGTAAATTGAGGTTGCTATTATTTAAAAATAGTGGTCAATATTGAAGAAAGGAGATAACTTGGACAAACCTGATTAAATGAATTCAAACACTAAGGAGTGAGACCCAGGAAACTGAAACTTTAACAATCTGTTAGGTGGTGCTTGTTGTTTCTAAATTAAGTTGCTAGTGATTTTTTGTCTTCCATGCTTCAGTCTCTCTGTAGTATTTTTAAAATATATAAATATATATTTTATTTTTAAAGAAGACTGCATAAATGTTATGTCAAAAATAGTGGATTCCCATCTACCCCACCCCCTCCCCCTTCCACACTTTTTCAAATTAACATCTTTAATTAGTGTGGTGCATTTTTTACAATTGAAGAACACATATTGAAGCATTGGTACTAATCATGAAATCTAGTTTATGATATAGTTTACACTTTGCCTCCCAAAATTTTATAGGTTTTGAAAAATGTACAATGGCCTCTATCTGTCATTGCAATGTCATGCAGGGCAATTCCAATGTCCCAAAAATGTCCCATGTTACACCTATTCTTCCTCTCTCCCTCCCCTCAGAACCTCTGGTGGCCACTGCCTTTATATTAATGATACAAGTTTTTTCATTGCTAGACTAATAATGTCTAAATAGAATAATAACAGAATAATAATGTCTACTTTAGTCTATAGTTCATTCCTCAAACTTGAGGATTTGGGGATGGTAATGCCTACTCTGCTTCTGATTGAGAAGGATCCCATGGGGCAGATGGATGAAACAGTCTTGCTTGCAGTTGTAGATACTCTCTGTTTTTGGGGATGGGTGCTGTCCATCATCATCCTTTTGTTGGTTGTCTCATGTGAGACCAATGAACTGGAAAGTGGGTGTTGCAGCTCTGCTGAGATTCAGAGCTCAACCAGCATTGAACAAACCAAAGATTTAAGTCTGTAGGGCCTATAATGAACAAGTATAGTGCTATTTATAGGTTCAAATAAAATGGGCAGAAGAGCCATGTATAGGGAAATTATAAGTGAGTCTAACTCTGTTGCACTGGGGAGCATAAATTCCAAAGTAAGGCCCATTGACAGGGTGCCAAATTCCTGAGATTGTCTGCCCTGCTTATAGAGTCTACATGTCTCTAGAGCTCTCAGAAGCCCCTTTATTTGATGCACTGTTTATTGTGGCAGTCAGTGAGATTCTGCTGAGACTTGCATAAGTGTAACATCTGAGATGACCTTCTGACTCTCTTTGAAATCTCTTAGCCATAAAAATTCTTTTGTGTTTAATATTTCTCCCTTTTGGTGAAGGTCTTTTTCCAAATCCATCACTAGTCTAATAATCCCTCAATGTCAGGGATGTTCATTCCTGGGAGTCAAGTCCCAGGTCGGGAGGATGGTGGTGAATCTATATGCTGAGTTTGGCTTAGAGAGAGTCCACACTTGAGCAACAAGGAGGCTTTCAGGAGGTAATTCTTAGACAATATATAACACTAGGATAAGTTTCAATTGCACAAGGAAAAGTTCATAAGTACAACCATCAATATCAAGGGCCTGGCATATTGTCTGTCCTCCTTTGCTTCGCACTGCCCATGTATTTAGGGGATTCTTGCTGTCCTATTAGAGACTGTAGCAGGACCCCCTGCATGGAAATTCAATATTTTTTCGGTTGTTGTGTGTGTCTCCACCCACTGAGACAATGTCCCATGAATACTTGAACATATTCTTATGCCTTATATGCATGCTCCAGATGCACCTCGCCCCACACATCCCCCCACCAGAGACATCCCGGCCCAGTGATCTCCCCACCACAGTTTTAACCCTTCTGCGAATATCATCACCTTTGTTATATGCTACAGCCCAATCTACTAATTGCAATTATATTTCTTGTTTTACATGGAAGCAACTGAGGCTTAAAGAGATTAAATCATTTCTATAAGGTCTCACAGCTGGTGAGCAGCTAGAATCCATATCATCTGCCTGACATGTGCTTTCTCCACTATGGCACTGCTGCTTCTAGTTTGATTCTCCTGGAATCATATATGCCTCTGATTTCTAACAAATGCTTCCTAATAGCTCTTGTAGAGAAAAGATTATCTGCTGCTCAATTGGAAACTGCCTTCTTCACAAGCCCATTCTATTATGAAACAGAAATTGTCTGTATAGTTCAGTAATCTGTGTATTATGTGACTATTTGTCCCTGGTTTTCTGGTACTTCCTTGTGAAGAGCTCAGGGTAATTGAGTAATATAAGGAGAATTAATAAAGGGGCCATTTACAAAGAAGTGAGCAGAGTGTGGGAAAAATACGAAGATAAAATAGTCGTTTGCTACAGAGGGTTACGATATCTACACCTGAAAGGGCAAGGGGAAAGACCAGTTACCAGAATCCAGAGAAAAAGGAGATTTTGTGCCGAGGGCAGCAGGACCAATACTGTGGCTTTGGGCAAGGGGTGAATGTGGCTCTCACTGACCTTGCAGGAAAAGAGCCTTGGATTAAGTACTCTGACCTCAGGCTTTTCTTTCCTTTCAATTCCTCACTACATTGTCCAAAAGTAATTGATAACAGTCCATACAAGTTGGTCTTCTGGATCAGAAAACAAGATGGAAAAGGATTAGGCACAGGTCTATAGTGGAAAATGGAAAATATCAGCACATTAAAGAAATGCCAATGTCTATACACGTATTAATATTCAAATGTATGATACACATGTGAAGTAAACGTGTATATTTTATATTTTCATTTGGATATATCAAAACTCATTATATAATGTGAAAAACAATTATGACTGAATGCATTTATCAATGGGGAATCACAGTCTCTAAACAAAACATTTTGAGTCTTATTAAATAAGATTGACCTGACTTTCTCAATGAATAGTTTTTTTTTTAATTGCCTTGTTAGCTGTTCCCTGTAGTTATAAAACCATGAGGAATTCCATAAATCCAATACACTTGGGATTCAATACCTGGTATAAAAGTTTCTGAAAGTAGCTGATTTGAATGTAAGCATGTTAGAATGATGCTTTTGCTGCAAATTCTAGGTAAGTTGTGTGATTCAGGAATTAATGGTGGCATAACTTTTTTGGTTTTTTTTCCATAGTAATTCTACAGCCATTCACATGTACTTATATAAGAGAAGGTACAAAACTTCATTTTAATATTTCACCTTCATTCTATGACAGTTTCTGAAACTACTGAGAGTGTAAAGAGAGTCAGATTCTCTACTTTTAGTGGTGAAAAGAACTGAAAAACTGTGTAATTGGCACAGAAATTAAAAGATTATCTATTGAGAAATATTTACCAAAGGAATAAGTTTTTGTGGATATCTCAAGTACCCAAGAGAATAGCAGACTATAGAAAAAGAAATTTTATAATCATGCTCAAAATAAATCATGAAAAAGTTGAAAGTTCTTGCAGTTTACTTTTTTTTTTTTTTTTTTTACAATTTTATTTCTTTTTTTACACAGAGGTAACTGAGGCTTAATGAGATTGAATCACTTCTAAAAGTGCGCACAGATGGTGAGCAGTGAGACAGACCTTGAATCAATTTCTTCTGCCTGATATGTGCTATCTCCACTATAGCACAGCTATCTCTTGTCTGACCCCTCAAATCATGCACACCTCAGATTTCCAAGACATGGTTTTCTATTGCTCTTCAACATGAAAGACAATCTGATGCTCAAATGGAAAACTACTTCCCTTAAGCACATTCTATTATGAAATATAAATTGCCTGTATATTTCAGTAGTCAGACTGTATTATGTGACTAGTTGCTCTTGCTTTTTTTCTTGAACTTGCCTCTGAAGAGTACAAAGTGATTATATATTTCTAGTTCTAACAAGTCAGGTGGGGTAATAAACAGGTCGTTTATGAGTTAAATGCCATCCTTAGAGCATATCTGAATGTGGATTTCACTGAGATGCTTCTCTAGAATTAGGGTAGTCCATTTATCCATTCAGCAAATATCACCTATGCTTACTTACTCTGAGCCAGATGCTGTTTTAGCCACTGGCATCCATCAGTGAGCAAACCAACAACAACAAAAAAAACTTGGCCTTTTGAGCTCTCTTCCTAGCAGGTGGAAGTACAGATGGTAAATGCTCTAGATGAATAAAGCAAGGAAGGATAGGGAATGCTGGTGCGAGAGAGAGGGGGAATTTTTGAAGAGTGTGATTAGAGAAGACCAAGCTGAGAAGGGGACACATTTCTCAAAAAGTTGAATGGAGGAAAGAGTGAACAATTAGTACAGAATGAATAGCAAGCACAAAGATCTTGAATGTGAAGGTCCTTTGGGCTACAAATGATGACGATGGAAGAAATCAGTACGTTTGTTGTGTCCAAGTCAAGTATGTGGGCACATATGTGTGTGTGAAGTTCATGTGAAGAAATCAGACATTTCCAGCCAAGAGGTTCCCTGAGATATAAATGTTCACTTTGTTGCAAAGCTGTCTCATTTCTGCCTATGTTCCCCTCTCAGTAACTTATCAAACATTTTTCTGAAAGGTTAGGTTGGAAGGTCAGGAGGTCAGAGGTCATTTGCCCCTTCTCTTCAAGATATAACTATCAGCAAAACCTAAAAGGGGTGAATTATGCCACAGCAGGAGGAGTCTTAGGAGAAGTATCCTGTAGCAGAAAAAGCACAGAATAGGGTCAGAGGCACAGGGTGCCTTTGCCCTTTGATTTGCTTTGTGTCCTCAGGGGTCATGTTTTTAGAAGAGCTTACTTATTTTCATTTATAAAACAGAATGACCTCTTGGGATAGTGATGAGAAATGAAATAAGGCCAACTCCTTTAGTGCTTAATTTTTAATGTTTTTTCTAAAACACTGGTTTAAATGGTCACACAGTAAAATTATTCTCCCAATATTTGTCCTATAAGAACATTTTATTTTATTAATCATAACATTAAATACAGCTGTACACTTTTATTCTGCTTTAACTTTAACAAAAGCCTTCGTAACGGTAGTACATATCTCAAAGGGCTGTAAAAAGTAACTTGCATTAAGCACTAGAGGCAGTGCCTGGTGCATAGTAAAAGCTCAACTATGCTTACTGATAGAAATAATTGAGAAACTTGAAAATTATTTCCAGGAGGTCAGCTGACATGATCCCATTGTTGTCACTTGGGGAAGTGCTGATAAGTGGAGACTGGCAGGGTCTGACTTCTGGCCTTGATCCATGTTGGGGAGTTGTTTTGTTTTTATTACTTGAGGGGGAGGTGTATCTAATTGTCTACACGTTAAACTCTATAAAAAGAGAGAGGTAGATCTGAATAAACCCAAACAACTTTGAGAACTAATATTTGCATTAGCCCAAGCTTCAAGGCAACCTAAGTGCAAATCCTCTCCCTGCTTCTTACTATCCCCCCACCTGAACTTTTTGAGCACTACAAGGGCAAGAGCAAATTTATAACGATAATAAAGTGCTTCACTTTCCCCCTTGTATATCATGGAAGAGATTTCCACCTCCCTCCCATCTCTTAGTATTTGTTTTAGAAACCCTGTAATTATGAATTCTCTTTTTGTCATTTTGAACTGTAATCAAAGAAGATATCCCCCCTATCTCCGAGTTTCCTGGGAGAAGAGTAGCATGACTTTCAGGGGGTTCTTGGCTCCAAAGTCTAAACCTATCCCACACTGTCTTCAGAGTGTGTATGTAATAGGTTGTACCCCTTGGCCTCATAAAAAGGCTGAGCTCATTTTTGTCTTTGTAATCTCTTTGCATATTATCTAGAATGCATCACATTCTGGTTCAGGGCTTATTCAACAAGATTATTTTTCTAATGCTAACTTTGTGGAGAGGTTTTCTGGATTGGGAAAAGATTTTGTTTTTAACTGTTTTTTTCCTAACAGCATCCATTTCCATAATTGCAAAATGAGGATAATGAAATCTACTCCATACTTGTTATTAAGAGAGGAAATAATGCATGTAAAGTATCAGGTACAGTTCCTGGGCTAGGACACATCATTTTTCTCCTTCTTCCTCCTTCACTATATCCACTTCATTATTACTAATTTTATGATTAGCGCCTAAGCCTAACCTGATCCAGTTCATACATTTGTGGTGTAATTGGGTTTCTCAGTGGTAGTCTAGGCCATGATAGCCCCTGGTGCTTCAGAAATATGACATACAGGATGAGCCCACTGATGAAATTAACATACCAGTGTCTGCCATCTGGGGTTCCATTGTGGAGCTGTCAACAGAGGAGGGAACTTTTCTGATCCTGGAATAGGGGTGAAGGAGACTGCTATGCACTCTCTATTGAAGATGGCTGTGCACATAGATTTGGGCAGTGCCAGAATCTTCCCCCTAAACCTACTGAACTTTGTCATAAAACCTGAAATTTCAAAAGGGTTAATATTGACCTGCATTAAGCTATTACCTCCAAGAATGTTGTGAGTGTGGTATAAAAATTTCTGTGATCTCATCTAACCTCACCTTTACTGTTCCCAAAAATACACTCAACAGTACAGACAGACCTATGAAACTTTCACCGGTTCCACCCCAGTCCATTCCATTCCTTGCTTAGGCCTTGATAGTTGTGGTGTACTTTCTCAGAAAAAGCCTTCCTACCAGATGGCCAGTGTCCACTCATTCTTTAAGGACAGATGCATGTTTCCTCCTCCCATGTCAAACCTTTCATCGCACACACAAGACTTCCTCTCTCCCCCAGTACAGTCTCCTCTCTGGTGTGTCCCCCATGATCAAGTATGATAATTTGATAATAAACTATTACATTTACTTGTTAAGAAAGATTTATTTACATTCTATGAAATACTCACTTCTTGAGGGCAGGGCCAAGACTTTAGCTCTACTGCTTGTTCTTAGTGCCTGGCTGTGTGTCTAGATACAGTTAAAGCTGGATAATTTTGGCGACAGGTGAAGAGCACTAGAGAACTGGTTTTGAGTCTTAGCTTTGTCAGCCTTCACATTTGCAACTTTAATGTATGTAAAAACATTTCTATGTCTCAGGTAACTCATCTGTAAAGTGGGATTCATAATTACCTTTATTTCACAAGATTATCGTGAATGATAAAATGAGGTGAAAATTGTAAGCTATGAGAAGAGTTTTGGGCCCATGCTAAGTGTTCAATAAGTATCATTGTGATAAATAAGGGAGAAACATGATGAGCTTTGAGGATCATTAATCACTATGAATAATTCCTCAATCATTAGGTACTGATTTGATGAGGCATATGCTTTTGTGAAATCTATCTGTACAGACACTGAGGATAAGTGACAACCATATGTAAAGCAATATAATCATTGCTAGCTTACGCATGTCTAAAATGTTTGTGGTATAGGAGAAATACTATGAATTTTATAAATTGATTATATTGGGTTCAAGTCGTAACTAACACTTAATTTTGACTTTATCTTGGGCAAGATAATTAAGTCAACTGAATATATTTTCTTGTTCATAATGGAAACTACAAGACAAACAAAATTTCTAGGAAGCAATGTTCTAAAGAGTATGTTCTCAATATATAGTAATTACCATCACCTTTTTTAAAAAAATGTTTACCTTCTTTTGATTTGAGAAAAACTCTCCTAAATGAGTCAATGCATTGTTAATTGCCTTTGCAGAGTCTTTCAATGTTATGAAACGCTGAGGTGCTTAAAGAATCAAGTACACCTGGGAGAAAGAGCAGGTATAATTTCCTGGATCCTCATCGTGCACCTTCATTGGTTGTGACAGTGGAAGTTGCAGGTAAGTGTCCTATCCTGGGTGGGGATGAAATGGAATGTTTTTATTCTCATAATCAGGATTGGCTGCAATTATAACATCACAGGAATCTTCCAACAGATGATTTGGGATATTTCTTGGAAATATTTTTCTGAACCCATATGTATAAGGTGCCTATCTGTGGGCAACATCTGAATCACTTTGCAGTATCATATTGGTTTTGAATTAAGGAGTTATAACCAAAAAGAAAGCAAACAACAGAAAACACTAGCAACTACTAACGTAATATAACATAAGAAAGAGGTAGTTTAGTATTTTAGTACCTGATCCTTGGAGAAAACACCACTACTTATTAACTGTGTAACTCCTAATTACTTATTAACTGTGTAACAACTAACTACTTGTTAAACCTCAAATCAGTCATCTGTAAAATCATTGCTCTTAATCTGTAAACTTACTTATGATGAGTATTTATGGAATACGTTGAATCATGCATGAAAAACACTAAGTCAGTGTTTTATTCAGAGTAAAGGTTGAAACTTCTTTGTTATGTCATTCATACGAGAAAAAAAAAGGTAACCAACTTAAAAATTTGGAATTTGGATATATAAGTGCAAAATGAAATTAATTGTTTTAAGTTTTTTAAAATCTAAAATATGTGTATATATATATAGTTAGTTTCATTCTAAACTTCTGGAGTTACCAGTGGTATGATGTTATTCGTTTATCATATTTTCAGTTTATTCAGCACAATGATTCAAGAGGAACACTCATTTTCTCTCCTCTTAGGTGAGATTCCTTATAGCCATGGAGGGGGCCAATCACACAGTGACACAATTCATCCTGGTGGGCTTCACCACAGATCCAGTGTTGCAGCTCGTTCTGTTTGTGCTGTTCCTTGGAATATATTCTGTGACACTGGTGGGAAATACCACTCTCATGGTGTTGATCTGTAAGGACTCCCGGCTCCAAACGCCTATGTACTTTTTCATTGGGAACCTGTCTTTTCTGGATCTCTGGTATTCCTCCGTGTACACCCCAAAGATTCTAGTGACCTGCATCTCTGAAGACAAGAGCATCTCCTTTGCCGGCTGTGTAGCTCAGTTCTTCTTCTCTGCTTGGCTGACCTATAGTGAGTGTTTCCTGTTGGCTGCCATGGCTTATGACCGCTATGTGGCCATCTCAAAGCCACTGTTTTATTCCCAGGCAATGTCCATAAAGCTAATTGCATTTTTGGTAGCAGCCTCATATTTTGGTGGCTTTATTAATTCTTTCTTCATCACCAAAAGTACATTTGCTTTGAAATTCTGTGGTGACAACATCATTGATGACTTTTTCTGTGATTTGCCTCCCTTGGTAAAGCTTGCTTGTGGCAGGAGTGATGGCTACCAGGCTGTGCTGTACTTCATCCTTGCCTCCAATGTCATTATCCCCACTTTGTTCATACTGGCGTCCTACCTCTTCATCATTGCAATTATCTCAAGGATCCGCTCCACCCAGGGCCGCCTCAAAGCCTTCTCCACCTGCTCCTCCCACCTGATCTCTGTTACCTTATACTATGGCTCCATTCTCTACACATATGCTCGCCCCCAATCTAGCTATTCTCTGGACAGAGACAAAATAACTTCTACATTTTACACTGTGGTTTTCCCCATGTTGAACCCTATGATCTATAGTCTGAGGAATAAGGATGTGAAAGAGGCTCTCTATAAACTCTTGAAATAAATTCAGATTCTCTACCTCTAAGAAGATGAATCCACAATTTTTTATGATATTACTTGTATCTCAAGCATGGCTGCCACTGTGGTCCAACACAATCAAGGGTTCTTATAGAGTTACACAATTTTCCACCTTGACACATGTCATTTCAGTAGAAATACAATATGAAAATTAGGACAACCTCAGAGAGAAAAGACTAATATAAAATATAACAATTTATAATGATTATTATATTATTATATTAAAAACTTTCTAAAACCCAAAAGAAAACTCCTAAAGAAAAGTAAAAGAATAGCCCACTCTCCTTAATATAAGTAAATTTTGGCAGACTGTTACATATAAACATATATTTATAGTAATTTCTTAAAAATATGAGCAAATATGCCGATTTAATTTATGATATTTATCCCAATTGAAAACTAGATGACAGTCATTATTTTCTATTACCTTCATAAAATTTTAAACTATTTTTATATGTACTTTTTCCCCAAGAGCATTAGCATAGAGGTCCAGCAGCACTAAAATCAAATCACCTTGATGCAAAATAGGTTTAGAAGGTATGATGATCTCACCAATGTCTTTATCTTTTGTATATATTATTCCATTAATGAAATATTAGTCAAGACCACATAGGTTTGGTTTTTGTGAATCACTCTAAGGGATTATAGTTTATTTTATAAGAGGTAATTTACACACATTTCTGCCATCCAAACTGTGA